>CM044557.2:18410299-19003091 GCA_024416835.2 Perccottus glenii | reverse complement strand
TTCTTTTTCAAACATGTTTGCTTTTTTCAAACTTCATCTCAGTTGTTATAATGTGTTTCAAAGTTGCTGTGGCCAAGAAGGGCCTCGCAAATGCATTATCCACCACACAAAACCTAAAGTAACAGTGCAAATCCAAAAGCCACTACACAAAAACTAAAATCCTTCCAACTTAAATTAGTCTTTTTCACATCAGAGCCCGCCCCAAGCGTTGTGGCTTTTGCATTTCTGTTGTGGGTTTTGTTTTGTGTTGTGGCTATTGTATTTGCGTGGCCCTTCTCGGCCTCCATAAGAAGTCAGTGATAAATCATTGAATGTCTTTGAAGTGAACAAATGCTTCAGTGCTAATGTTCAGTATGCACATTTGTACTTTAGCTTCATATGACTCAAATCTGACTTGGTAACTCAGACCATAAGTGCACCGCACTTCTTGATCATAATACAAACTTTGGGGTTTTAGATGGGTTTTGTTTGGCATTAGATCATTCTCCGCCACCAAGCTACCACATCCCACCCTCTACTGCAGCCTGTATTAACCCTGAAAAAAGGCCACTGGAGAAGCAGAAGAATGGCCAAAGACGGCAGGAGGTGGAAATTGTCACAAGCGAGAACTGCCCCATTGCCCCCTGGTCTCCCCTCCTCCTTGTGGCTTTTTCCCTCTCAGTGAAAACAGCCAAATGACCAGCCCCTTGGCTCAGTGACTGCACTCAGCTTGCTATGAGGGAGCTTAATGCACCCAGCCCTCCAAACTATTGTCACCCCCTACCCCCGCTACCGTCCTTAAAGAGGCACCCACACCAGTCTTTAGACAAAAACCACACACACCAAGTTCTTTTGTGTTGTCCAGACTGAAAAACCTGAACAGCATTGCATTTACATCCACCTCCATCTCCATCCGTCCAAATTTTTACTCATCTCCATCAATGTGTGCACCGCCTTTGTGGTTCGGAGCAACAGGCAGAGGTGGGCTGAGAAAGGAGGGGTTTGAATAAAGAGAGACAGACTGTCAGTGAACATGTTGGGTGTCTGAAATTACTCCCTATATTTAAAGAACCATCTGTGATGATTTTATTCTTCTAGAGCAACACAAGCTCAAAGAACAATTTAATTTAAAGATTCAAATCTCTATAAATTGATATATAGCTTTTTCCCTGTCTATTTGTGCTCTAGAAGTGACTCCAGACAGTCAGGGCAAGTCATAACATTGTGGATTATGCATGACTAAATGCATTTAATACAGATAGTGTTTCCACTCAGACTCCAATGTTATAAACATAATATATGTATTTGCCATGCTACTAGTTTACCATTCAATTGATTGGTATGTTCTAGGCTAGAGCAATATTGTACTAGATTTAGAACATTTTAATTTCGATTTCTTTCCCTTTTTACATTTCACTGCCATTTCACTACTCATTGTTTCTGACTACATTGATGTTGATTACATCTTAGGCACATGGCAAAAGTGGGCCTTCTCGCAAAAAAACAAAACAAAAAAAAAACAACATGTTTGTATTGTATTGTCTTCTACAAGTAATGATGCTACTCCTGTACAGTGTATATGAGAGTGTGTGAGAGATGGATTAGCTCTATAAAGGACTCAGCAGTGCACTGATATCTCTGCTCAATGCTCACAGCACGATACACCAGATACTGGCACGTGCTCAGCCACGCACACAAGCAGGGATTTGGTGTCCAGCAGTGTGTAGACAACCCGATGGTGAGCTGTGACTGGCTGTGTGTTCTTCTAACAGTCGTCTAATCCTTCTAGAGTGGCCCTGATAGGCCTAATGACACACACTGGGACACTATGGGGGACTGCACCTGTATGTGTGTGTGATTGTGTCTGCAGCTATTACCACTTGCTGTGACACTTAAACATGATACTTTTGATTCCTTCGGAATGGAAATACCTTTATGCTTGTACTGTCGAAGCTTTCAAACACTTAAAAAGTTAAGTCAGATCTTCGTGTGGCCTCATTTTAGGGATAGTTCAGGGACCTAATTAAAATTGTACTGACCCCAGTGTCTGTCCCGCTCTGCCGGCTTGAGAGCTCAGTGTTGCCTTCTGGCATTGTGACTCTTCTGCTTTAGAAAGCCTCTGTGCCAAGTTAGAGCTCTAGCGAAGCACACAAAGGGAATGACTGTGAGGTTTGTGAGAAAGTGGGTCCTGTAGTTACTCTTATATCTTATCTGTAGCATGATATAGAAATAAATATTGCTTGTATCTTGTAGTTGTGGTTTTATAAATACAGTATAACAAGGTTGTTGAGGTCAATTAAAACATAAAAATTGTCAAGAAGGTTATAGTGTAAGTATTTGTATTTTCAATATTTCGAGAGGAGCTGCACCTATTTTCCTCAGCATTTGTCTGTTTGTCTTTAGTAGCCAGCAGTATAGACTTTACCGTGGTTACTACGCGACCACTCATTCACCAGAACACATAACACTAACAAAATGAACTCTTTAGAAAAGCCTTTCTCTCACAAACTGCCCCACTCCAAAGGAAACAGTCTACTTAAGACTCATAAACTAAGAACTACCTGTTAACTGAAACAGGTGGCCTGATGACTGTCTAGCCAGTAGCTATATGGCTAATAGCTTCCTGTTCACACATATGTTAACATATGCTCTGAAAAAGGCATGTTATGATCAAAAAAATACGGTGAGATTTGCGGACACCAGTCACGGTGCAACAACTTAATGGACCAAATTAAGGGCATGAAAACAATGAAGAACTGAATGACTCAAATATATTATTGAAATATCGTAATGTGTTGAAAGCACTGCCCATACTTGGTTCACATAATTATTGAGCATCTGTGTCCTTTTTGATTGAAAGATAATTTTGAAAAAAAAAAAAAAAAAGGACTTGTTATCAGTCACTGTTTCATAACAAACTTTCTGTTTTTCATAGCACAGACATCCATTTGCTTCTGTCTAAAAAAATTGCCTGGAAAGAAAGAAGGAACAGATAAAACGGCACATGTAACAATCTATGTGTGCATGTGTGTGTTTGTGTGACGGGAGCAAAGTGAGGTTAGATTATAGGGTCTGCTCCGTGAGAGGGAGGGGTAGGAGGCACGGGAGGGTGGCGGCGCGGGGACAGCTAGTGACATGATGGGACTCCTAATGGTCATAATTGGTGGTGGCTTTGACAGCAACTATATGATAGCTGCACAATATACACAGTGTGTGTGTGTGTGTGTGTGTGTGTGTGTGTGTGTGTGTGTGTGTGTGTGTGTGTGTGTGTGTGTGTGTGGGTTTCTTTAAGAAGAGATTTACACAAAATTGCAGCCAGGTTGTTGAAGTGCTTGTTTGCAGCCACGGTCGCCTGTTTCTCTGCTTTTCTTTGTGTGTGTCAGATATAAATATTGTAGAAACACACTTGAGTTGGCTCCTGACAGGTGTAAAAGGCAGCAGTTAAGCATGCCTCCCTTCTACCTGTTTTTTTTTACTCTTTTTTAATACTAACTCAATACACACATGTTCAGGCACACACCAGTGACACTGTTGCCATTTTGATGACACTCCTAAATGCAAATTAAATTATGAACTGCTTGTCAAGCTATCAACTAGACAACTACTCTCTATTTTTGTTCATTACATTTGCATTTGTTTTGAAAGAAATCAGATGAATTGGTATACTATAAGTATAAGTAAGTATATATAAGGTCCAGTAGCTAAATAAAATTAAATATTTCACAGTGTTTCAATTGAGTATCCCAAATTTAATTAGACATTAAATTGCATTAAAATTATGCATATTTATACTGAAAATAGTCTATATAATGTTAATTAGCTTTTTAAACAATAAGGTTTTGTTGGAACAAAGACATCTACATCTAGGTCATAACTATGATTATTCTAACACTTTCTAAACATCTGGTCAAGTAACAGAACATAGCCTTGGTTCTCAGATTTCACATCATACAAAAACAAATATTTGATGTGTGATATTTGCAAAGATGTCGGATAAGATTCTTTGGGATACATATTATATAAACCAAAAGGGACTAGCAATCAGACCATCTATTTCACCTGAATGAACAGCACTAGCTGAATATGGTATGTGAGCCAAAATACTTCTTCTGATCTCGGTTCAAAGGCAGAGACGAAGCCTCAAAGCATTCTGGGTCCAGTGGAGGGAGATAGAAAAAAGGAGGAATGATGCTAAAAGAGCCAAAGATCATTGAAGACACATTCTCTGTCCCCAGTGCTGTCAAATCATTTAGAGCACACATGGATACTTTGGTTCACAAAAGCTACACTCTTATCACATGCACTGTATTCTATAATTCCAAAATAAAAACGAGATGTTGAACCTGATCACATTAAAGTTCAAAGTGTGAGAAACAGGGTGAGTCTGATTGTCTTAACAGTAAAACTAATATTGGATGCCTTAGCGGGAGGTTCACGTCTTTGTGAAGATTCCAGCTGCTTTCAAGACACACAGGGAAAACTCAAGGCACAGATACACACTATGTTTTCTTTTTTCAAGTTTGGAAAGTCAAACACAAATGAGATATTAAATTGAAAGAAAAGGTCTGACATCAAAAAGCAAATATAAAGTTTGTAAGATGGCATGATATAAATCTTATGGTAGTGAATCATCCTTTCTTTTAGACATCTCCAGGGTTAGGCTCATGATGGATGGAGGGGTGGGATGCAAGGGAAAACAATTTGGAGAAATTTACGCTTTAGTTTGGCCCCATTTGTTGAAGGTATGCAATGTTTTATGGCACCTGTCTGACTTGGTTTCCTAGATCTTTATTTCATCAAGTCCTATAATTTTGTTACTTATTTGACATTGTCAGTGTCATTCATCCTTAGCACTGCATTTGATCAATTTATGTCTTGTTGGTCTTGGTTGTAAAGTGCACACTGTGTAAAAGCAATAAACAATGATAGAAAAGATTTCTGTCTTTGTCTGCTTGAGGGGTGGGCAGCTGGACAGTCCAGTCCCCCGCCCCCCACTCTGCAGACCCATGGACAGGTTCAGTCTGTTTTTGTGGGAGGAAGGCGTCACGGGTCAGCGAGAAAGGCCGGGTCCTGCTTTTCTATTGGTCGATCCTACTTCCTACTTCCTGGATGACCCGGCGCCATCTGGGGAAGTGATTGGTTAAGGGGAAAAAGGCAAGAAGAAGACTTGCAAGGAAGGGTTGAGAAGGGATAGAAGAGGGTGGGGGTCCAGGGTTGCCGTGGGTTACCCCTCTGAGGCCTGTCACTCCAATGAGTCGTAGAGCCGCTGCTAATGATCAAACCAGTCTAGTCACGAACATTTTCACCGAGACATTTTAAAGGACTTAATTTTAACAAGGTTCTGAAGATCTGTGAAAATACTATTACAATTTATTTTAAACTTAATTTGAAAATTGAAGACCACATAATGTCTTAGAACATAGCAAAAAATCTAGTTGATGTCAAATTACTTTTTCATTCTTTTCTACCCTTTTATATTTGTATGTATTTTTTTTTCTCTATCGAACATTCAATAATGTCTTCTCCATTCACAAACCTGAAATACATAAATAGACCATGGAAGAAGAAAAGCATTTCTTCCAAAATGTATAGTGGAATGGTAAAAGTGGAATGATCCGGAATTATACACCGGTAGACTTCAATGTAACAAAGCTAACTCAGAAAGGTTTATTTTTTTCTCTCATTTTCTTAAATTCCTTCCTCGTTTTAAGTCCCTTCAATCTATTCTATATACCTTCTTCCACCTCCCCATCCCCCCTTTCCTCCTTCCTCTCCTCCGTGTGTCTACCCTGTTTATGAAGGTAAATTTATAGGTCTACCAGGAGCTGTTAGCTGGAGGTGGCCTCTGCTGCTCAAACCACAACAAGGCTTTACCCTCCACATGGAACACAAATGCCATATAGCGCCTGCATGCTCTTAGCTACTTCCATCACCACACCATCCACATGATAGTACACTCACCTCCCATTATGTGCTAAGGAGCGCCCCACTGCAGAGCCCCTCCTGCGTCAACTCGATCATATTTCTGATGAGTGGTTAGGTGGTTTTCCTTATTTTTTTTTACTTTACTTTATATTGCTCCATCTAGCATTTGTTTTTTATTGGTCTACAAGGAGCAGTTAGCCAGTGGTGGGCTCCACTGCACATGTTGTACTGTTTTTCACACACTGCCTGTGTCTGCTTCACTACATTGAATATCATTTATAGTTTATCTTCTCTACATTTGGCGTCACCCCTGCATTTCTGTTCTACTGAGAGTCAGACAACACAAACTCACAACAGCCAAGAGAGTTGTATTTATGTCACAGTGGAAATGAATCGCACACAGGTAATAAAGTGGACTGCCTAAATGAAGAAGTAAAGCTGTCCAGTAGCATCATATTATAGAAGTCCTCATACCACTACCACTGAAACCTGAAATAAATGACAATGCAATTCAAATGGGATAAAACATATATCTAGGTTACAATCTCCAAACCAGGACTGGAGAGTGTCTCAATAGACAGTATGATATAAAAGCATAGCACATGTGGCTGAAAGATTGCTAATGAAAAACAATGAATGTAAGATTAATAGACCTAGAAAGCTTTGGATGTACAATGTTCCAATATCTTTTTTAAATATTTTGTTCTCCTATCTTCTTTCTCTTTTGCCATGTGCTGACCTGCATTTCAACTTCACGCCATCCCAGGTAAGTTATGCTTTATTTCTAACATAGATACATATTATAACATATTAAAACACCTGCATACACCTGTAAGTGAGATCATCCGGAGGGAAAAGGCATTAGAGCAAAGAGAGCGCAGGAACAAAGAGGGGGAGTCTGAGGTCTAAGTGAGGGTGAAGGGGGGTTCGGACTTTTATGAAGTCACTATGAGAAATGGCCTCGACTTG
Source organism: Perccottus glenii (assembly GCA_024416835.2). NCBI lineage: Eukaryota > Metazoa > Chordata > Actinopteri > Gobiiformes > Odontobutidae > Perccottus > Perccottus glenii. The sequence goes on along the minus strand of CM044557.2, from coordinate 18,996,218 downwards.
TGTGGCTGGCTGTTAAAACAGTCCCGGGCCATTCAGCAGATAGGGTTACAGAGTATCAGTCAGCCCGTGCTGAATGGGAAATGAGCTAGCCTCACACTCACCCCTAATGATAATAGCTCTAAGTAGACACACACACACAAGTGCAAGTATCTCAGTCACCGCTTAAGCTCATGCTGACTCCGAAGTGACTTAAGATGAGCGCCTCAGTGGCTCCAATTAGTGGATCACAAACAACTCTGGCAGCACAAATGACTGTATGTTTCTGACCACTAAAGCATTAACTACTGTTTCCATAAACGGACTTTATTGCCATTCAAAGTATTGCATGAGAATTTCTATTTTGTGTGTCAAAAAAAGAAAAAAATGTCTGTTCAAATGGCTTTGTTGAAAATTAGTTTTATTATTTGTCCACATTTAGGAAGACATCTGGGCATAGTCTTTTAATCTTTAGGACTTCTCCTTAAGTAAAGACAAAGCTTAAACTGCCCAGCTGTCCTGCTACTTATTTCTAGACAACTTGATAGATACCATAGAAATGCTGCAATTTCATCCACAATCCTTCCATTTTTCTTCTTTGTTTAACTTTCTGGTGCTTTGTTCCAGTGAACCTGCAGCTCTGTTATTCCTTTTACTCCCTGCAGCACACACACACGCACGTTCACACACACAGCAGTGGTTGTAATTCCTCAGGGCGGCAGTAGCAGTGTCAAGGGTTTTTACTGATCGCTTGTCGTCTGGTGGAACCAAGGTGACATTTTCTCTTACGACCCTAAATGTGAAGCATGGTTTGCTGTGTGTGGATAATGAAGAGTCTATATGCAGGGCTGTCAGGATATTAAATATGTAACAGCATGGTAGAAATACTGGACAGACATGTCTTGTCACACAAAGTCTTTTAAAAAGTCTTGTAGAAAGACAGGTGACAGGTGTTTGACTGGATGTGCTCAGTAATTAGACACATAGGCAGCAATTGTAGAAGGGTTAATAGTTTGTCTCACATACCAGCACTCTCAGCTTGTTAAAACCCAGTCTCCAGATCAACAATGACTACGTAAGTCGGTTGCTTTTGGCTATGTTTAGGCAAAAAAAACAACAGCTGGCTATGGTTAGGAAAGAATCATAACTACTTCTGTCCTCTAAACTTAACTTGCCTTAAAGCCTGAACTTAAAGCTTTACTACACAATTTTCTTTTTTGCCATCCCTGTCTCAGTTTAGAGCTTACCACAATCTTTGAGGTCCGTCTTTATCGTCAATACAGCAATTTTCTCTCATATCTTTGTAGCTGTGTTAAAACACGTATTTAGCGCTGAATATATGCTTTTCTGTTTTATTGGCAGCCTTTCAACTTTCTATTGACAGCTGATGTTGACTAATGGGATTGCTTCTTTTCCGAAGCAAGCATGTGATTGGCCAAAGCCAATTATTGCAAATTATTGCTTTTACAATATACTATTTGGGGTTTAAACCATTTTCCCCCAACTAGAAAAAAAAAAAATCAGGTTAAATATGTCTCATGAACTAGTCAGTATAACACTATATACTTCTGTTATTGTTTTCATGGCACAAATGTTACTCCATGTCCCATGTCAGTAACAAGCATTCATTGGAGAGTTGTGTAGTAGATATAGATTTAAAGTGTGGTTGTTCCAATATAGCACTGAAAAAATGCTGACTTAGAAATGTTCTGTGGTTTGTTGTTTGGTTGCTAGGCTGGCTTTACAGCTATTCCAGCTATTCCTTTACAAGACACACAAAAACACAGACAAGACTACAGTATTCAGGACTTTCCAGTCTTCTCTTTTAAAGACCATAATCCATGTATCTTTGCATTATTTTACACTTCTCCCTTTTTCATTTGCCTGCAGGCTTTATCACTGGTGCCTTCTATTTCCTCTATACTTCTGCCAAGATTGATCAAACGTTTTCTCAGTATCTCACACTCTCCTCCCACAAGTGCTCCAGTACAGTCGGTATACAGCGCGCTAATATGCCCACTCTTACACACACATTTGAGAAACACAATAAAGGGATTAGAATTTGTTAAAAATTGAAGAGTCCAGACACAAATAATGAAAAGGATGGCAGATAAAACAGCACACTTGAAAACAAGCCCCACAATGACACAGTGACACCTAAAAAAGAGGGAAAGCCAAAAAAAACATGTCTCTCTCATTTGTTTGTCTGAGTGTATCCTGCCAGTGTCTAAGGTTGCTGGCTGAATGGAGGAGAAAATTAGACCTGATATGATAGTCACGCTTTACACTTTGAATGTCTGTGTGTGGTGACAGTCACTGGAGCACACAGCCAAAGCAGAATATCAACAAGATTTGGTACTAAGCAAAATGACAAAGCCAAGATATAAATTGAACACTGGAGATACAAAGAACTGTTAAAGTGAAGTTTTTGGTTAAAGTTTTGTCACAGGGGGTTGTGTGTACTTACTAGCTCAACTGTGGAGAGCTGGTCAGTAGAGCAGTGCAAACAGCCATCCCTAAATATTTAGCTGTATGTTGTAGTGGGCTGGTTCCATAAGCTTTGCTGCCAGTTGGAGGTCTTTAATGTCTGAAATAATAAACAGTGAAAAATTATATTGGAGATCATTGAGACAATAAATTTTCATCTTTAATCTACAACCTGCTTACTCACATAAATAAATCAATAACTCTAGCCAAATGTCACATATACTCTTGTCATTCTTAAATTGCGTCACCTCTGTCCAATATTGAATTCATCCAAGGCCAGAAATAGCTCTGTGTCCAAAAACACCAAAGAGACTCTTTTGGTGTGGGTGATGGTTGCTACAACGAAGATCAGTGAGTCATATGCCAATACCCTGGTCAGATCCAGGTTCAACAGTGTAGTAAAAACATAATTAAACTGCCTACTCGTCCAATAAACCAGACCATACTTTCCTATTGTATCATAGACCTCTAATGAGTCGCAGTCCCGGGATGACCTTAAATTTTCTTACTTACAACACCAGGATAAAACTGTTTCAGCAGCTTTAGTCTATTGCCATTTTTCTACTTTTTTTTTTTACTTAGATTACTCTGTTGGGAGCTGCCAGAGACACATCTAGGTTGTTTTTGGGTCAACATCTATCAATTAAATGACTTATAATGACCTACAGAAAAACTGAAAAAAGCAAATCTCCAAATCTCCGAAACCAGCATCTAACTCACACAACACATTTTATTTAGTAAAATGTTTAATAATGTTCCAGAAACATCATTGTAGAGGTTTCACTTTTAATAGCAATGGCTGTAAAAACAAAAACATACATACAAATAATTAAAGGCTAGAAAACTCCAAAATGGTTCACTGAAAAGCATCCAGCTAACCCTTTTCCCCTGTGTAACTCCGTGTATTGAGACAGTTATACACAATGTAACAACGCATATCTCGCCAAATCAACACAACTAAACAAAGATACACATTGAGACATAACAATCCCAAATGTGTTTGCAGGTCTAGCCACATAGTATTGTTTTAAAAATAAAGAAAAACTTTTTTTTCAACTCAACTACACATTAGCATTAACATTGGTTGTGTTTACTTTTACTTCAACATCATCCCTTTTCCATGCTTTTAAGATGAGTCCCAACTGGTTGAGGAGAGTTGTGACTGACAGGTGTAGGAACCAATAGAGTACAGGTGTAAATCCCTCCCAACGGAATATGGCAGTCCTAATCAAGCCCTTGTAATACACTAGTTCTCGTTAGTTCCCAGGGGCTAATTAGCATTCTAATTACTGATTGCAAATGAGCGCTGCGTTGATTGTGTTCCGCCTGTGAGTGGAGAGGCTCGAGAGAGATGCGCACAAACACATATAATTCTCTCTCTCACACACACACACACACACACACACACACACACACTGAGTGATCATTGCTAAGAAGCTTATCATGCTCTTGTTCCTCTGTGCATTTCCAGTCCCTCTCATCTATGGTGTCTCATTAGGATCATAATGCAGTATATATACACACTAGCAGACCTCACACTTTAATGTGCAAACACCATGACGCACATGCAGAGAATATGGTAATAAAAACGCAAACATAAAACATTATATACTGCCAAATTGTTTCTGTTGTTTCTACCAATTAACTCCACAGTGATTTACTGCTTAGGGGAGGACTGACATGTACAAACCACTCATTTGAGATGCAGGCCTCTTTCCCACAGACATAATACTTCATAGCGTAACGTGTTTGTACTGTATATGAATGTGAATGTGTTTTAGAGGGCCAGAACGAGGTAGGGATACAGTGCTGAGGAGTAGATAAGAGTGAACTCCTGGACAACCAATCTTTGTGTTATCCTGCTCATTTAGGTGCTTTAGCAAGCGTGTTGTATGATGCACTCCTGTCCAGTCCTAACTGTGTAGAGCTCATCTGAAAAAAAACACCTTTTACTTTATCTATTTGTTTTCAAAGACATTGGAAGCCTGATGTGTAACTCATTACATTGTGCACTCTAAAACACACGCCTAATTGTAATATTGTACATCAAGCGACCTTGAAGCGCCAACCCACAAAAACACAGTGTGTTAATGTTTGAGCTGGTCAATTTGTAATCACACACAAGCCCCAACTGTCAGCAAGGTTATTGTCTTGTCGTGGGTTGTTCTGCCCATATTCTGTGAAAGATTGGTGGAAGAGTGAAATTGGAGACTCTTTCTCACTCTCGCTGTCGGTGTATGTGATGTGATTGATGCTCTGCAACCGGTGTTTACTCTTGTTGACCAATTGAAAAGCCGGTGTGGCAGGCTGGCCAAGCACAATGGGGAGAGGAGCTAAAGTGGCAGTGTGAGGTGCTGAACACTGACACCGAGACAAATAGATAGAAAGCAGTTAGAGAGGAGAGGACACTGTGGGAGAGGGAGTTAGGGAGGGGCAGGACACACACAACAAGAGAGCATTAGGTTGGGTTTCAGCAATTTCAGATAGTGGAAACATAAATAAGGCAATAAAAATAGCTAAAGGTAAATAAGACTTTTATAAAAAGAGTTGGACCGATTGAGCTAAGTACTGGCGTAATTGGCGTAAGACTGGCATATTGTGAATTTGCTATGTAGCCACATAACATAAAGGGGCTCCTTCAGTTTTGGATTAGTATAGCACCTAGGGATAAGAACATGATAGAAATGCTGAAAGGGAGGTCTCTACGCAGATGTGGAGCTGCTGGCTACTCCTGACAGAGGGCCTTTAGATGAAAGGTGACAGCGTGTGTTGCGGAGAAGATTGGAACACATTAACTGCATGGCATGTACTGTGACACCCTGAAAGGCTGGAGAGAGAGGCCAATTGAATTCTAGCTACTGCCCACTTGTCCATGTTAAATCTACTGTATCTGTGCATGTGTGCTTAGGCGTGCATGGATTCTTAAAGTATGTGTTTGTGGCCCATATGTGTGTGTGTGTGTGTGTGTGTGTGTGTGTGTGTGTGTGTGTGTGTGTGTGTGTGTGTGTGTGTGTGTGTGTGTGTGTGTGTGTGTGTGTGTGTGTGTGTGTGTGTGTGTGTGTGTGTTAGAGGCTGAAAGGTGAAGCGATTTAGCCAGAACACAAGAGAGGGGTGAACGATCATAGCCATGCAGCTCTTGCCATTGTTTCCAACCAAAGCCCTCTCCTGGCTTATCAGCTGCACTGATTACTTACGCATTAATACTTATACCCAGGTGTTTTTTAACAGAAGATGCTTAAAAGGAGGTACATTACTATATGAATATTAGGGAAGGGAGGCTAGGTCTTGTGTTATTATTTAAACAAAGCATCTAATGTGTATACATAATTTGGTTTTGAAGTTAATTTTAAATGATTGAATTGGACTTTAAGAACATTTTTACATGATCTATTTTTAAATTCTATAAAGCTCCAAACAAAAAACAAACCTTGGAATGACAGCCTCACTGTGTATTATTTGTCTGTTAATGCTGCTATTTCTTCTGCATTTGACATTTTTCTGCATAAAAGGTTTCTTTTTGCCTTCTTTCTTACCTGTCAGACCTGTCTATTCAAGAAAATGGTCAGATATTTGACACATATAATCAAGACATCACTATGTACACAAAGCAAAGCATTCAGCTTTGATGCATTTAGTGATGCTCATTTCCTCGTTTGACCACAATGAAACCACTTTAGTGTGTGAGATAGAGAAATGGTGAGAGGAGGGGGTCTCTGTCTGAGTGTGTGTTTCTTAATAGAAGGTGGTTAGAGGTGTCACCCTGCACCCATTTTAATGTGCTCCACAATTACAGCTGTCGTGACTTGAAGATATTTTTCCTCACACACACTAAAGAGGTGAAATATAGAAGACACAACAGGCCCTCGCTCATAAAGAATGCCTCAACGACCTCCATGTATGTGTGCGTGCTCGTGCATGCCGTAAAGATGCGTACACTTGCACGTCTATGTTGGCCCTTGCCTATGAATTATTATAGTGTGTGTTTGGGTGGATGTGTTCCTTTGAAGGTTTGTTTGTGTGTTCATTTCTGTGTGGGTGGGACAATATTTGCTTTGTTGAACGAGCCCCTTGGTGAGTGTCACAACTGTGGTAGTGTTCCTTGTGTAGCAGCAGTGCTGCTGGGATGTTAAAACATACTTACACTCCAACCCTGTAAGAACCGTGTTTCAAAATCAGTTTCATAAAACAACAGCAATCAGAATTGTTTGGTTATTATCAGTTGTTTCCCGTCTTTGCATCATAAAATACAAATGTTAGGTAGCTCTGGTATTTAGTTAATCTGCTAACAACCAGCTTTTCCAAAGTCTGTAGACAAGCCACACTTTTTAACACTTTTTCAGTATTGGCCCGTAGCACACTCAAGCCCGTCTTTTTAAATGTTTCTTTCATAAAGAAAAATATTCTGTTGCAGTTGTGGGCAAGCAATGGTAATGGTTGTCACACTATCAAGTACAACCCATTCAGGGAGGAGAGAATTGTCTTTACTACAGTACATTTTTTTATATAAATATTTTGAAATTGGTCCTCCTTAATCCCTCCCCATCTGTAATTATATTTTATGAATACTGGCCATAAATTACAATACAAGCTTCGTAAGTTCTTTTTTTCCTTTCCATCCTTCTTTCACTCTTGAATGTGAGAGGATGAGAAACTGACTGTCTCCAGATGAATATGGCTGCTAAATGGTGTGTTGTATTGACTTCACCTCTTCAATATCTGACCTCACTGTCATAAGCAAGGTAACCCCAGGCTTTGAGTGCTCCCTGTATGGCCCCCTCTCTGTGTCGGCTTCTAGCTCACTCTACCACTCTCTGCCGCTGTCTTTGAGTGCTTCATAGATTGGAAACATGACCTCTAATTCTCCTGAGGCAAATATGCGCACATGGGTAAAAATGAGACAAACGACTAGAATGAAAAAAAAAGCAAATGTCTGAAGAAGAATCGACTCAGTGGTGTTTTAATGTCACACATTTAGGGCAATGATGGGAGATTACAACACACACACATGGCTTTGGGTGTGTGAAATCAAATCTCTCCAAATCTCTATTCTGGCGTCACGGAGCTGAAGACGCAAACACAGATGATCACTACTCACATGCACTTTACATGCATGCACGCTTACATATATGCAAACACATGCATTTGGCACACACACAAACACACAAGTGTACAGATGCACTCATGGTGGGGTAACCCTGGTAGATTTATCAGTGGAGGTCTGCAGCACAGTGGCTGCCTTTCTCATTTCATAGGCCACCGGGGCAGAACAGGCATGGGCTTGTTCAAATCCAACCCAGCAAGACCAACGCACACACATATGCATGCATACACACTTTCTCTTTAGCGGCTTAACAGATGCCAGCCAGAGTCGCTGGAGAGGAAAGGAGGGCGGGAGACAAGCTGGTGATGGGAGGAAGGTGAATAAGAAAAAAAGATAGTGAGTAGTTCTGAAGAGACAGACAAAGAGGGGGAAGGATGATCAACAACAACCAACAGATGCAGAAAGACAGAGACTCCACATACAGAGATATCATGGACAGCTGAATGAGTGGGTTGTACTGCTTCTGTTAAAACTGTAGACAGTACAAGACTCAGGGACTGTTCTCTCGCACATATAGAATCACAATAGGCCTGTGAAGCCTGACAAGACATCCACAATATTGAACCTACAGCCAATGTTGCTAATAATCTAGGTCCCAATCAAAATCATGATACATGAGACTGTCTTCATAATCATAATCAGCAAGAAGATCCACAATTGGAGACCACTGTACTACACTGAATTGGACATACATTTTAAAGAGAGACAAGCTGAGCTTATGTATCATTGAAGGGTCCTATATGCTTTAAATGTCTGCAATAAGAATTCAGTGGGAGGACAAATGAGGACACACTTTACCTTGCCAGTGTACGCGCATACAATGTGTCAAGAAGAATGGGAAATTGACAAAATGTAATCTATGTTTTGCAAAATACTTTTATTGTTAAGCACTTTGAGTGCCTACTACAGTAGGAGGAAAAGTGCTATATTTAAAAAAATAAATAAAATAAAACTGAAGACCCACAAAAATGCAACCTGTATATCCCAACTCGGTAATGATCATTTATTCTTCCTTTTTCTTGTCCTCTCTTTCTCCCTCTTGTCTCCCCCTGTGGTCGTAAAACTCCCAAAGCCATACAGCCGGTTGTTTCAGATGAGTAGACAAACACTTTACACCTTCCTTGGCACCCATTCTTCCTCTTTCAACCTTGGTAGCTCTAAAATGCACTCGGTCTGGGTAGAGGGATGAGGGGACGGAAGGTTAAAGCACTCTTTGATCTAACTAGTCTCAGCTGAGGGAAAAACAAAGACTTTGCCAGGGAATAATATACAAGGCTCTGGGCGAGGCCTGAGCTTCACCCGTGGGAGGCGACCCAACGGAAGAGCCCTCCGTTAGGCTTGAGTGCTGCCTGGCTGGGCCTGCGACATTCGTGTTATTCTAACATGGTTAGCACATGGGCTAAACTCCCCAGTCATTTATTTAACACACAGGCTCCCCACAGCGCTCCCAGATGCCATGAGGCCAAAGGGAGCTACAAACATCTTATGTGAGGCTCACTATACCGACAGCAAAGTGCTATTTTTTCTTGTTGCCAGTAAATGTGAGATTTGTGATTGATACAGTAGATGTGCATCATGTCTGAATGATATGTGTCCAGCTTACATAGGTAAATTCATACTTGCTTTACTGTTGCCTGTTTAATCTTGCTTCCATTTGATACTTAACAATGAATAAACTATAAGAAACTAGAACTTAAGTGATCAAAAAGGCAGCCTCATAAATATTTTAATTTTTATACATTTCAATTGAGATGTCAACACAAATGTGCTCAATTGTATTTTCCATGTTTTGGCAGAATTTATGTACTTGGACTTTTATATTGTTACTATGCGGAGGCCACAATAAATGGAACTTTTTTGGGCACATTAATCCGAGCGCTTTACACCTTGCCCATACACTCACATACCATTACACACATGAAGTAAAGCTGCTCGTTGATGCCAGTAGGACAGTCACTGTTGTTGTAATTCCTGCCAACCTTGTTCCACAAACAGGCCTAATACACGTTCCCTTCGGGCTGCTTGCTATTGCATCGAGTCTATGTGCATGTGAGTGTGTTTACCCAGCAAGTAGCAGCAGCTGTGTCCGTAATAGCTCTCTAAGCTGCGGGCTAATGACAGAACTCAGAGAACGGGACTCTAACATGAGTAGATGTTTAACCCCGTTTAGCCCCGATCTGGAGACCACTGGGCAAACACTGTGCATTATCCTTGGCTTCTTTACTCCAGGCTTTGCCTGTGTGTATAAAGGAACAGGGAGAGAGAGACATATAGGAGTAACGACAGGGGGAAATATCCGTCGTCCTATATATCAGTCCTGCCCCTTTCCCCCCCGTTCCCGTGGCAACAAGACCCCACACATAACCAGCGATCCCCAAGTCGACTACTACTAACACACACACACACACATATGGACACACAAAGGCAAACACACACTGTTATTTGGTGAGCAAGAAGGGGCAGGTGGTCACATCACTAGAGTGTGTATGGGGGGTTGCTAGCTTTTAGGGTCTGTGTCTCATCGCTCAGCCTGCAGTCTATTGTCCGGTCCCATGAAGTGACTGTGAGGTCTAATTAGCAAGTTAACAAGTTAAGAGGTGGAGTCTGTCAAATCGCTTAGCTCTTTCACCCTCAGGGTCAGCCCACCACCACTGGCTATGTATATGCATGTTGAGTGTGTGTGTGTGTCTGTCTGTCTGCGTGTGTGTGTGTGTGTGTGTGTGTGTGTGTGTGTGTGTGTGTGTGTGTGTGTGTGTGTGTGTGTGTGTGTGTGTGTGTGTGTGTGTGTGTGTTTGTGTGTGTGCAAAGGCTTTGAGGGTTTCTAGAGCATATCAATTCTTGGATATCAACTACCAGATAATAGGAATACACACCAATAGAACATATAAAAATTGTTTAAATGTACAGTTAAAATTGAATGTTTATGTGCATGTTCTCACATCTCTGTAGAAAATCCTGAGTTGCACAATCCAGTGGTTGATTTTCTTTTATTGTCTGTAGCTTAGCCCCAGTTTATAGTGAAAAGAAAGTAGATATTATTAAATGGCTTTTGCTCTGACAAGGCAGGAAGGCAGGTCACAGCTTTCGGGAATCCAGTTAGAGTTACTTTCCGTACCCTATAGGAAACCAGATTATCAGAAAAAAGTCTTTCACAAAGGAAATCAACATTTATTCAAAATATTTCAGCAGCCTTTGAAAGGAAACAAAATTATCATAGCCTAAAGAAAAGGGAAACCTTAAGCAGTAAATGTGGCACAATCATTGAAGTTGCCAGTAATGTGAACGATGTGATTAGTCTGTGTCGGAGTGTGTTTGGTGAGAACCGAGTACTGTAATAAAGTGTGGTCAGACTTTTAGGCATCTTAATTAGGTTTGTCGGGACTCATTTGTAACCAAACCTTCCACAGGAACAGTGTAACAGAAAAATGAAGTAAAAATTCCTGTCTTTACCCATATCTTAACCCCACTTTCCACATGTACTTAATTCACCTAATTATTGCTTAGATGCCAGGGGTTTAATGAAATAAATGTATGCCAGGTTAAATTTTTTTTTTCTTCTCCTCCTATAAGTTTCTATTACTCCCTTCTTCTTCTTCTTCTTCTTCTTCTTCTTCTTCTTCTTCTTCTTCTTCTTCTTCTTCTTCTTCTTCTTCTTCTTCTTCTTCTTCTTCTTCTTCTTCTTCTTCTTCTTCTTCTTCTTCTTCTTCTTCTTCTTCACTCTCTGTCTTTCTCTCTGTTAATCTATTAGTCTCTATATCACTCCCTCAATGAACTGAACCTCTCTACCTCCCACAAAGGCACCACCATATTTCTTCTCTTAAACTTCGGGGGCAGCATGCATTGTCAGCTCTGCAATGGAACTTGCGCTACAATGGCGGAGGATGGCTTAATGTTTGTGTGTGTTCATGTGTGTGCAAAGTAGGGCTTCCCCCACCCATTTTAAGCAGACAAAGACCCCAATTTGTCACCTCATGTACAGCTGTTGACCGGGAAGGTCCAGTTTTGTATGTGCGTGTATGTCCTGTGTGTGAAATTGGGGGGTTGAAAAATTGGCTGGAGGCAAGGAGGGGAGAAAGTGAGGCTGGATTCCCTTTTCTGTCTGAATCTGAGGAGGGGCAGATTAGGACTGAGGGGGATAGTAAGTAAAAGGGGGTAAATGGTTTTTTGCCCCCTTTGCTGTGGGAATGTTTGTGTAAGAGGACAAAGCGGCAAGCACTCTGTTGCTGTGTGTGGGAGAGTGAAAGTCGAAGGGGTAAAAGGGGCTGGGCAGGGGGAGGGGTTTGGCTGGAGAAACAGCCTCTTCCATACACTGTCATCTCGATTTATTACGACACAATCCTCAAAATCCCATTCCTATTCAATATTTTGTCAAATGCTAAAATGCTAAAAGGCAAAAAAGATTTTCCTCCAGATACCAGACCCAACACTGCACATGAACTGATCTAGTTATAGTATGTAAATGACCGTCTTTGTGTGATTGATTTGATTTATGTGCTGTTTGGTTCATTAACTTTAGCTTTTGCAAAGTTACTTAAAATATCCTGGAAGGGATCTTAAAAGAGTAATCACATGTGAATCTTATTTCTATATTCATAGAGGAGGTTAGGTATCCCCTAGTTTGTCATTTTTAAAAATCTAGACAAAATACAGTGGGAAGACTGGTTCATCATACAAACAATCCTTTTTATCCAATGGTCTCCCAGCATGCCACGGGGCCTGTTCATAACCAACAGTCAGCTCGATGGCGTGCTGTCTGGAGCTCTTCTCGTTCCCCTGGCTGGCCCCTCATGTTGTGACTCCTGACAACTCCTCCAATTTGCTCTGCTGTGTGAAGAGCCAGAGAGCACATTGATATCTTCCCACCTCCACACAGCAGACGGACACACACTAAAATCATCAATATTCTCCCATTTATAAATGATCTGGCCCCAGGATAGAATTTCAAATCTGCTGGGCCCTTCTGCCCCCTCCATGTCACACCCCTCCACATACACATTCATCGAGACACACAGTCACACTCTTCATTGGCCATTGATTACCTTCTCAGATTTAACACAGCTTCATCCGTTCCTTGAGCAGCAGTGGGGACCTCTGTCTCTCTTCGTGGTGCATCCTTGTCTCTGCGGATGCCTGCTTGTATGTGCAGGTGCCTATTTGCACATTAAGATTTTACTTAAGTGAAGGTCATCCTCACTCCTTAATGCAACCTTTGTTTTTTTTTATTTAGAAATGAGAGAGAAACAATGAAAGCAAAGATACTCCAGGCCGTATCAGTAACAATCAACAATAACATTTCTATTCATAGTAAAGCAAATAGATGGGTTACCAGACAGTGGACAAAAATATCCATCTTCCAAATAATTTTTTTCCATTTATAGAATATCAACAGGATGTGTTAACACAAGAGCAAGGAGAACAAAACAATCCACCACATCAATACAATGCATCAAAACCAAGTTAGAAAGTGGCGTTCCTGCCACTGGGACGGTGGAAGCTTCTGTTCACCAGTGTTTCAGCTGGAACACAACTGGAGGCAAGGTGGGTTAAGTGTCTTGATCAAGAACAAAACGACAGTACGAACTGTGGGGAGAGAGGGAATCGAACCACCAACCTTCCGATTGAGTAGCAAACGCTCTACTACTGAGCCACTGCGCCCCTAACTTGCCATCTTAAACGTCACAAACAAAGATTAAGCTGCTGCTGGTACAGTTGCACAGTGAAGGATCTGCACCCTCTGCTGGCTAAAAGTTACTCAGGGTGGCTTTAAGTGCATTTCCCTTTGCTTCCATACATCCATCCATGCTTTATACATTTTTGGAATAACAACTTTTCCAGTAATATTTTCTGTTACCATTTCCAATGTTATTGCTTAATGGGAGCAACAACCCCATGTATGTAAGCAAATAGACTTGAATCTAATCTAATCTAATCTAATTTGATTGGCCAAAGGCCAAGTTTTACAGTCCTATTACAATATACAAAGGAGGAAACAAAATAATAACGCACTACGCGCGTAACCATGCACGTTTGAAACACAGTAGTGTCGACTAATGTCAACTCAACTAGTTTAGCTCAGGGACAAATATATTTCCTTATGTATTTTTATTGGGGATGGGCAGAAACAAAATTTTACACTGAGACTTTCTTTATAAATAAACATGTTGCACAGTTTCCTCTATGGTGGTGATTAAAAGAAGGTAACTAGAAGTAACTTCACATACATGCACGTAGTGTTTCTTAATAGCATCTGTCACCTGTCCCACACACACACATACTTACTTTTTCCTCACACGCCGGTGGGCCGTGTCGCACTGTAGATTCCTTAAAACCTGATCTTGTCTAAATTTGCAGGCCTTTCCTCATTGATTTCCCCGGGTGAAAATAAGAGGATAGGAAAGCATGTTAGACGTCTCCGGAATCAGAGCCAATCCATTAGCAACGATCAATACACTGGCAGTGGGGGAGCGAGAGAGAGAGGGAAACAGGGAGACGTGAGTGTTGACAAAACCAAATAAATATAGATGCGCAAAGAGAGGAGAAATCAGATTAGTGCTGAGAGAATCTAAGAACAACACTTTTAACCCCTAACCTAACAATGTGTGTTTACACCACACTGGGAAGAGAGGGACGGAGGGGGGCCCGGAGGGTGGAGTGAGGATTGCGGTTGCATTGAGCGAACGTCTGTACCCGACTCAAATTTAACAAGGTTTTTTCTGTTTCTGGGTGGTATTTAAATGTCTACTTTTTCCTGGATAAAACATACATTAAAGAGTTGACATGCATGCTATTCACATAATGACTGTGGTGAGCAATAATGTGCATTTGGATTTATGGTCATCTTGTGGTGCTATGAAATAAGTCTTTTCTCATAAAGATCATTACATGGTTTTAGGCAGTCTGAATGTGGAAATACAAGCCATGTGCTGCTTTGTAATGTTCCTAATTAAGTTTCTTTTTGTGTTTTCCATGTTCTTTCCAATTGGTTTCTCTTCACAGGTAAGTTCACTTTTTACTACATAAAAAAATATTGGCAGGTTACAATTTTTATACAAGTGAAAATCAGCCATGAGAGGTTACTGGGCCAAGTGGTCCCATTGTGCAGATGCAGTTGGAGCCTATTGGCGTGCCACTTTTGAGATAGAACCTAGTGTCAACACATCATTTATTAAAACACAATTTTTATGCATAAGTTACACAAATCCTATACAACATAGAACACTGGACAATGAGAATATTCATTAGCCAAACATTACTATAATATGCTTTGGCAATGAGAATAGGCAGACTATATATATATATTAACCCTGACAAAGCATGCCACAGTGACTGTAATATCCTCTAAAAATGACTTAATCCCATAAGCCCCTGAAAAAAGTTTCTACATTATACATCAGTCAAATAGAGTTTTGGATAGCACCTGAATCATACAATACACACCATCCAGTCTGTCACACATCATCATGACTATAATTATATATTAATTATTATTGATATAATTATCAATAATACTTTTACACTTAACATCTTACAAATATGGCCTTTGCATACAGCTGTGTCATTGTAATTATGCCAGTTTGTGAACTCAATGCAAAAGAGAGAGGAATGCAGACACTTTTTTTCATTTACAGTTTCAAGGTCTCAAAAAACACACACATGCACAGCCTCACACTCGGCTGCTACCCAGATGGAGGCATAACCTGGCAGACATAACTGCTGCTGATTAAATATTTAACCGTCATTGAAGTGTCACGTCTTGCTTGTTTGCTCTGCTGCTGATGCTTTCCAACAAAGAGAGACTATTGGCACAATGCGTTCAGAGCAATGCACGAGGTAGGTAGATTTTGAACATTTTCACAATTTATTTCAATGCATTTGGTGAAAAGGTTAGAATTTATGTTATTTCAGTGGTGATTACTGCACAATATTTATATAACCCATTCTTAAATCTGTAATTTGGTCCTTGGCCTATTTACGGTCTTGTAGTGTCACACCAGGTATAAATGATCCACACCTGAACTTACCTTGTAAAGAAGTCTCTGAATTAGAGCTTTTGACTTGGAACAACAACCAAGGTGGCTATATGGCAAATTTGGTGTCATAGAAATGAGAACGGCCACTGACAATTGCCTTGAAATAAGTAGAAATTGAAAAAATTACAACAAGAGAGAAAACTAAAGTAATAAAACCAAACGTTTTTGAAGCAGTGAGTCTCAGGACAAAACCAATGACCTTTAATTATTTTTTTTTTTTTTACATAATGTTTATGTGTTTACCTTTAAGAAATAAAAGCAGCATCATCACACATAAAAGAAGTTAATACCATATACAAGTTGGAAAAACTTAGCACTTAGCTTATCTTTGGAAAGTGAGCACTGTCTGAAATCCTCTCATGTTCACAACCCATCGGCTGAAACTATAAATAATACATCTAAACCATCAAGCACTCAACCAACAGATTTACTAAAATACAAACAAATGATCACACGATGACTGACTAACTGTTGAAGACCCTATGGAAATCTCGTTGTGCATGTTTGTATCAGGAGAGTTTTTGACTGCCTGGGTTGACTTTGTTACAACACACATACACTGAAAAAATATGTCCTTTTTTCCACCTTTTTTGAAACCATCTTTATGCATTAGTTTGCAAAGAGTTGTATTGAAGAGTGAAGAGGCGTTCACTTGGACTCTGACTTTGATAAATGGTTACTGTTTTTTTTTTTCATATGATGTTAGGTCTGTATTCAATCAGTGGTCCTTGTCAGTATACCTTGGTGCAGAATATTCAATAACAATATTTTATTTTTTTTATTGAATTTGGACTTCCACACATACATGATGATAGTTTGCCACCAGGCATCCAGAATACAACTGATAGCTGTGTAAGAGTCTAATTTTGGTTTCTGTCCTAAAGCCTGATAACAGACTAACAGTCTTACTGCCATAACATAATTTTCTCAATTCAAAGTTAACTACATTTATACCCACAGTAGTGCAGACAATCTGGATTCTTTTCTTTTACGTGTGTCGAGTGAAAGATAATTGCTGGTTTGGCTATGAAGGCACTGTTTTGTTGTCTTTCTCCATGTATCCTAATGGCTGATGATTACCATGCAATGACAGTGTCTGTGTCTGGATGTCAAACAGAGGAGGTACATGTCTGTGTGTCTTTCAGTGTGTGCCGGTGGTAGCAACCAGCAATCTGTAGCTCTCTCTTTACACGTTAAGTAATTCTCTAGCAGAAACAATATCAGTGAGACTTAAGATTGTTTCTATGTCAAAAACCTTTTAAGCTCAATGAAGAAATGTTATTCTGGTGACACGTATTTTAAATATTGTATGCATTCTTTAGCTTGCACTGTCAGCTAATGTAAGGTTTATAAACTTCTGACCGGTGAAATGAACACTCCAAAAGTGTTTTTAGCATCATTTTAAAGATCTGATTAATGATTTGAAGATCACCATGAAGGTTTAAAACTTTAAGGATCCTGGAACAGCATGCACCACATAAATGAGAGGTGTATAAGGAAAGAGTGGAGCAAAGGATAGGAGAGGAGGAAATATCCATTAATGCTGGCTAATGATTGGGCGCAGTGATAGTTATCAGTGTTTTAGGGTGAATATTATGGCCATGTAACGAAGGCCTTGATTACTTTATTAGCCTCTTCAAGTCATTCGGCTAGCGCTTACCGATATGACCCCCTCCTAGGATTGCCTTACCTCTTTCCTTCCAAACCCTTCATGAACATCACCTCTACCTCCTTCACTTCTACCCCCACAACTTCTCCCCCCACTGTTTCTCGCCCATGCCCTGTGATGATGAAATCAAATTAGGTTGACTGGATGGGCCTAAATCACAGCTCACGTTGCGGGCCGTGACATAAAGAATGGCCACGACGAGGTTACCCAGAGTTCACGGCAGATAATGAAAGAGACAGCGAGGTAATAGCATGACAGAGTGGTGGGGTTCAGTATATTGGGGGTGGGGGGAATGGGGGTTAATACAAGGGGAGGGGTGGAGGTTCATTTGGAGGGTACCTGCCTATATGACCACTCCATCTGGGTGAGGGACATTCATGTCGTGTATTCATATTCATTTCTCCACCTTTTTCTTTGAGTCTTCGTCCTGTCCTCTCCTTCATCTTCCACAACTGTACCTTTCCTTCCCTTTATTTATTTTAGCCATCCTTTCCTTTATGTCCTAAAGGAGATATAGGTTTCACACTCTATTAAGCAAAACAGTCTAGTTGGTGTTATCATTGAGATGTTCATGAGTACAACAGTGATGGTAAGCCAACTCTATTAGTCAAAGAAGAAAAAAAATCACTAAGTAAAATTGTGTCATGAAGTTTTGTGTAATTGACAACCTGAGTGCAATAAGGATAATTGGTCACAGCCTTCCAACCTTCCATGTTGAGGTACTGGGTCTGCCATAGACCACAGTGTTTTTTTTGAGACATTAAGTTGTCGCTATTGGATGCATGGTGTTATATTTATACATTATTGTCAAGCAGACAGATTGAAGGTGATACCATGAATGTTTCCACCTGTAGACAATTAACAATGAAAAAAGGGGTTTACTGTAGGGTAAAGATATTGAGCTACAAAGCTTAGATTTTCAAGATGGTTCTGCAAAGCTGAGTGTAAGATATACACCAACTAGAAGTGGGTATTTATGACTTACATTTACTCTGTTACATTTACGTTATTAACTTTTGATGAAAAATGAACTTCTTACAGTAGTTAACACTAGTTTTATTCAGTTACATTGGGCTACATTCGACCAGTTATTTTTATTTTTATTTTTTTTACCATTTATTCTACACATTCTATGCTTTATTTTTGCCATTAGTGGATCTACCACATGACTGTGTTTCAACAATCAGATGTAGCCATGGAGTCACATAACCACACACAGACTGTGAAGGCACATACTTTTGACACACAGCAGACGCATTGGAAAACAGGAAAAATGGCTACTGTTTTCAGTGTTGAAAGTGAGGATAAACCACCCTGGCCTCATTTTGCCCACACACAGGCCAACTGTTTTATTACAAAAGTTTACAAAAGTTTTATGTTTTAATTTCTTCAAATCAAAATCAGACATTATGATCAAACAGTTACTCAGTACTTGAGTAGTCTTTTAACCAAATACTTCTTTACTCTTACTTGAGAAATGTTTTGGATGACTACTTTTTACTTCTACTTGAGTAAAATTATTTTGAAGTAACACTACTCTTACTTGAGTATAATTTTTGGCTACTCTGCCCACCTCTGGTGCTGACTGACTTGAACAACCCGAACCTGGTATATAGTTATTTAAGCTTGCCATGATTTACTAAATATGGATTGGTTTTCAATACTGGTTCATCAAGATGTTATAGCCACACACACACACACATATGCAAAGGCGCCACTCAGATGGCCCTTGAAACGTTTAACGTAAAGGAATTGGCACAGTTGAGTGACATCGCACATTACAACATAACAAAACATACACAACATCTGCAGAAGTTCAAAACTTAAAAAGACCGTCTACATATTTTAGGCTGTAGTTAGTCACACCTGGTTAAACATCATAAACCTTTATTTGTAGATACTTTATTAAATAAAGTATTTTGACGTTGCACAGAAATAATCTTTATTATTTTCACATGGCATTGTCTCAGCCACTTGTCTCATAGGAATTGAAATGATTTATCTAATTGGTGTCTAATAAGTTGGAAGATAAACCTGTCAGTGACCAAAGACTAAACACTTTCTTTAGAGCTGTGCCATATGCTTCCCTGCAGGTGTGTGAGTGTGCAACTGCAAGTGTGTGTGTATTCTGGTAAGTCTAACCTAACAGGACACCTGTCGCTGTTTACAGTCTGTCCCTGTTGTTTTTTCCCCTCATTACTGAATACCACCATTTGGAGTATCCTGTTCTCTCCGTCATATGACTAAGCAATGCCTTTAACACATTCCACCAGTTAGTCTGCTGTGACACAATAACATGGCCTGACCTATGACCCTTTCTACATTGCTCATTTGCTTCCTGTACCTCAGTAAGCAGGGCAGGTAGGGTAAATGAGAGTCACTAAGGTCATTGAGAACATGTTGGGCGGCTGCCAAGCAACGCAACTAATTACCATAGCAGCCAACTTTTACCTTATCGTATTTTGATATGTTAATACAAATGAGTTTTTGCCCTCATCTGTTTGACTGAACTAATAATAATGATTAGAAATAATAAGGATGTGATTATTTAAATGGATTTTTTTAAATATTTTTTTTTCAGTGTAATATTAGTTTATCATATGGACTATCTCCACTCTTGCCTCTTTGGTCACTTAATTATTTGGGACATACTATGAGATTATATAAATTTTTGTCCTGTATTTTTATACTTTACATACCCCACTGTAAACGTCAACAACAGTAACACATTAGAATTAGGGTTACTTCAGAGCCGTGATGTCTTTGTTGTCTTTAGCAGATTACCTCACACCAGATCTGATCATGCTGGACCGCTTTGTGTGGACATGCCATGTCCGTCTCACTGTGCACTGGAAAACAGCATTTTTTTGTGATCCTTAAACAAAATTAACAAACAAAATCAAGTATTTTGTTTTCATGACAGCTTCTTGGCTTGAAACCCATAGGCTCCATCCACTAGCTCCCTTACTGACCTTGAGGTCACCTTGTCCTCGATTCACCAAACTGGGCTTTAATTCTGTAGGCTGAGGCGACCAAACGGAAATAAAAAGCCCATTATGTGTTGCCCGAGGCGGGGGCTTGTTGACTGGATTTTATTACAGCTGGGGATGAGAGCGCTTGATGCCTTCATTTAGGGCCCCAAGCATCCAGCACTGACAGCGCCGTGACAGTACTGGTCCCTGTGGCGCTGCTAAAAGAGACCATGACAGAAACAGACACACTGCCTGTGTATGTGTGTGTGTTACAAAGCAGTGTCCTGGCTGGTCTAGTCCAAGCTGGCATGGTGAAGCTTGCCTGTATAAACGGCCTCGTAAAGCTGACAGCTAGACATATGTATGGGCCGTGCATTAAAATTTTACTACTAATCACTATGGACGGTCGGCCTGGCTTTCTGCCTCAGACACAATCCAGCTCCTGCATGCAAACTAAATATATATACTATATGTACAGTATATATATATATATAAATATACATGTGCATGCACAAAAGCATAGGAACAACTACACACTGTTATTGCCATTTATCCAGCTTGATTAGGGTTGGTGCAAAAGTCCAGTAGGGCCCCAATTCAGTCATAATAGAAAATGCGTGTTTAGCAGAGGAGTTTTATTATTTTCAAGAATTGAGTCATTTCTTATCAAAGTCCTTTGGTGTTGCCTCCGTTGTTGAACTTTGCAGTGCTGTTTGCGTCTTTATTATATTGTATATCGCTCCATAAAATTAATTAGTAGCAATTACAAAATACAATGTCAACCACTCCCAAAAAATATTTCTGATGTATTAGTATTGAAAACAGTCTATAGTCATACTTGTCAACATGTTGCAAGGTCATTGTTTAAAAATTAGGTCATTTTGTGCTTATACACAGTGAAACATGTAAAAGAGCAGCCCCTTCTTAACAGCATGATGAATTGTCTTTCTCACACAGTGGCTCGAGGTAAAGTTCATCAGAGGGTTGGCAGACTCATAAAAGTCTATGTTGCATATCGAGACCCTTTGTGTTGTAATGTTATCAGCTGAAGTGTCAAGAAAATAGATCAGTAGAAGGTGTTGTGGAGAAACACGGTGAAGAAGTGGAAGTATATGTGGGATTTGTCAGATCCTTTCCTGATAACCTAGGTCCTTAAATGACATTTTGACTTTCAGTTAGTATGTGGGACAAAGACAGTTGTCGTAAGGGTAGTAGACTGGCATTCTGCCTGTTATAAACTGAAAGATCACAGATCGGTGTGGGCGGCAGTAGCTCAGTGGGTAGAGCGGTCGTCTTTCAACCGGAAGGTAGGTGTTTCGATTCCCGCTCTCCCCACAGCTCATACTGTCGTTGTGTCCTTGGGCAAGACAGTTAACCCACCTTGCCTCCAGTGACTGTAACACTGGTAATTACATTAGAACAATGTAAGTCGCTTTGGATAAAAGCGTCAGCTAAATGAATAAATGTAAATGTAGATCCACCATGGCAAGAAGAAAACAGTTTTTATTTGTCATTTCTGGTTTAATTTGTAATTTGTGTTAAATGCTGGCAAACCCATGTTTACTGCCCTTATCCCTTTTGTTTTTCCGATTCCATCAAACCCCCATTCATACATTTCGCTATTGCTTATTTGAAACCATAGATTTTTATTTTTCACCAAAATCAATTATAAGAAAGGTTAGCAAGGTTCCTAGCTGCATGTTTTAGGATCTAAATCACAGTTACTGGACCCTCTGTTACCGCCTTAATGTCCCACATGGATGTGTGTGTGACCGGTGGCGCGTGTTAAACATGTGTTTGGGGATGGAGTAAATAAACACATCGTTGTGAGGTCAGAGAGCCAAAGGTGAAGCAGCGGTTGCAATCGATACCCCCAGGGTGAGCGTATGTGCTGGGCAGGTGTAACCTCCCCTCCTCCCTCAGCCTCTCTCAGGCTAACTCCGTTAGCCTACTTGTTAGCCAGTGAAGGGTGACCCCACACGCAGCTGATAGAAGCACCTGACTAATGGGTTGTAATGAGCAGCAACCAGTAAGGAGCTACTTCAGCAGCTCACCCAGGGAGCCAGGACATTTCTGTGTGTGTGCTTATATGCATGTTACTCAGTCATTTCGTATGCGGCCATCCACACGTGTGCATAGGTGCACAGAGAGTGACCCTGTTATGACACTGATGTGTCTGTCCTAATGTTATTAGCCAGGGGCAGTGTGAGGTCAGACAGTTGTACTTTACAGTGAGCCACATAGTGATTAAAACTGCAAGCAAGTTGCTATAACCTTTTTCTTTTTACCACAAATGTTTACCTCCATTTCCCAAATGCAAGACCTGAAATCACTGATTTAATATTGAAATTGACATTTAATTGTAAAGAAAAACTAATCTGGGTATGTGTAGTGAAAGATTGAAAAGCAAAGAGAGAAATGGGATGGTATGGTAAAGAGTTGTGCTTAATTAAACACATTTGTAAAACTGAGTCCAGATGCTTTTACTTCAACCTTTTTTTTCATGATGTCCTGGATGACTGAGAACCTTCACAGAATAAATAAAGTCAAATTATTTTTTGCAATGTTTAATGTGGCAGTATTTCTTTTCATGTGCCAAGACATAAAACTAAAATAAAATGTTCCTACTGTATGGTAGATATTATCACAACACAAAAAGAATAGAACTAAACACGATTTACAATCCTCAAATGTTAACCACTGATTATCTGTCTGCCTCAAGATTATATCGCTTACCATTTGTTGCTAAGACATGACCACCATCCCTGAATATCCCTTCCTCCCTGTCACCCTCACTCTGTCGATAAAGTCCTATTCTCCTCTTTTTACTGATATGATCGCTGTCTTCTAAAGCACTTAGGACACTTTGGCAGCAACCACTAACAAGTGTTCCAGGCAGCTTAGAGCATGTCTGCCTATGTAAGTGGTAGCTGCCTTCTTACGTGCAGACCCTGTGTGTGACTCCTCTCGTCCATCTAGCTGTCGGCATCTATCGACCAGGCCATCATGTCTGTTTTGGCCATTGCGAGGCCACAGATGCTGAAGGGCTATTAGGTGCTCATTGTTTGTTTTGAATGGCAACGGGAAAAAAATTGGTCTCATTGTGATCTTATTGTGGGTAACCCAACCTCCCTCTGTGGCCAGGGAAGGCAAAAACCAATTCTAATTCACTTACCCCATCCCAGCATTGGCTTTTCTAATGCTTTTTGAGGGATGAAAATATGGCAACATCCAATAAGTGTCGACAGAGGAGAGGTCTTAAAAGCAGGAGGGGAGACAAATAGATGGACAGATACCTAGAAGAGTGGCTGCATAAATTCACCTGCTTCCTTTTTCTGCTTCCTTTTTTTTCTTCTACCTTGTCTTCATCTCTATGGTTCTAGTAGAGCATTAGTGAGGCCCCGTGATTGGTTTGTAATTTATGGAGTCCATAAATGGCCTAGATTGATAGGGCTCTTTAAGGGGACCACACTCAGACGCCACTTTATTTAATACATAGGGATGGACTCTCAAGATAGAGTTTCAACCTGAATGTGGTTAACCCAATCTAGTCTCATTCCCAAAGCATAACATACAATTGTATACATCCTTCTATACAGAATCCAGTGTTTAATGTCAAGGGATTGCTGTAGACCCAAATGTTTAGCCATGAGAGGAAGGTAAAGATATTGAATTGGAAACAAAACACATGGTTTTGCCATGGTTGGACATGGTTATGTAAAAGAATAAAGTGTGTTGAGTCTAGTCTAAAGTCTGTTTAGTATACTGATTACCTTTTACTCCAGTAAAAATGCGTGCCTATCTTTGTCAAACCATAATCAGGTGTTGTTCTAGATGAGTCATCTTAAATTGTACCAACATTAGTGAGTTAGAAATTAGTGCATTATCAAATAGTATACCTTATGTGTATACAGTAGTCTTTTGGCATTATAGTGCACTTATCTGCCTTGTCATGTCCTCTAAGTTGGTCAGAATAGCCACTAAAGCCCACACAGCCAGTCCTTACAGACCAAAGCTCTAGAGAGAAAGATGATCAGCCCACATCAGCTAACCCTGCCCTCTCATCTGCCCTTCACACAAACACACATGGACACACACATGCCTGCTCCGTCTTACCCTCTCCTCTGCCCTCTTGCACACCCGCTGTAATGATGTCTGTTGACCTCTAACACAACGGCTGCCCTGGAAGATTAGTTTACAAGTGGCCTAGGGACTCTGGGTTTCAAATCTTATCCCCTACGCTTTACTGCATTGATTATGAATTCTTGGTTTTTGAGTAGTCATGTCACCGTTGTCAGGGCATTAGCAGATAATAATATCTTATGGAAGAAAGGTTGGGTTATATTCTGAAATAATGTTGAGTTGACAGTCCTTTTCCAGTGACACCAAAGACAAAGCCCTGTAACAAACATTTTGAGCTCAACTGAAAGCAACTGTACTGTAGTAGACTGTAACTCAATCTACTCTTGAGTTACGCAGGAATGATCTATCCATTGAGCTTTGAATCTTTGAAGTTTAATCTATTAGTATTATCATTCAGTATTATCCATTAGTAATTGTTGCATAAAAAAAAGATCAATGAAGGGCTACTTAAATACATCGTTAAATCAAACCACTGTGTATGTATTAAAATGTTTAAGGCACAAAATATTAACAGGAATGTGATGTTCACTTACATAACATCAATTACTTATTACAGACACACACTTGTTTCTTCCACAGTTGTTAGCTATTGACTAAATGTGTTCTCTAAATCATGTGCCTAGCCACAAACACACATGTGTGCACTCACACATCCTCAAACGTCAGTGATGATAAGTGGAAAGTGAGTAATAGCCCAGCTCTCTGGCAGCCAGCTGCTGGGCCTACTGTTTACATGCCAACTGATTACCCTAATTTTAAACGCATGCATGGCAGCAAGGCTGATAAATAGTCTCTCCCCGACCGCCACCTTCTATTTCCCTATTGTCAGCCACCGGCAGCTAGTCAGCCAGCCGGACCATAATACCTTTTTGATTATTCAATAAATAACCCATAATTTGACATTGATTGGGCATGAGAATGGGCTTTGTGAGGAGAAGGATGGAATGATAGGTTAGTAAGGTGGTTGAGAAGGACAAGGTATCGACCAGCAGTGGTCACTGCTTTGATGACCACTGGTCACAAGGGTCACTTCTTTGTCCTAATACACACACACAGGAGCCAATGTGCTCAAAAACAAACAGCTCTCCCCTCGCTTTAATGTGATTAGGATAAGGGTCATTAGTTCAGCCTCATTGCTTATTGTCCAAACAAAGATGTCCAAGGCTAATGGAGCTCCTTAATAATTTGGGTGAAAGATGAACAACAAGGACGTGTTGCAAATGAGACTTTGTAAAAGATTCTCTACACCCATGGGCATGTATGGATCTGTATTCAAATAATTACCTGTCAATTACTACCAAACAAGAACTGAATAGGAATCAACAAAGTGATGGCCGCTGTTGTTATTCAAGAAGCTTGTGGTTAAGATCCAACCATCCGTATTTATTAACATTTGTTTGGCTTAGACCGGATGATACCAACTTGATGAACATTGATTGTGAATTCTTAACCCTGCTTAAGGCAATATGACCTCACTTAAATGTTAGAAAAGGTGTATTCCAGGCAAAAATTATAGGTATTAGGCATAGCTTTTGGTGAGCTCTTCATTGTGACATGATGTGGACCATTTTAAAATGTGTCCCCAAATGGATTATTTCTCCTAAGTAGGATGGATTTTTATGGTGCTGGCCTGATCACTATCTGAAGCCCACTAATCGTTTGCATGCACATGTGTATGTGTGAGACCCGCTGCCTTGATGTTGCCATTGAAGTGTCCCTGGCGTTGTACTTATTGGAGTTCCCTGATGTTAGATATTGGAATATTGATCTCAGAGAATGTTTAGCTTTCACTCTTCTCTGGTTTCATTTATATGCTCACACAGCTGACGCCCGCTTCACACAGCACTACAAGCTGCAGATGTGGCAGTACAAGAGGGACCAAGATCAAATCAAACTCTCAATCAATGCTGGGTTTCACTGGTATTTAAATCACATCTTGAATATTGCAAAAAGATCAAGTAAACGGCAATCAATCTGGTAAAATGTCTTTGAAATTTTGTGAAGGAAGTTTTCCTAGTGCTGTTAAATAGCATGGTTAAGTTATACCACTACATTATATAAGCATTTCCATTTTGGTAAAGTGCACTTAAAGGCCAAAGATATACAGTACTTGTTATTAAGCCATGCATTTGCATCTGCTTTGCAAGACTGCTTTACAAACTTGCTTGTGTACAACCATATATAATGACTTTTACAAATCCACTCCCATAGAGGGCACAGCACATATATCACAGATGCTTTAAACACAAGGAGATGTGATGCGCTCTGTATACTGAGCAATATCTATGGCTTATACCTCTACCATACTATACCAAACTAAACCCTACTCACTTAATTGTCTTTTGTTCTGACATCACAGTTCAGGACATGCACCACTTAACTGCATGGCGGTCCGCAACTTCAAAAGGAAAATCACAAGCAGCAGCCATCCACGTTTAAGAGACATGAAGTGAGTCTCTATTTAACAACAGTTGCATTACAGCACAATGTCGGTTTCCTATTAAATACCTTCTCCCAATTACCCATTATTTCCCCCTATTAAACACTGCAGACTGCATTGGAGGGCTGTTTTATCCCCCCGTCACCCCACGTCCTTTTGTTTCGGAAAACATGTTTCAACTAAATGAAACTAAGAGGAGAGTAAGAATGGAGAGAGGAGGGGAAAGAAAAGGTAATTTAATGGAGTGAAACGTTTGATGTTGTAAATAAAAAGCAGACTGGTCGTGGGTGAGAGGCTGGGACTAATGGACTTTGTTGGATGGTAGGTGTGGAGCTGCCGATCTTTAAAAAGCCAGAATAAAAAAAGTGAACTTCTCAGAAATAATGCCAAGATTGAAATCCAGCTTGCTCTGCCTCTGGGCATTTGCATCACTGGTGGGACTTATTATGCAATTATGGCAAAGGTAAAAGCGAACTGGCGAGCTACTAATCTGAGCGTGGGGGTGTATGATTCACATAGACTCCTGCTGTTACTGGTTTAGTTCTGTAAATCACAATAGTTGTTTGATTAAAGTTTGTGTAGAATTGGCATGTTCAAAGTCCACCCAACAGACCAATCAGAGAGCAGAGATTTTACAGAGCCTGCTTGAACAAGACCACCTTAAAAACTTCTCAGAATTAAACCCAACTGAGTCTTTCTATATTATGACTGTGTGGAAGAATCATGTTTTATATATCTATATCTATATATCTATAGATATATAGTATATATATAATTTTTTTTTCTACACTTACCACTAGCCTGCAAGTGTGTCATTAATTGTGCGATTTTACTTATTGTGTTTCAATTGTAGGTCATGGTAAGTGTGTTCAAAATTGCCCCAAAGAAAGGCATAATTATTTAGCATAATTTGCTTATTTAGATGCAACCACTTTACCTGATCAAATGTAGCCCACTGGAAAGTTGAAAAGTTTCCACTGGTGTAAAAGGATTAAGCAAAAAGCAAATACATTGCTGAGCAGAAGGAAATGTGACAATTAAAGAATGAAAAGCAATGAAAAGGAAAGTGAAAAGAAGACAGAGAAGATGGAGCAAAGTAAAGAAAGGGGAACACACGATTATGAAGGTTAAACAATGGCAGTGGTCATTACGCTTCACTTTCAATGAGAGGGAGGAGAGAAATCACTCCCCATTTATAATTCATATCCTCAATTACCACTAATAAAGTGGCATGAATGGGTCCAGCCTAGGGAATGGCTCAGGCACAATTACATGTAGTATAGCCTGGCATTAACATTTTCTATTTGAACATTTTTCAGCCTCAATTTCTCTTGGAGTTAATAAGAGCTATGATCCCTCCTTGACTTTTTCATAAAATTATTGTATGGTTATAATATTCCAATCTATTAGCCCCCCTCTCTTTCCTGTAATGTATTCTACCATTTAATAGCCTGACCTGGATAGACAGAGAGCTGGAAAGAGAGAAGGAAAGGGAGAGAACATGACATTGATGAGAGGAGTAGGTCTTGTCATTTTGACCCCACTGGGGTTGAGACAAAGGTCTGATACATCCCATATAACGTTTGAATTGGGGTCTCTCATGAGGCCGTGACTATAATCGGGAAAGCGTTCCCTGGAAGTCCAGATTTTTACCCTGTTCTGTCGTAGAACTACTGCAGACCTGCTATTACAATAGTTACTACATGGTTCTCGTGGTACAAAGTAAAGATTTAGAGGCTTAGGGGCTTGTGTGACATTTAAGTAACTTTAGATAAATAATAAGTATTGGTGAAAGTATTTGCTTGATTGTACATAACCTGGTGTGGTTCTTCCAGTAACTTTGTAAACTTAAATCAAACGGGGTTTAGTCAACATTCTAAGCAATATACACAAAAGAAGAAATATGCTACATTATTAGGTTGGTGGTCCTGTTGGTTTCAGTGCAGAGCCACGTGCCCAGTTCTTTGCCTAGTTGTAAAACAGACCTGTTTACCCCACCTTTCCCTTTCCAATTCTTTCACAGTTTTCCTCCTTCCATCCCTCCTTCATCCTCCCACATAAAACAGGAAAACTATTCAGCAAACCTGCCCGGCTGCTTTTATATTAAATAACAAAGTGTTCAGAGCTTGTAAAACACTGCGGGACTGACAGTTTAGCAGACTCCCTGTAGTCTAGAAACTTCTATTACATCGGTAGTGAGCAGAATCTGAGGGCAAGAGAAGACAATTGCTGGTCCAATTTAAGTGCTATACCTCTAGTTGAGGGATTTTGGTGTCACATTCCCCCTTCTGAGGTGCACTCACACACACAGACAGAGACTCTAAGAAACATCTACCATGTCTTTTTACACATACACACCATGTGGCTAGCTGAGAGCCAGCTGTTCCTTTCCACTTCACATCACTATGGGCTAACGACTGCTAATCCCCCATAGCTTTCCCCTCAAAGGAATCGAGGCAGCAGCCATGATCTAACTCCCATTGATTTCACAATAAGAGTCTCCCCTCTACCACCACCACAAACCAGCCATGCTCCCCACATGGTACGCTCTGTCAATAACAACCACCCACCAACAATCCGCCCCAAGTTATGAAACAATAGCACATGTTTATTGTTAGACACCATTATTTTTATGATTGCACCAAATTAGTTTACATGCATTGGCAGAACTCACTTACTGTATCTACCAACAAACTGAATGAGGACCATACCACTATGATGTAGTTTTTCCACACATAGCAACAGTTGCTTCCTAAACTTGCCTTGCCCACCCCTTTCTTTTTACCCATGCAGGTTTGCCCCTTTTGTGCCAAGCAGGGACCCTTGTAAAAGAGCAGCTTCAGAGAATGGAGGCCCAGCAGGGAGCCTGGCAGGCCTGCACTATAAACTTCCCTTTAGGCAATCACAATTAGACTGACATACAAAGTGGCCCTTCAATACTTAACCTAACCTGTAACCTTTGCTCTTCCTAGTTTACATCTTTATAGGAATGTTTCAAAAAACAATTTTCAAATTAAAAACATTAAGTCAAAGACCATAAGCTGCTCTGGTGTGTGACAAGGGTTGGAAACGCAAACTGCTATTGGAATTTGCCTGCAGTCTGGATTTCGGTGAAGAAGAAAGTCAGATTTATATTCTAGTGAAAAAATAAAGCCAATAAGGTTTTTCTTCTAATACAATGTTGTTGTTAACTGACCATGTTTTAGTCAGTTAATTTACAATGACATCACTACAGCACATGTAGTGTTATAAATGAACCATATAGCTGATGCAATGACTTTGAGGTGGTAAATGTTATAACAGAAAACAGAATCCCTATTAAACTAAAGAAAATGGTTACTCTAACTGCACTGTTGGTGCAAGTGGGACAGAGGCTAAAGGTGAAAGCAAGTTTGTGTGGCACTCTATAACTGTGGTATTGGCACTCTTGCTTTTTCCCTTCTTAAAATGTCCTTATTCCCACTTTAATGTCCCACTCTCTACTTTTAGATGATTACAGTATAATGGAGAGACAGAGTCATGGCATGGTTTATTACCACACTCACATACAAATAGCCTAGAGGACACAGAGGGAGCCCAAATAAGAACACTAAATTTGAGTTTTCCGTGCTCCGACAGTTCGGTGTGTTTCTGACCTTTTGAATCTTAACGTGACTCAAATCTCACTTGGCGTGTTCAATACAAAAGCCAGACTCCTATGACTTCAAAATACTTTTTTTAGCACATTTCTTCACTGACATCGATCAAAAGCGTTGGTGGTGCAATCCATTCTCTTTCTGAACATCTGATCCAGGGTCTATCCAGTACTTCTCCTGAGCATTTTACATTGGTAAACTGGGTTTACATTAGGCAATTTTTATTTATATCAGAATGAGGCTTGCAGTGTTTTCGGTTTGTGTTGAAATAAGTGGATAAGTTTAGACATGTTAGGTTAATATATCACTCTAATTGATGTGACACTGTTGTAAAATCCAAAGTAGAGTCCCTTAACTGCTTTCTCTGCATTGGGAAGAAACTTTTTTAGTGATAACAGCTAATAACAACAGTAATTGTTTTTCTTTGTACAGCAGATCATGCTATAGATTTACAACAACAAAAAAGCAAAAACAGCAAATGTATTTCTATCGTCATCATATATCACTGTTTAACGAGCTTCTGCATGGTCTACTTGTTAACTAATCATTCAAGTAGAAGTGGGCCGCTATCTGAGAACTATTACAAGGCATACAACAAACAAAGAGATGCAAAAACTGCCCACAGCCCAGTCAGAGAGAACTGAAATGTCATCATGGCAAATTGGACATGCGGGTGCTTTGCTTGTTATAACTCGTATGGAAAAACATGAGTGAGACATTGTTTGGTTAATTTCCTTTTCCCTTCACAAGTGTGTGTTAGTGTGGGAGCCGTGGTCATCTATCCTCTCAGACATGTTTAATAGGGCTTTGGCTGCATTGACCGGGTGTAAATGTGTCATACTTTATTAGAAATCCCTAAGAAGAGGGCTAACATCAATCACTGGCTCTTGTTTATGAAAGCCATAAATGTTTCACTGAGTGCTTTATTGTTGGCTGCCAGATTTGGAGAGTGTCGTTGGTGTGTGTATGTGTGCATGGTATCATGATGAAAACGTAGCACCCTAAACCTATGGGAAATTCTTCATCCCTGTTCTGCTCTTAGGCTTTTTGTCATGTTGTCACAAAGTATGACATCACCGTGCCCTTTGACCCAGGTAGTCAGAAGAGCACTGATTGGATGATTGGCTTACAGAGGACATCCACATCCTCTGTAAGATGACTCTAAACTCAATTCTGCTGATGTCAGGAGCTATTACAACTGACGACACAGAGCGATAGGACAGGACTGTGTGGGATTGGCTGCGTGTACAGTATTGGGTGTGTGGGCGTCCACTCATGCACCCGTGTGTGTAGTCATGTTCAGGGTTATGTAGGTCAAACGTCTGAAGCTAGAACATCTTCCAGCTGAAATACCAGGGAAAATGTCAAGGTCTGGCACTGTACAATCCCTCAGATCAATAGTTCAATTGGACATAAAGGCATCATTGGTCTAAGCCAGGATTCACCATAGGAACCAAAGGAACAATAACTGTTCTTTATCTGTACAGATTTTTTTGTTTGAAGTGACTTTGCCGCTAAATCAGTAAAAGGGAGACAATATACTTTGTATTATTATGTATTTTATTAGTGAATAATTAAGTACCTGACTTAACCACATGTTTTAAGATGTTGACAAAATCAGGTGTAAGTATCTTTCTTCTTCTTTGTGAACCACGTTAGTTAACTGTCCTTCCCCAATTGCGTTATGTCCATAAGCATTTTCTTTTTTTTTTTAAGTGTTAGGCCATGGGATAGTTCAACCGCTCCTCAATTTTTTCTTTATTTCTTTTTTCTTCTAAGTTTGCTTTTTGCTACAACCTTTGTGTCATTTCTGTCAAGCACAATGAGTTACTTTGGTACAAGGTAAAAGGGATTAAACAATTTTTTTAGGGCAAAATCTAGAGAGAAATGCAATGGGAAAATGCAAAACATAAGAGCAAGTCTAAACAAAAGCTGCTTAAAATCCAAATGGTTTACAATAAGGTGTAGGTGTGAATTATTGTTTGAATGGCTGGAGGTCCCTGAAGCATTTAGTGAAGAGATGCTCCATCTATTTTAATAAGCTCTGATGGGACCTGATCTTTATTTTCCCTCTAGATAGCTCATTCCAAATAATATATTGTACAGATATATTATAGAGCTGCAAGGTGACAATTACATGGGCCAATTCTCGGTAAGAGGCACTTCATCAGATCCAATCTCTCCTCTCAGGACTTTTGTTGAGTGCATGTTCCTCACTCTGTCGTGGAACCGCTCTTCAAATAAATGTGAAAGGCTTAATGTATAGTAGCTGCATTAGATGACTGTAGGACAGCTCCAGCGTGAAAAGTCATCTCTCTTCTACTGATCTCTCTCATCAATGCTCTTTAAGCTTTTCCCAAAGTCCCACGTCAAATCATAAAAGTCATAACGATACATCTAAAAAGACAATGGTTCACTGCGGCTATGCTACTCATGAAATCACGACAAATCGTAAATTCAAAGAGCCTCCGACGCCGCTCCTCCTCCCTCATCCTGGTCCTAGTTAAGTGTGGAATAATGTCATCTTAATGATTATTTTTTGCAGTATGCCATAACAGCATAATTCAGGGAGGGCGTAATGATTTTTTATGCCACTGACATATTGTTTTGCGGGGAGTGACATAAAAGCACAATGACATGTGGCATTTTGGGAAAGGTCAGGCGCTCCATCTCGGCCGCCCGTCCATCTTCATAACGTCGCCACTTGTCATATGGAAACTGGCATCACCAATCTTTGTCTCTTCCTCACTGCCCCTCCTGTACTCTTTTTTTTTTCCTTCTTCGTTTTAGTTTTTTTCCTGTTTATGTCCCATCTTGCGGTTAGCCCAAAAAGCATGTTGTAGAACAGCAAAAACATTTTTTGTTAACAAGAAGAGAGCTGTCACTGCCGGGAATATAAAAGATCTCACACACAGCAATACTGATACACATACATGTGGCCTGGGGGGCGCTGGGGGGGTGTCTGGGGTCCGCATGTCAACACCAGCTGTGAGGATTGTGGTGACAGAGAGAGGGTCTAATACTAATGTGATAAATGTGTCAGCACTCACTCCGGGCACAAAATGTGTCTGTTTGATGCAGTCAGAGCTGTAGCTTTAAACCAGTGCTTTTTCCGTGTGATCTGCAAATAATTGCAATGTTAAAATTTTAGAGGAAGAAAACATAGCATATTTTTTTATAGCCAGTCCTTTTCTTTAAACAAAATTCTGGTGTCTAGTGGTAAGGTTATGGAGCTCAGAAGTTACTAAATCAGATTAAACAGTATTTGTCACTGCTTTTTAATGTAATATGAAGTCATTATTTCATTATTTTTTTATTCTTACATTTAACCCACTCCCCTTTCTCTTTGTCTTTAATCTCCTAACTTTGACAAACCCTCTCCCACCAGCCAGCCTTCATTAGATGTGGTGGCCATGCCATCCTCCGTCCGTCCCCTGCTTCAAATTACAGTTTTTTGTTCAACTGTGTCTTGAGGTTTTCTAATAGGCCCACCTCCTGCCTCAATTTTTTGCCCATATTTTTCCCTTGTTCCTTCCAGCTCTAACCTGAAACATGGTCTTGCAGCAAAATAGAATATGCATGTCTGCGCTAACAGTGGTGATCTGTGGACTCCCAGTTGGAAATGATACAATGCTCTGACACTTAGCAGGGAAGATTCACCTCTTTGCTAGGATTGACATAGTGAGGTACCCTCATGTACATGCAAATATGACTTGGGGTGTCATGGCTATGCAGGGCCACTGCTGTGTGTGTTTGCAGGTCACGCTGTGTCGTCAGGGTGAATGAGGTATAATTTCTCAGCGGTAATACTGAACACTCCAGGCCTGACAGCTTTAATGGTGATGGCCTTATTATAGAGAAGGCGCCTGCTTGCGTGTGCCTTCATGTGTGTGTGTGTGTGTGTGTGTGTGTGTGTGTGTGTGTGTGTGTGTGTGTGTGTGTGTGTGCATTCTTATGGTGATGGCCATATTATAGCGAGTGAAAGACAACTAAAAGGCTAAGATTTATAACTGGCTGCATTTACTGACATAAGAATAATAGGCTGGAGGATGCTGTAAGTGCATATGTATTGGAGTGACAGAAGTGGAATGAGTACTCTTTTTGTTGAGGTTAATGGCCATATCTACATTCAACCATTTTCTAAAGGTGTAATAGCTTGTTTGGTCACTGGCCTCTTTGTGTTGTGCCATTTAGAAAGTCAAATACAAAACCATTTGCCACTAGAGACCTGAGATTGATTTCTTACACAGGAATTACATTTGTCTAATGAGGTGGATGACATTATAGAGGTTTTTATATCCACACAATTTCCCAAAAAGCCTATTGCTGTTAAAAATGCACATTTTTAGTAACACTGTTTATCAACATTGAAAAGGTGAAGGTGTCATTAGAGAAGCTGATGGCCTACCTCAGATATTTAATATTATGCCCACGGAATTGCAAATAGCAATTTTGCTCTAAAATTCTGAGAGGGTGGCTGTGGTGTGTGTTTCCAGTAAACCCAGGGTAACATGAGTCTCAGGGCTTGCGGTTTATGTTATGTTAGTCTGATTTACACATGTTCACACCTCCAACGTAGCCTTTTTGGTGTCATCTATCAGCCCTTTCCTTCCCTTTTCTCTCTTCATCCACCACAATGTTAGCTAATCCTGCTGTCATTTCTCTGTTCACTCTTCTTCCTGTCAGTACAAACTCCAGAGAACCAGCACCTGTTGAGCCGTTGAATAAGGAGAAAGAAGCTGTGTGTGCATCTATAAGTGTGGTTTCAGGAACGTTAACGGACGTACTTTACTGCAGCACCCATATCTGGCAGTGTGGGTTAACCTCTTCCTTTTATTATATAACGGCACTATAAATCACTGTCATACTGTTTTTGTTTTCATGTTCAGTCCAAGAGCGTTCTAGTTTAATACAGCTTGTTTTGTTTGAGTGGGTCTATTTGCGATACACAATTTGCTTGTGAGTGTTTGCTTGTGAGAGCTTAAAGGTAGTTAATGCTGAAGAAGTTTCTCTTCCAAACAACAAGAGCACTTGATCCTGATAGATCCGGCTCTCATTTTGCTCTGTAAATAAGCCAAATGGTGTGTGTTTATACTGGATCATCGCACAGGCCCTAAACATGAATCCCCTGTTCCCTAAATGCACAACAAATTCCGTTAATAGTTCATCTAAATGGGCATCTTCTGCTAACAAGCACAGTTATTATTCCGGCAAAATGTTTTATATCCAGCCTTGGCTCACTGGGCAGGCTGTAGCACTATAAGCCTACATTATTTTTATGTCTTGATAATCATGTTTTTGTGCTGGATCCTTGTGAAGTCCTCAATATGCTCAAAACCATACCTTCTTATTAGTAAAGCAAATTAGATTTATTAAAAGACTACATAAATACATGCCTTTGACAGCAATTAGTAAAATGCTGATGATTAGCTACAAAAGGGTGACTTCACTTTTAGTCTTGTAGATAAAAAGTAAATGTTTCAAATTATTTTCAGATGCAGATTTGTTGTGCTGTATTATACAGGGGTTCTCACTAACACATTTTTATTTATACAAAATAGTATGAAGTCAATTTAGCATTGATTTACAGTATATGCACAATTTCTATATTTCCTGTATGAAGCAATAACACATGCTCAGACATTGCTTATTAAATAAAAGGGCTTCCACTGAGCTATAAGGCATTATTTTACATCTCCTGATCTCTCCAATAGGCTCTGCTCTTAAAGTGTGGATGAAAGCGTACATAACAGATCAGCTTGTTAGCTGCTGTGTCTGGCTGTGTGGGCTCTGTAATGGAAATGAGACACAGTTGAAAGTCCCGTTGGTATTGCAGAGCAAAGTGCTGTGCCTCAGGTTTGTGGGTGTGGATATATGTGACACATACACATATACTGGCATCACATGGTCTGGTTTATGTTTGCGTCTTTTTAACACAAGGCATATATATTGTGATCTGTGTACATATACATAGATTTAAAGCCCTAATGATATTTTTTAAGAGAGCTTTCATTTTCAAGCATTGCTTTCATCGGAGGAAAAATATCAGTATCTGATCTTTCTTGCTTGAGGGGTTACTGGTGGCATGTCTGGTTAAGTGTTACCTTTCATAACAGTTGCAGTTACGGGACAGTGTCTCTTGTGTCTCCTCATGTTCCCTCTGTCCACACCCACCTCCTGTACCTCTGTCCTCTAATCTTGTTTGTCAGAACTAAATGAGCTGCCCCACTGAGGTGTGTTAGCCACTAATGAATTTATTGCTTGATAAGAAGGGGGTCATAAAATGCTGGATATAAGCAATAATCAACCTTTGCTGGCTGTGTGGGTAGGTGAGACTTCAACGTCTTCCTACCTACTGTGTGTACAGTAAAGAATTGTATTGTGATAATGTGGCAGCCATTAATTAATCGTTAATCATGCTCTGACTGATTAGCACGTCAGCAGATAGACTCCAGACTGACTGGAGACAATAAATACATATAGTCAATAAAAACAGCAAAGCACCATGGGAGGACAGGTGATTGTGAATGTGCCAAGTTACCAATGACAAACGTTAACCCATAAAAATCATGCCGATTATGTGCTTTGACAGAACTTGAATAGTGCACAAATGCACTGCTGCATCACGTACAGAAGACGTCCACATGGAAAATAATGCCAGAGTCTGGGAGAATTAGTTACAAAAATTGCTGCTTGTTTAGCTAGTGATGCTAACTGTGCACAAAGCACCATTAAACTAGGAAAGCACAAGGAGAACACATTGTCATTGCCATACTAACCCAAGATGTTAACCACAGTCACAGTAAAATCTTTTTGATAATTTAAATAAATATTAATAAATAATAAAAAATTTACTTTAATCGTTAGCAGCAGACAAGAAAGATGTCAATAACACCAGTAAATTTTAGTCCACATAATTTTGTGTAATTATAGCAACAATCTACCTACAGAAAAATGAGTTAAAATAAAGTCAAATAACTAGTATAGAATACATAAGAATAATATAAATATGTTGACTTGGTACTTTTTGAATGAGCATAAATGGAGCTTTCTCATTTCTGTTGGTCCAACAGTCCACTGCTCCTCTACTGTCTCTTGTTATATGTCTTTACACTTCTGTCTTATCTGGATGTACTCAATAAGAAGAAAGTGAAACACAAGAAAAATGGCCACACTTAACTCTTCCGCTCTCCATTCATCGACTAACAGGAAACCGCTTGTCGTCCGGCAAGACGTATAAGACCTGCAATTCTTCTTCTTGTATCACTGAGCCATTTCCCCTTATTGTCAAAGACACATACACACTCTAATGGGTAATAGATACAGGACTAATCCCTGCGCTGAGTTAAGATGGATAGAGAACAAGGGTGGGAGTGGGAAGAATAGAAAAAAAAAGAAGTGAGTTATGAAGCTATACCCAGGGGGTTAATTTCTCACCAACCGTTTTTACACACAAACACACATAAAGGTGATGTCTGGTCGTGCCAAGCCGGTAGCACTGCTAGTTAAAAGTGAATAAGTTTATGGCCAGTGTAGGCCCTCATACATCAAGGAGCAGTTTGTTTAGCCAGCAGCGTGACAGGTTACAGTAACATGGGCAGGGCTGGCTCCTGGCTACAGCTGTGATAAATGGGAGTTTGCAGCACGGATGGTATAGAAGTGTTAGTGTGTGAAAATGAGACATCAAAGCATGTTTTTGGCTTTGAGATTGATATACAATTATTTCACTATTCTATCTAGGTGATTTTTTTTTCAAGTGAAGAATCTCTAAATGAAGCTGTAAATACTGCAAATACATTTCAAATGCCAAGTTATTCTATTTTAACTAAATTATATTGTAAGCTTAGGATTGTATTGACGATAGCACATTGTCACCTCATTATCAGTTTACACCTGTAAGTAAATTTTGTAATGTAAATTTAAGTTAACAAATCCTGAGAAAAATGATTCCTTTCCTAATGCCTCCCACGTCTCCCTGTCAGTCCTTGTCCCAGTCTCTGCCCTGCACCATTCCAGCTGTGGATCAAACTGTACCATGGAGCAGAGAACAATAGTGCAGTCAGCCTGTGTTGTGGTGTGCCTCTGTCTGTCTTTGCGGACAATCAGTTCATTATCACTAGACCACAATGAGGTCTCTGATCCTGCTGCATGGTGGATGTGATGGCTTTGACTCAGAGTAGTATAACAGGATAAGAGAAAGACAAAAAGACAAGCAAACACATATTTAATTTAACTTAATTGTCTACCAGAGAGGAAATTTGTCTAGTTTTACTAGTGATAAAAACAGAAGATTAACAATTTAAAAAAGTGACCATGTTTTACTTGAATGCACAACCTTAATTGGTTTAGTCGTTTGTGTCCCCATTATGGAGATATATTAATAATAAGATATGTTAATTACAAATGTCTTTTGCTGTGTCAACGAACAGATTTTGTTGACATGTAGATGTTATTTGTTGCTAATATGAACAAAGCTCGTTTGTTAACTATGAGAATCTAAAGTTTTTATTGTATTACATATCTGTCTTAACAATTGAGACGGAGTAAGCCAAGAGAATGAATGTAGAGACATAGAAACAAATGGTAATAGGCATTCGGGCAGCAGCAGCCACCCACCCTTCCAGCCTGTCGCCATTTCTCCCCCAATAACTCACTTTTCTCCCCCTTGGAGAGGGAAAACAATAAGATATAACAATTGGCAAATGGCTGAGGCAGGCAAAGCATTACAAATGAAATGTAATGTTGTTACAGTTTGGAAATAATGAATTATGAGGATAAGCGGGGATCTGTAAAATCGCTGTAGCGATTTACCGGGGTTTCATTTTTCAACTGTATTGAATTATGGGGAATTGGCCTCAGTCAACTGCAAAATACAAAATGGGGAAAAGGAGGAGGATGATTCACCATCTCACTGTGTGGAAAGGGATGTGTGGGCTTATGCACTTGTGCTCAAGCATGTGCAACCTCTGACTGTTTATGTATTTCTCTGTTTATGTGGGGGCAAAAATCTGCACGGGTTCTTGCACATTTGCATGCAATGTGTTTAGTTTGAGTGGGGTGAGTGTGTGGCTCCCGTTAGACCTGTTGAAGGCTTATTCTCGCTCAACCCTGACGTACATGTGATAAATGTCCCTTATCGTTTCTGTCATTGTAATAGCTCTACAACAGGCCCAAAGACAGAAGGGGGTCCGAGAGAAGGTCCAGAGGAGGGAAGAGAAGGAGGGAGGAGGAGGAGGGGGCATTGTGAGTGCCCCAATGCTTACAACAGCCCTCCATGGTCTGAAGTTAATTAATATAACTGTATACAAAGAAAACGTTTTTTTTTTTTTTTTAGGCATAAGCAGATTAGGTACTAGAT
Organism: Perccottus glenii; assembly: GCA_024416835.2. NCBI lineage: Eukaryota > Metazoa > Chordata > Actinopteri > Gobiiformes > Odontobutidae > Perccottus > Perccottus glenii. The sequence goes on along the minus strand of CM044557.2, from coordinate 18,956,407 downwards.
GAATTTGCTAAAAAATCTTGTACTTTGAGTTGGAGAGTTTTATTTCTGAGAGTTAACATTTCCCAAGTGCTTCTTTTTACGTATTAACAACCTTTTGGTTAAGTTTTGCACAAAGAAGTGGTGACTGTCACATTAAGAGACTTGCATACAGTCACATAGTTTGCATATCATTAGAATTTCATAAACAAGTATTTTTGGCAATTTTTTGCCAGTTGCTAAACAAAACAGCTATACTGTACATCATTTGAATTTGAACACAAAGACAAAACAATGCTATTCTAAATGAAAGACTTACTGGTTTATGTAAATGTCACTTAGATAAATCTGAATTTTAAGACTGTGTTGGGTGGAGGGGGTGACAAGTGAAGGGAGGTGGTGTGGAATGGGATAGCTGGAGTTATCAACAGGTCTTGTAAGGGAAGAATACGCATCAAGCTGCCAATCATCCGGCCTGAAAATTGCTCTGAGATTTGAGTCCCCAGACAGCGTGTGCATGTCAGCATGTGTGTATGTGTCCGCAGTGTATCCAAAGCCCCTGTCGTCTCTGCGCTATTACTGCCCACCCCCAACCCTCGTTCCTTCCACCCATCCCTTCATCCGACCATCCAACCTCTCTATTCTCACAAAAAGCTCCAAACATACGCACAAACACCTATCTCTTCTGTCTGTCACCAAAACCTATACTCAAGTTGTTTGAAACACTGTTGTCATCAGTGGCACCGGCTATTAGGACAGGGGCGATGGACATGGAGAGAAACAGAAATGGAGGGATGACGGGAAAAGAGGGAAAAGGCAAGGTAGAAATAAAAGAAAGGCTAATATGTGAGCAGAAACCATTTGGGTCGCTTTAATTTTATATTGATCCGGGCAGCAGGCCTGTTCCTTTAACCCAGCATCAGTTTATGTGTGTGTCGGGACTACAAAGCCTCCAGACGGTCTCACAAACCTGAGAGCAAACAAAAAAGACAACGAAGCGCACTAATTTTTTTTATATTCAAAAATATATTTATATATATATAAAATATATTTAAAATGGCCATTATTATAGAAAAAAAATTAAATTCCAATGTTTTACAGTCTAAAAGTTCTGTAATAATCTATAATAAATAATAATGAGTGAATAGTTACAAAAAAATCTTGTATCTTGTGTTCTAAATTAACTCCACTGTTAAACTGGTTTATTTTATTGTGTTTAATTTAATGTGTATCACATCCTCATTTTTGACAACCGTTCTTGGATTTAAATAATTTGTCATTTTTATTTATTACCAAGTTCTATACAGCATTTACCAGCTAAATTCTTAATGCAATCTGTTGGTGACCAAATGAAAAGGTGAGAATGTGCTTCAAACCTTTTAGCATGCTGTTATTCCTTAAAATGAGCATAAAATCTCAAATCAATGCAAAAGTACATTTATTTGAAGTGGTTTTCATAAATGCTCACTTGACATTGCCAAATATTAATCATTTCAACTTTAAATGACGGCTCCTCTTTGGCAAAGTGTGGTGAAACATCCCCCTCTATTGGCTGCTGCGATATCACCATGCACAGCCAGTGCCAGGGGACGGAACGTGGAAAGGAAATGAGGAAGGGATGATAGGCCGACTCCTGTCGAGTGCAGAGATAGTAGATAGATAAGGATCACAATGATGTCCAATTGCAAAACGTATGATGCAATCGCGCACACACACATAGAATAGCCCCAGGTGTGACCGGTGCAATACCACACTCCAGGAGATAGACATCTGTAGTCTGCCTCTATCAAGTGTTGGCACCAAGGTATAGATATTTTAGCAGCAATGGTTGATTTTTAATATTTAGGGTTTGCTACACATTATATGTAATGTGGTTGTATAGCATTCATTTATCTATCTTTTTTTTTCTCCAAAGTCATTGTTGTTACCAATTTGCAGTGATGTTTTATACAATTTAACTTTGCTGCTCTATTTTAGTACCCTATAATGTGTTTCACTCCGGTGAGCTCACAAAAATTCACATATAAATGATTAAAGTGCTGTATAAATAATTGTCCTTGAGATTGTAAATTTTTTTTCAAGGAAACTCTTGTAGTTTGGTGCCAAACCCCTGGAACAATATGACCCACAGCACCCACCATTATGAAGACGAGGTAACCAACAAAAGCCACAACAAAGTGCCCTTTAGGCGTAGTCCTTAGAAAGTTTTTATTGGGAGTTGCATTTTCTAAAAAGGCATTTAACAGTGTTAGCCAAGAAAACACAGTATTCCCGTTCCTATAACTCCTCAAACTTGTTGTCTCCTTGACAGTTGGAACATTTTACCAAAATACTGTGAGTTTTGTGCTAATCTAACTTGTATAATGGCTGTCTAAGTCATGGCAAGAGAGATTACCATGATGCGAAGTTTGCCCAGTGTCTGTTTGATTTCTCATCCAGTGACACTCCAGCGAGAGGGGTAATATAGCAGACAACTCGACAGACAGCTAGATAGATGGAAGGCCAGTCTGCTCCCCTTGTATGAAGGATTATCCCCTATCCTCTGTTTGTGACAAGAGCTGATAAGGGCCTGAGAGGAGAGGCAGCAAGAGGCTGAGAGGCCTGTGACACACCCAACGCATACTGACACATACACACACTTATGAACATATAATCCACAGCCAGAGAGATATCAATCCATCATTTAGAGCCTGGGATTCAGCGAGAGGAAATAGGCTCTTCTCAATTGCTGACAACCGTGCACACAAACACACAAACACACACAACTCTAGTGGCATTTGCTATACAAAAGACTCATGAGGTTTCAGAGCTGAATGGGCCCATTTGAATGACTGTTCAATTTTGTATATATTTATCTGATTTACATTGCTCCATTGTTGGCACCAAGGCTGAATATTTTCTTAGCTATTGTTGTGTTAATGTAAACCAAACACCTAAATGTTCCAATATTAGCCACATAAATCATCTTAATGATAAGATAGTAATGTTATAAAAAGGACTAAAAGCAGGCAACATTGTATTTTTAAAACATTTACATGCAGAATTTGTACTTTGTTCTTAAATCAATGAAGGAGTGATCTTCCAAAAGAAATAGAAACTGTAAAAAACTACTAAAATGTGACTATTTGTTGTCATTTGGTATATTGATTACAAAACACAATACAAAACCCTTTTGAGACATTACCACATGACATGAGAAATGTGCTTATGGCAGCAAAAGCATTGCTTTAAAAATTAAGTGGTTCATACCCCATAACCTCTTGTTTAACAATTTCAAAAGATATCATTTGAAAAAGAGAAAATAGATAATTTGCTTCATTCTTTGCGGTCTAATTGGGTTTAGGACCTTTGTGCAGCCTGAGAGAAAAACACAAAAGCACTTGTGAGAGGTACTATTGATTACAGTTTGCAACAACAGGTCAAAGGGTTAACCTGAGTTAGAGATGCTTATTGCTAGATGTGAAGGGTGCTAGGAGCAGCCTGGGGGTCCACAGCGGCCTATAAAGGGATTTTACACATACAGTACCCCTTTAAAAGTTAAAAATTAGCAAAACTAGCAATGTAAGGAAAGTGAAAGAATTGCTTTTCTCTAAGCAGTGTAAATGAAGGACGGAGACACGGAGGCCCCACTCTCATACAGCACCAGGTTAGGTGGCAGGGCCATTTGGCGAAGGCGGCGGTGCTAGACTTGATGGATGAGACAAACTGCCAGCTCTTTTCTCGTGTAACTTTAAAATCATTAAGCCTTTTACATGGCTATGCAGATTTTTATAGCCACCTCAGACAATCTGTCGCTATTCATGTCTTTCCGTCAGCAGCAGCGGAGGAGACAAGCAGTGAGAGGACACGAATAATGTCACAGTTTTACTTTTTTCCTGTATTCATCCAAAATTAGCTGCAGACAGGTGCAATGCCCAATTCAATGCCTGAAAGATAGGTCAGATTTCTTTTTGTTTAAATGTTTTTTTACATGAAGCAATAGGCATTGAAGATCAAAACTATCAATGTTATTTCCAAATATACATAACAGATACAAACCTAATGTTCTTGTGGTGTTTTAATGCTTGACTGTGGTTTTTTGAGACATGATACTGCAACAATACTACAGTGGTAATACGTATTTTATGGTTATGTTTTGACAGGACACTGAATAATAAAAAGACAATGAAATCGCAAAAGTCAGCAATCTGAATTCCACACAAAGGTCCTGGAGTTTTGGTCTCCTATCCTCGATTTTGGACCATCCTAGTCCGCATCCTCCAGTTAGAAAAATAGCTCTCAAAAAAATCTAGGTTTGACAAAATGAGGAGAAATACAGTGTGTCACTTATTGTATATCAGTTTGTGCAGGAAACTTTAAATTATGTGTAGCTGGGGAAATCTTTAAAATAGTAATGAAACCTGGAATATATTGCTTTATTAGACACCTAAATGTTACAATGTTATTGCCGTAGGTTTATTAACAGGACCATTCAAATAAAAAATAAATAATAAAAAATATGCATTCCGTATCTGATGATCCTGCTATCACAAAGCAAAGTGGAAAATGAAGATCAGGTACGCGGCAGGTAATCCAGCACTAAGAGGACACCGTGACATTGATCTAAGATTTTAATCTGCTGCTTTTCTTTGCCAGACACGTTTTCTAATAACAAACAGTGAGCCGCACAGTTAGATTTACCCAGAGGCTGGACTGAGAATGCAAGCACTATTATTAACACGGTATTTTTTTCCTTTTTGATATGAAAAGTCAAGGATGGGATAAATCAAATGTAACAAAACAACATGGGTGTTCCTTGATACGCTCTAAATATTATCAATACATGCCCGCATCCGACCATCCATCCCATGATTTCACTGCCTCCTCGGCTGTTAGGATTCAATTAACACAGTGCAGGCAGCCACGGCACCCTCATTAAAGCTAATTAGTTAAAACATCAGCCAATCTAGCGTTAATTGGCTTTGGTAATTAATTCAGCTGCTAGACCATATGAAAGCATCAGGGGGAGAGATAATGAGAGGGGGGCAGAGGCAGATGGGAAATGAAGGAGGAGTAGGACTGAAGAAAGTTTTTAATGTAAAACCTTTCACGTCATCAAAAAGATTCACATGCATTTTAGCAGCAGCTGTCTTGTCTATTCACTGCACTTGAACTACATTCAGTTTGTGAGCTGGTATTGGATAGAAGAGAGTAGTATGATTGTAAAGTTACACAACACCCACATGCAGAAATGTGTGTGTCGGGCTCAGAAGGTCCGGTCTATTTAAAACCTGCTGATGTCCCTATTCCGTTTGCCCACTGACACGGCATGTTCCAGTCATGATGAAGCGCCATTGGGATGGAAATGAGTGAGGACAGGCCTCACGCCCACACACCTCTGTCAGTAGGCAGTCAGAAAGGGCAGGAGGAATGGGTCAGCGCAATGGAAGAAGGTTTTATGCTTTAAAACAGCATTTGCAACCAAAGTACATGCATTGCATATTCTAACCCATTGAATCCAAACAGAGATTATACGCCACATTAAAAAAAAAAAAAATTAATCTTTAAGACAATAAAATAAAATTAAAATGCACCAATTCAAATACAATGAATAGTACAAGCTAGCACACACCACAACTATATACATAACTGTGAACTGGCCCTTGTGAGGCTCTTTGATGCTATATATATATATTATGCCATTATTTTAGCCATCCAAAATGCATACTGCATTATGTATATTTGGGTATCATTAGTGATCTTCATGTGCAAATAATATGTGTTCCTGCTAATGCAACTTTGTCATTTTTAGTGACAGCCTCCCGAGCCTAGCAGAGCCAGAGCAGATTTGTATTGTTTGAGAATTGGCCTCTAGCGTCAGGTTGTGCTTCTGTTCTCTGGGTCAGTGCCTGGTTAATGCTCCATTAATTTACTTCTTTTCTCCTTTGCCACTCTTCTTCCACACACTCACACACCCTGACAAGGTGATTGATTGAATAAACAGCTGTCAGTAGTTGGAGATAACCTCAGTAGCATCAGACTGCAGCACAGTCCCAGGAGTAAAGCCTGCATTACAAGTGCTGACACACACACACACTCATCAGATGACCATTTATCTGAGCCTGTTCAAAACCAACATGATTTATTAATCATTTAATCTTTCTGATCCTTCATTTTCCTTTAAATAATCCCACAATTTTTCCATTATTGTGAAAATTACTTTGTTACCATAACGCAGTTATTTCTTTCATTTTGTGTTTTTAGTTTAGATTAGAAAAGTGTAAACAACCAGCCTTACTTAAATTTAACTTCATTGTTGTTATTAGTTTTTTCCACATTCAAAACAACACACCCTCTAAAACATGAAGGTATTATAATTTTTTTTTACATTGATTATTTGCAATGTTATAAACATTTGGTTTTGCAATGGCCTTGAACTCACCCTTGGCTAAATGAATACTAAAAGATTTACAGTCCCAGTTTTCCTATGTTACCAAGCTGCCCTTAGCACCATATCCTGTCCATGTTAAATAAATGCACATTCCACTTTGTATTTCACACTGTTTTGAGTCCCAGGACTTCAACAAACACCCCCGCACTATTGCACAAGCACCCACCTTTCCCCTCTCCATCCCCTCATCCGGCTACATCTTCATCCCTGCCTCTGCACTCTCTGCCCGGTGCCGACATTTCATTTTCTTTTCTAAAAGTGACAACCCCTTGGGAGCGCGAGTGGGAGGGTGGGACTGATATCGTGAAAGATCCCAGTGATGAGTTTAGAGCAGGGCGTGGAGGAGTGCTATTTAAAAGCGCCATGCATCACTGTCAGAGAGTGATAGCGTGCAAACACATTCACACAAGCGCTCATACGTTAGCGCGACACACATATGGTGGCAAACTGAAGTTGACCCCTGTTCCATTTCATCAAATGTCCTCCGAATGAGCCACACAGTCTCATCTATTTTGCACACAAGTAGTGATCAGCTTTGTGTCTGGCCCGCTTAAATCACAGCTCACTTAAGAAAAACCACATCACCTCAGCGGGACAGACACCAAGTCTCATTTAAGTTAATGCGCCGCCTGGTTTTTTGGGCTTTAGGGCTCATATTTGCCATTATGGAGATGATGGCTTTACGGGGCCTCTCAACCTTACCTTGCGCCGGTCGGGGACAAGAAAGGGGATAGTCGAAATGAAGCCTGACACATTGGCTGGATTTATTTGATTGTGGATGCAAGGCGGTGTCATTCCGGGCTACAAAAAGGAGGAGGACCAAACCCTTAGGCGAGAAGATGGCAGGAGGAGAAAAATACAAATGGGGAAGAAAAAAAAAACAAGACTGGAAAGGGGGGAGCAGAAGTGGCCCTCTTTCCCTTCCGTGAATCAAATCAAATTCCCCTTATCGCACATTATTTGAAGAGGTTATCGGGCACAGTAATGCGGTTACACGGCGGGCCGCGGCTGAGAGATTTCCTTGTTTACCGATGTTGGCGGGTGTTAGAGCTAACTGGCCGGGTGAGCGCTGAAGGGAAGGAAGAAGGCTGGGAAAAAAAACAAGGAAAAAGAAGAGGATAGCGTGGGCATAAACACTTGATGCATGTCAGAAAACTCATTTAGGGCAACAACCAGAAGGGAGAATGTTGTTTGTGCACTCACATTCAAAGAGACAGATGTTCAAGGACAGAAAAAACAGCCTGGACATGTGCACACTTTGTAATTCCATTTAGGAAACGTATTTGCAACATGTTGTATATGTGCCAACTCATAAATCTGGCTCTTCTCTTATTGTTCTGTTTAAAACCAGTTTACATGCTCAGACCTCATTAGCTGATTGTGTGTATATTTTACAAGTTCATTCAGATTATTACAATAGATTTAAAAGATTCAAGCATTTCTATTTGACTCTATATATTGAATTTAGTCACCATCTTTACAGTTATTGAGGTATTTTATTTTAAAAGCCATACACATACAGAACCAGTTGAAAAAGTGATGAACTCAGATTAACTCGGTTCATAGCAGGGTCTACATTACAAGAGCTTACCCACTGGGTTGAGAAGTCTAGTGTGTTCTGCAGGGGGCTTGCCTGTTTGTAAACATGATTCTTCAAAATCAAAATTCTTGATTAAAAGCGATAGTATAATTATAGTCAGTGGTACTAATTAAAGAAAAACAGTCCTTCGACCTGGGACCACTCATGAAAGCCTTGAGGTTTATTTTTTTCAGGGCAGTCCAGTGTCTCCTCAGAGGCGGCCATGATAGGAGAGATAAAAGTGAAGTGAAGACACGGCGTACAGGTCATTAAATAGGATTTGGACCCACAGTGCTGTGAGTACATGGTTTGCCTCTTAGCCCATTGAGCCATGAGGACACCCCAAATGGTTTTTTATCTCAGGTTCCATTGAGGGCCAGTATTGAGCTGACAATCCCTGTCCTCTCTGGAGGTGGCCTTTTTACCTCAGCTCATTGTAGTCTGTGACTGGGAGCCGCTGCTATCTAGAATCTATTGATTCTCACTTCATCTGGACCAAAGCAAATCACAGGCAAAAGAGGCCTGGAGAAACGTGGTGAGGAAGGTGTGATGCAGCTCAGGAAAGAAAAAATGAAGGAAGACTCTTCAAGTGTTTGAGGTCTTATGATGAAATAAAATGCCACTTTTTGTTAATCTACTGACACAACTTATATTATCATGCAGGAAAGTTTACGGTTCATTTACAAAATATAAATAATTGACACCTGACAAAAGACCTTTCCCAAATTTCCCCATGCTTTAAGTCAGTTATGTATTGGGTAATAACATCACACAGGATACAAAAGGTCAGTGTGTTCATAAGTGGATCAAGTGACGAAGATAAAAAATGAAAGAGAACAGATAAAGCGGTAAATGACAAGCAGAAACAAGGAAGGATCAAAGATCGGGAAAGAGGAAGACAAAGATAAAATCAGGAAAATGGTGTAATAAAAAAGAAGACAAATGAGAGAACTGAAAGAATCAGAAGAGAGTCAGAGAAAGAGAGATGAGACGATCCATCTTGGCACATTAGGGAGAATCAAACCCACACTCCATCACGGCTGTCAAGAGGCACATCTTCTCGCACCACTCTTCCAGCCTTGCATCCATCCATTCCTCGTTTGTTCGTCACTCTGTATTTCACTGAGAAATCTCTCCACTAAAAAGTCCTGTCAGGCCTATTTCCTTGTTATTGTCCGGCCCCCTCCACCTTGTGTGAGCCTCCTCCCAACGCTCCCTGAGATTAAACGTAGTGTGTCGCGCCGCAGGCTGTGTGTGTGTGTGTGTGTGTGTGTGTGCCGGAGCCGTGAGGTCCAAGCTGGGACACATGGGACGCTCTTACTTGTGTATGTGTGTGTGTTAGCCCAACATTAATCATCTTTAAGGCGCTGACAAGCCCGGTGTGGAACATCACATCACATCAACACCCCTCCTCCGCCTCGCCATTCCTCCTTCTTCTTCCTCCACTCCTTTCCTGGATTTATCGGTCCGTGTGCCTTTCGCGATCACTCACTTTCCCTCGGGGAGCGTTTGACAGAGAGGCAGAAATAGAGGATGGAAATAGAAAGGGGACACAACAAGAAAGAATAGAGAAGGACAGCAACAAGTTTAGAGGAGTTCAAAATAAATGAAGATTCTAAATATGAGTGAGGGGATAAACAGTAAAACATAGTGGACCAAGAGATTAGTTGCTGATGAGGAAACCTTCAAAGGAAATAAGGGTTAGCTTCAACATTACATTGAATCATAATAACTCTTATTTAATCCTGTTTGAAAAGAAATCCATAATTTTCTTGCTTTTTAACTGAGATTTGTTTTAATAAAGACACAACACTGTGAGTCTAATTAGCCTGTGATTAGCAAGAACTTCTTATGTTAAGTTCAATGATATTTTTTTTTCCTTTTACCCATTGTAATGACAACCAAGTCCAATATTCTGGAGATATTAAAACGCAGAAAAGTAATTGAAGTGAACATGAATTTCCCCCTGAGGAAAGGTGTTTGCAGTGTGCCCTGCTGTATGTTTGTGTAGAGCACAGAATGGGGATTGGATCTCTTCTTTGTGAGCTGTGTTGTGGATGACAATGGTTTCTGCGTGACTCAAATTATCTTGTCAAAGCAATAAAGACCACAGGGAGGGGGAGAGACAGAGAAACAGCACAACAATAGGCAAAAGAAGAAAAACAAAAAAGAGAGAGCTAAAAACTAAAAACCAAATAATGAAATATGAAAAAATTCAAAAAGAAATGGTCATAGATGGAGGTAACAAATTATAAATGGAAGGAGAACTGAGGAATGGGAGGAGAAAGACAGAGATACAGAGGAATCGATTACCTATTTTTCAAAGTCATTTATCGTGGCCGATGTTTTTAGGCTCTGATCAGCAGTGGTGCAGGTGAATGAGATGGCTGCATGCACACACACACTTAGGCAGAGTGTGTGTTTGTATTCTCAGTTGTCTTTTTGATGAATCCTCTCTCAGGAAACTGAGGAATATGAGCGAGGATACTTGTCCCAGTAGGCTGCAGGTGCATGTAAACTGTACTTATGTCTGTCTATATACACAAATGTATGTTTAAAAAACAAAAGGTTTAAAAATCAAGGCCTTAACTGTATGCAAAGTATGTTAGTGTTATAAATAATGTGGTGGCTTGTTTTATTACTGTAACTAGAAACCCATTTTGCACAGTAGGAAGGTTGCTTAGCCACAATGCTTATTCAAATATCACAAGCTTCATAAGGCATTCCCTATGAAAAATGCTGCTGAGTTTATGCTTTGGGTTACATAATTGGTTAAACCCAGTCCTTAAGAGAGGCTAAGTTACAAAAGTTTGAAATGGTAGTTGTGTCACTGAAAAACAGCCTTTATACTTTTTGTTTAAAACAATCAGGACACTCCTGGTCATGTTTGTTGAACCTGATTAAATCTGGTTGTCTTTGCAAAAGAGTTAGGTACAAGGTACAGACTGTCACGGTGACAAGCAGTCTAAACGGGATATCCTGACTATTGTTCCTGGTCTAAAAAAAGCCTATTGGATTTGGCTAGATGCAGGAAATGTCCTTTAGCAATAAGACTCTGTAGATCTTATTTTTAGCAATGCAAGACACAATAATAAGTGAACTTACAGTCATGTTGGATGTACACTATAATGCTTCACATAGGAACATAGTATAGAGTGCAGTGTTGTATATATTATTGTGCAGTGAATATAACTGCACAACACTTTATGCATGACTCACACACACCTCCAGATGGGTCTCACGCTGTGCTCCTCTGATTAAGGACAATGAAGTGAGCGAGTGTTGGCCGACTCTATACAGCATTATCTCATCCAGCAGATACTAGAGTCCCCTCGTTGATTTGACCTCAGAAACATTACACAATGGAAGTTCCGCCAAAAGCACATGTTGCACTTAAGCATGTCTTGCACTAAATATAGACATGATGACATCAGACTGAGCTCACTATTAATAGCTGTAGTTTGTCATATGCTTCAGAAATTCGAATGTGTAATTAAATTTTTTCTCTCCCCCTTTTTCTATTTTTGGTTTTGCCTCAGGTAAAAAGAAGATGGCCATGTATGACAGCCAGGCTCCAGTGTGTCCCATCTGTCAGGTGCTGCTGAGGCCTGGAGAGCTGCAAGAACACATGGACACAGAGATTGAGAGGCTAGCCTCTATCTGCTTCAGGTATGACTTACACTAAGACACAAGGTTTATCACTCTGTTCCTTTGAATTCACAGATTATTTGCACTATATACTGTGCAGCAATGCAGAGAGATTTGTCCATTTGAGCATTGTGCCTGCCCTTCATGTTAGTGCTACAGCAGAAGAAACAGACATTTACTATTTTAGTACAGTAGTGGGATAAAAGACACACCCTAACCTCATGCCCCAAGTAGAAAAGCCTTTGTGTTGGTTCCAGTGTAGAGGTAAAAGAAAAGCCAAAGATACATTATTCACTAAACAGTTTACTGACACACTAGGGCAAATGTTCTGCACACAACACGACTTGAGATAAAAATAACATTTTCACATCACTGCCCCTTGAAGATGAATATTTTCTGCACAGGCCATAGGCTAAGCTTTAATTCACTATATGTCAGTTCACTGTCTTTTATTCTTCTTCTGGCCTGAGTTTGTGGTGCCATAAATCTGCATAAAAGGCAGAGGCATGCCGTCGACATAACGCTAAGTGTTTCCTACAGGGATTAGGATTCAGACCTGTGACCCCGGTTCACTGTCGTCCCCTTCCTCTCCTCACGCCAGTGGCACGAGCTGTTTTATGATGGATAAATCAACTGCAAGCCCTTTTAACGATGGGACACAACCATTAGGATCCATATTTCACCTTGACCACATGTCTGGCTGTGTGTGTTTGTGTACATTCGCCTGCGGCCCGAGTGTGGCAGTGTTTATGTGTGACCTAGTGTCCACCAAGCGGCCCAGCTTTATGATAGTCCCCATTAACCTGGAGAAACAGGGCAACAGATAGTGTCACCCCACATGGAAATCTCACTTCATTTACCCCCATTTACACATGTACCCAGCATCCTTCACTCTGCACTGCAACCTATTCTATTTACTGCTGCCATATCAATTATGGATTTGTATTTATTTTCTTTCAACTCTTCATCTAACCCTATAAAACCATTTTTCTCAAAGAAAAGTAACACTTCATAATGTTTCACCTTTAACTATAGTCCTCGCTTCAGAGTTAGCTCCAGGTCGTCCCAGGAAACACATCTTACTATGACACATTCCTTTGTTTTACTTAAGATTATAATTGTGGCATATATAAATTTCCCTTTCCATAAAGTTAGCTTGTAGCCACAAACCACATTTTTGTTACAAGTAACCTTCTGCACATACAAAGTTTGCAAACAACAAACTTCCCATTTCTTAATACAAATAGATTTCCAAATGTTTTGAAACTTTTAACATAAAATACTTGGAAGAGAATAAAGGTAATGGATCAGAGAACCAAACGGAGGTCATCCACTTGATCATTGAGTAACATGGCAGGGTTAATGTTTGTGGGTCTTAATAATTAATAAAGGTCAGACGTCTGCCCTTCACTCTGAGACTTTGTGGTACTTTGAAACCTCCAAACCCACAGGTAAACATGTGGTTATTTAAAGAAAGCGAAGGGAAGAAATACTCAGTGGATACACACACAGACAAGGGAAAGACAGGAGAGGACAAAGAATTGAAGGATGTAGAGAAAGTGTCTCCTGCTCAAAGTGGTGTGTGTTGTTCCTATATCACACATTCCTCTGTCTCTTCCACTCGCTCTGCTCTGCATGGTAGCAGCCATCATTGAAAGTGACAGTGGGAATTTGGTCCAATTTGTACTAAATCTGCCTTTAATGACGACCAAAGCTCGCTGTGTAAAAGAGCTGTGGGTATGGAAACGAAGACATGCGTTTGCGTTTACTATTCTCTGCCTATGTGCTAAAAAAATCCTGCTCCTCTGTTTCTATACTGTCCCGTCTCTTCTGCTCTTCTGTCAGAGTCCATCACTGTGTGGATTTGATTACAGCTGCCAGCCTTATGTTTCTCACAGCTTGTTCATGGGCCATAGCTTCTCATGTATGGATATAGAAATCACACACACAGTTGAGCAAATGGAAATCTATCATGCCCTGCACACCTCAGGTGGTTTTTGGGGCAAAGTAATCATGCGGATTCACCAGCACAGTAAACCACCTACCAAGTGGAATCAACCAGAAAAAATTCTCTTCTAAGAGTGACTATTCAACCACATGCATATTTAAAATCTTATATAGCCAAAAGTTAATTCAGTATAATTTCTAATAACTGCAAATATATAAATATAATATATATTTTTTATTTAGTTACCATCTAATAATTTGAAGCATCGTATTATTAGTTTAACAACTTTACAATAAACTAAATCAGGTTTATTGCTTTTTTGACAATGTGTGGCACAAAAACTTGTTAAATGTTAGTGAATGTTAATATTAATGAAGTAAGGAACCCAATCTTATATGTGTCTACAAATCACTGAAACATGAAAACATTTGAATTTATTTATTTATAGGTAAAGACCGCATATATTGTCATGAAATTCTTTATATACAATTTCTTGTTTAGCAGCCATGATGGAATGCTGTTGTCATTTGACATCTTCTGTCTAAGTCCATATCAGTAAATGTTTTGACTCGTGATGTAACGTCCCATATTGCTGCCCCAGGTTAAACACCAGCTCTCTGGGAACAACATTGCTGTCTGACGTAGTGCCACAACATGACTCGGCTGACTCGCCAACGCGGCCTCACCTCTCGTCCCTTGTTCACTCACCCGCCTCATTACTTCAACACATTTTTAACTGTTCCATGTCCCATCTTCCATCCCCCCATCCCCCCAGCCTTTCTGTATGTTTGTTTCACTTTGCTGTGCCGCTCATTTCCACTCTCCTTCTCCTTTGCTTTGACATGGCAGGCACCTGGAATACCCTGCCTCATAACCTTCACCATCAAAAATTCATAGAACCGGACAAAGAGACAAGACGAAGAAGAATCATTTTCTTTTATCCTACTTTCACACCGTTTCTTTCTTTATGTCAACTGGTCTTCATTCCTTACCACAGTTTTCCCTTCTTACACCCCCCTCTTTTTTAACACTGCTTTCATCTCTCTATCACCCCCTCTGTCATTGTGGCAATTTTCTCCCACCGTGTCAGGCATGCAACTGCTGTCCTCCCTCACTTCTCCTCTTCCACTGTGGTGCTCCCCCCTTCTCTTGTCGCTGTTTGACACTGTCAACAAGCAGGTAGGGGTGGCTGTTATTGTTGATGCCTCTGCACAGGCTGCAGGTAATGAATAAAAGAGCGATGGAGGGAGAATGAGAGAGGGGGATGACAGAAGCAGAGATAGTAGCGTTGAGGAGCATTGGCACATTCCCCTGCATTACACGGCAGCTTGACTGTGTCACCCATGTTTATTCTCTTTGTTGGTGGCGTTCGGGTTTTCACACAGACCTGGCACATACACACATTCATGCATTCATGTGCATACTATTTATGCTCAGGACAAAAAAAGGAAGCACAAATATTATGTAAAAAAAAAAAAAGCATGTACAACTCAAATAAAGGATCAGTTTCCTAAAGCAAATGTGTCAGTTGTATTTTCAATTGTAATATCAACATGTTGAACAGAAACAATAAGTAACATACAGTACATTCTACATTACTAATTTAATATTTTTACTATAATGCTTTATACACAAGAAAAAGAGCAAGTGGAAGTGACCAGAACAACGTCAGCTAAAAAAACTGTTTACCTCAAGTCAGACAGCCACAAGAAGCACTTCTTAAGTTACCTCACACACAAGAGGCAATGTGAAAATTCTGTTTACTCTATAGTTGTGCTGTTTAGTGGTACACTAATTATCCAACGGTGGCTTATATATCACTGCAACACATAATATATTCCCTGTTATTGCCTTTCAAGGAAGCTGTTGTCAATATCTGTGTTTGGAACAACATCTCAAATAGCTATAAAGTTACGCTGATACTTGGATTTGTAGTCCCAAAAAATCCAGCCCCACTGATCTCCAGCTCTGGTCCAACATTGTCTTTTTTTCATATACAATTTTGTATTTTTCTCTCAGATAAGTGACATATAAATAAGGCTTCTTATTCTTATTATCCACCCATCCAGCCATTGAAAAAGAAAATCCCTTGTCTCCCAAGCATGCTGTCAGATTAGAGGTCATGCTCAATTCAGTTTGTGGCCCTGTCCTTTCCTTTTCATGCTTTACTACCCTGTTTGTATGTTCGGGGTCTGGAGTGCTAACAGGGTGTCGGAGGAAATATGACAACCGTCTCGCTTTGTCAATGCCAGGCTTGTCACAACACTTGGGGAAGCTCAGAGAAATTTATCTCTGTGTCTGAGTAAAAGTCAGACGAACTGGAAGGGACTAAGATAAATCTGACAAGCTTGTAAAGACAGAATAGAGTCAAATTTGTCTTAATTATTGCTGAAATATACTTGCTCCATGTTCCATCATAACTTATTCCCATGTCTGAGGAACTGCAACTCATTCCCAAAAATTGCATAGTTATAGTATAACCAACATCATGAATATCTTAACAGCATAAAACTCACAATTATAATATATTTTTCCTTTGCAGTAAGAACTCTTCACCTAAGGATGGCGCTGCTCCTGGAACTCCTAAGGTGAGATCACTCTTAATTTTCATATTCTATATTGTGGAGTACGGGGATTATGGGTTTATGTGGTGCAAAGCAGCTATATATTGTTGCAGTTTCCCTCTACTGCACTAAGGGTACATCAGCTGAGTTGTAGGCTTCTGTCTAATATTTCATACTCATCCACACAGAGCAATCTTCTGTGTACAACCACAGTGAGCCAAGAACCACTGTACTGTCTTTGTTCCAATTAAAGAGGAGTACAGAAAGAAAAGAACAAAAAGCTGAAAAAGATGACATCACACTGAAACAAGACAGATTTTTGAATTCATCAGACATTTTCCACCTACAGGAGCTTTTGAGGAATCTATTAAGATGTGCCTTTTTGTGATACAATGACAAGTGTCCAGCTGTAATCACTCCATTAACAAGCATTCTTCACGAGGTGTCACAGATGTGAAGCTACTCAATGCCTGAAGGGTTGGAGCTGAGCACACATTAGAGCACATTAACACAGAGTTTTTTACATCGATGTTTTCACCGTAAATCTTTTTAGAAACACAAGATCATTAACTTGTAAATGATTAATAACAAGTTAACATTCACAACATTTGCAATTTAGGCTTTTATTTTTATTGTGCATTTTTTGTGCATTTGAAAGTTTGTTGTGATCTAAAGTACATTTGACATGCACATGAATGTAATAGAAGAGCTCTAGGATCTGTTTTTAATTCCCCTACACCTGTGGGTGCTGACACGGGCTTAGAGCTCCACTTGCAGCTCTGTGGGTGGGCTTGTTGTTGAGAGAGACAGACATGGTGGGGTCTAGGGGTGAATGCCGACCTTCCACTGCGGCCGTGACTGTGCATGATAGCGCTGTCGTTTAGTATTCAGCGGCTGGCCATGGAGAAAGGAGCGGCCCGAGCTGAAGTAGCCAGGCCTGTTGTCGTCGTATCTTTCAAGCTCTGCAACATGCACACCAGACTGAGGATTAATCCCAACGTACCGTCTCACAGGCTGTTTGGACAAATTTGTGCTCTCCTCGCTATGCTCAGGTGACGAGGTTAGAGGGAAAATGCCATGTCTGGTGGGCTTTACAAAACATATCCACCGACGGTTATACTTGTAGCAAAAGCTGGAGTTCTTTTTCAAAGTATGAACATATTAAAAACTGTTTTACAGAAAGTGTTAAATGAAATGTTCTTAAATTAAGCAACCTTTTCGGTGCTTGCTTCTTGTAATTCTTTAAATTGCTGATCCAAAGGGGACCCATTTTCAATAGATGATCTTTGTTCACAATCTCTGTCTAGAACACTGTTAAATGTCAAATTCTAATGATTAAACTTGAGCATATTCCCGCAATGCCCCAGGTAAATGATTCCTGACCTTTTTAAACCATGTGTAAAATTGAGAAACACACATACGTACACACACCTACACTGAGGCATAAAAGCACCATGCATAATGTCCAATTTACAGTGGCAGCATAGGAGGTTGGTCATTTCTCACATATTATTATTAGATTACTGCTGTCGAGCACTTAAGCCTCTGCTCTGCCCCTTTCCACTTGATTAATAGGAGACGACTGTAAATACAAATATTTCATAGCTGCCTTGTAAAAAAAGCCAGCACAAGCACACATGAGCATATAAGCAGGGCCGGGCCTTGTAAAATAGCAATATGACTCGTTTTGTTCTTCTTCCATTCTGTTCCAAATGGTTTGTTTCTTAAGAATTCCCCTGATTGTCTTTTTCACACAGTTAAAAGCAGATACTGTTGTACATTTCAATTTACTGCAACTATGTACCAAGTGTTGTGAGACTTGATTTATGAACCGACAGTGTCCCGTAATGTCAGACATTTTCCTCTCGTCTTTTTTTAAATGTTTACCCTTCTTTCCCCTCTCCGTCTTTTTCCATCACTCATTCTTCCCTAACTCCTCTTAACGTCTCATAAACATTAACTCTAATCAGTGGAAGGGATTTTATAGACAAAGTCACACGGGTTACAGTCATCATCAATGACGTGTTGCTCTCTGCGTCTGTAATAATGCAGCTGAAATTCTCTTGGGGTTTCCTTGTTTGAGTGGCGACTATAATGTAAAATAAAAAAGTGTGTATAAATATTGTACTGCTTACAATGGATCAATTCCTCATGTTGGAAATAATGCTTCCCATTTGATAAGAGTTACTGCACTAAAATCCTCATAGTGGAATACAGTCAACAGTATCTGCTTTTCCTGGAAGATTTATTTTCCAACATGCAGCATTACTCTGGCCTTGTCCATGTTTATTGATTATGCAGCTGTCAAGTAAAGACATGCTGCTTCTATTGTACTCACACCCTGGAGGTGATAATATAACATGCTTATCTCCATTTAGAAAGCATTTTATTTCCCCCTTCTTCTCTCTTAACAGTCAATGCTGTTGTCGGTGCACATCAAGCGCGAGGGGGAGTCTCCCGTGGTCTCACCGCTGTCTTCTGAAGACGCTCATCACTCCGACAGATACCAGGTCATATACCCAGACCCATGGAGGAAATGTTTCTGTTTGCCATTGTCATATATACAAAAAAATACAAGTTATAAGCCAGACTTTTTATGTTTGCTGAATTTGTTAGTTTTATATATATGTAAGGGTGCACGTGGCAGAGTGGTTAGCACTCCTGCCTCACAGCAAGAAGGTCGTGAGTTTAAAACAAGGCAGACTCAAAACATTCTCGACCGACTGTGAGGAGTCTGCATGTCCTCCATGTGTTATCGTGGGTTCTCTCCGGGTACTCCGGCTTCCTCCCACCGTCCAAAGACATGCATGTATAGGTTAATTGGCAAATCTAAAGTGTCCCTAGTGAATGAATGTGAGAGTGAATAGTTGTCTGTCAATGTCTGTCTCTAAGTGTCAGCCCTGCGACTAACTGGCTACTGTCCAGGGTGTACCCCGCCTCAGGCCCAAAGCTGCTGGGATAGGCTCCAGTCACCCGCGACCCCTAACGGGACTAAGCGGTAGAAAATGAATGAATGAATGAATGAATTTGTTAGTAAAGATTAATGCACAAGAGTGTATTGTTAAGCTGACTAAATGGCCAATTTCCTGAAAGCTGGACTGCTTTTATCTCTTATATTCATCAAAGTTTGTTCGGGTATTTCTTCTGGCTGTGATGTATCGTTAGGTTAAGTGGGTTTCCCCCCTTACACCATAAAATTAAAACTATGAAGTCCATGCAGACATTACATCCATACGTTCGAGATGACACAGCTCATAAAAGCATGATAGTAATAAAGCACGTTTTCTCATTAAGTAAAACTGCGGAAATCACCTTATATTTTACAAATGATAAAGTCAATGGTCACTCTTTCTACCACCCTAAATATGAAGCATAAATGCCAGCATGCACCTTTCATCTCTTTGCCAGTCTGCCTCAAGACTTTTTTTTTTTATATGTACAGGCTACGTCTTACTATCTTTTTAAAACCTGACCCATTTGTATCCATTCAGTGAGTGTATGATAATGATAGGGCAGTTGTGGCCATGTACAGGAACTATAACTCAAGTGTGAACAGGGGATACGGGAAAAGGGTGGAGAAGAAAGAATGGTTAGGACAGAAAGAATAGGTCTGGCTGCTTGTCAGGTCTCGCTGATAGATGATGGTATATAAGACTCAACAGTAGCTGCGTTGATAAGAGGGCATCCTAACGGAGGTCACATTTAAAGAGATAATACTAGGTATAATACTTTAATTAAAAAAATACATTGAAAACAAAAGGTGTATATTACAGCTATTTTAATTTCTCTTTTTATTAGAAGAAAAAAAAAATACTGGAACTTAAACCTGAAAGCCATGCAATCAATAATTTATATAATATAGAATAATTTATATCATAGTATTTCTTATGATCTATATCCTAAGTATAGGCTAAGATTGTTGTTTGCATGTTGAAAAAAGTACTACAGCTGGATCGTTTCAGAACAGCTCCTAAAAAGTGATGCTTCCCCCTAGTGGTCTAAAGCGTAACATGTGACGTCTTCACATTTCCGGCTGCAATTCGGTCACATGACCAAAACAAGCCAATATGGCGTACTGTGTGAGTGCTGTTTGCCGTCACGGGCGCCACATTCAATCCTTTTCCATCCATATATAATTTTAGATACCGTTAGCGTGTGCAGTTATGTATAATATCTGGGAAAACATTAGTTTAGTTTGCTGCAGTGAGTTTGAGCGGCTCTACAAGAGGTTGTGAATGATAGCTGAGAGTCATGGAGGAGGATGTGGAAAACAACAGAGAAGTAGGTTTAATTGTTTACACTGCTCCAATCTGCGTACACACCCCTCTAGAATCCATTGTAATCTCAACCCGAGAAGTTATTTTGAACTTTGTAAGCACAATATAATGCTTCTTTATTGTGTGATGCTTATTTCCTGTTTCTCCTTTGCTTCTTTTGCAGACATTTTTACGGGTTCGGGCAAACAGACAAACAAGATTGAATGGTATGTATACAACGCAGTTTAGCGTTTGCGCAGTTATGATTATTATTACAGACAACAATAATACATCCTTAGTTTTGGTAATTGTCCAGTACTAATTAATTATTGTTCTCAAGCTCAGTGTAAGCCCAAGGTAATAGTGTTAAATTGACTGAATACAGTAGCTGGGCTGTTAAAGCTTTTTCGTTTTAAAACATTACATTGTTATGCATTTATTTTATTGTATTATTTTTGTTTAGGTCCTTATCCATAACCATAATCACTGGTTATAAGCATCAGTATTAAAACGTGAAACATATTTCAGTCGGTTTGACAGGTGCACAAGCACTATATATTTAAAAGACTAATTAGTGAGTCAAACTGGTGTTTCAGAAGTTAACATCATTTTTGTTAGGATTTGTCAGTGTATCTACTACGAGGTCCCTTTTATTGACCGAAAATACTATCTACGTAAAGTTTTGTGGCGGGGAAAGCATTGATATTACTTAAGTGTATAATATTGCTATATATAGGCTATGCTAACATGGACGTTTATGGAACAAGGAGCAATATTCTGGTACCCAATCCTTTTGTGGCCAGGACACATGACAGCTATTGAAGTCTTAGTTTAAACCTGGCCCTCTATTTATGTCTTCCCTCATCATTCTTCTGCAATATATTTGTCATGGGGGTACCTATTCAGCTACCCTTTCCATTCTCTATTTATAAATGCTGCCCTTGATTAGTGTCAGTGTAGAACTTGCAACTAAGGAGGCCACTTCTAATTTTAACATCCTTGCTGCTTCCATCATTTTCTCTTGCATTTATAGTGCATCACCTTATGTCCTTTCTCCCCATCCTGCGCCACAGTGCCCAGTGCTTTCACAGCCAGCTAAAAATTAATGTTCCTGTGTGCCATTTGCAGTTAGGAAAAAAACGACAGAGACTCGCCGTGCAATGACGGATGTTCTGCTCTGTTAAATTTCTAATTAAATGTGTGTGTGGATTAGGTGGGTGTGTGACAGGAAGTACAACAAGAGAGAACGATGGCCACTGCATGAATTTCCCTTTTAGGTTTACTAAAGTAATTTGATGTGAATGTGCAGACATTGTTTTTATTTTATTTTTAACTAACCTAAAAATGTGGCTCTTCAGTAACCTTAATACAGATGACTGGCTCGTATGATCATGCCTTTTTTTCTGTGTGTGTCAGCCCGTATAGGGAAAATGAAGAGGAGGAAGCCGGAGGATGGGGGCCAGGTATGTCCGCTGTGCAGTGCCCCATTGGCTGGGAGCGAGGAGGAGATGAGTAGACATGTGGAACAATGCCTGATCCAGGTAGTACATTCTGGGCCTGGACCCTGCCTACTGCCAGTCGGACAGCTTATCAGTCCTTCTTCTTGTAGTCAGTTCATCACTTTCTAGTAGTTACCTGTCAAGTTATGTACAACTGTGGAGATGATCTTCAATTGCAACTGTTGTACTTAAACAAAAACCCTGCATCCACATCATATGGGAAATATGTTCATAAACCATTATATTCTATAATAAAATGACATCCCAGTGTCACACACTTTTGGTTCCCATATGATATGGATACATCCCACTTATTGACATATAGCTGTCATTTCAGTTTGTAAAACAGTTAGTTTGTCTTCTTTTCCATACTAATAACCTAGAAATGCTCTCAGATCATTACTTTTCTGTTTCTCCCTTGTGTATGTTCTTTCTAGTAGTAGATACTTATTTCTACAGTATAAAGTCTCCAATAACATGATTTAGCTATGTAATGTTTTTTTTTTATGTACACTACACTGACAGAACATGCAATTTTAATTTGTTAAATGTTCTTTGCTGAACCACATAGAGTTTAAATATAGATAGTATATTTGTCTTTTCATTAACTGTTATAATTGTATTCTTACTCAGCGCGAGGGTGCATTAGATGACGATTCTGCTGACATGGATGGTGAGAATGGGCGGGGCTTTGAAGAGTACGAGTGGGCAGGACAGAAAAGGATCCGAGCTACAGCTTTGCTGGAAGGAGGTTTCAGAGGTACAAATGAAAATTGTACAGTAATGTTATTTTATCACTAACTTGTAATGACCATGTGGTAGTCTTTCAACATAGACATGTAAATGTTTGCCAGGCTTCCTGTTTGTTTTCTGTCTGTCATAGCCTGTCCTTTTACTCTATTGTCTCCACATCTATCTCTCTACTGCACTCCACTGTCCACAGTGAGCAGTGTTAGCTCTGTGATGCAGCTTCTGAATTTGACAAGGGAGCCATAATGGTGCCAGTGGTCTGGTGGTAGTGTGTGATGGCCCAGGGTCAGACTAGCTCAGCTTTGGCTTGGTCCCTCTCAACCCTCTTAGCAATGGAAAGGAAAACACATTTAGCTGGGCAATTGACCCTACTGGTCACCACTCGATGCTTGTATGTGTGCCCAGAAATGCAATTATAGAAGTGGATGGGGGAGCTGGTCACTTGGGAGCAAAGCCACTGCTCTGATACAGCACACAGTCCTCCCAGTAAGCTCTATGTCACTGTCTTCAAACTTGAGGCTACCTAAGTTTAACCTCAGTTTATGAATGTAAGTGTACATATATATTTTACGTGTCTGCAATTTTCTAGCTAATGAAAGTTCATCTCAAAACTCTCAAGAACTTTAAAAAAAGTAAACATATTGACCCACAGTTTTGGCAGTTTCCATGAAGTTTAGTATGGCTTTACAAGTACAGCTTAAACCCTTAAAGGTTGTGTTAACATAAGTTAACTTAAAAGTATGTAGATTTTCTTAGCTCTGCTGCCTTTGATGCTTTCTCTTGGTTGTACTCATAGTTATAAACACTCATGCTGAGGCACACCTGCCTCCATCCTTCTATCCCTCCGAGCCTGAGACAGAGAGGAGACAAGCGAGATCAATGCTGAAATCTCAGCTAAAGCTGACTAGTACTCAGGGTGGGTGGTGGTTTTCCCACCTGTCCATATCTCTTAACATTGTTAAACGAGCAGACACAGGACCCTTCTGCTGCGCACTAATGGGGCACCTTGTGATGTGACACAGATAACTGAGGTGGCCTAGAGAGACCAACATGAAACACACACACAAAGCTGCGCACACACTCGGCACAAGGCTCAGAAGGTGGATTTTGTCTTTAAAGCTCTTTCGTGGTTCTAACAGATGCTGTTGAATCCAGCAGACTTTGGCAAACCAGCAAGGGTCTGGACGGATATAGAGATGTTGCAGGGGGTCTCCTCAGCTGGTGAGATGAAGAGAGGGCCTATCCTTCTGTGAAGTTCCATCCTTCTTTCCATTTTAAGAGCGCAAAGAACAAAGGCAGGGGGAACAAGCTTTTTTTGAGAACCAGGGGAGTGAGGAGGGGGCAGGCAGGAAATAAATCGAACAAGATCAGTTTATCATTCAACTCTGTATGAGGAAGACTTCCCTGTGTCTCGCACCAGCTTAGCCAGGTTGAAAGGACATAATAGCACAGACATAGACTGCTTTATCTCTAAAGAGGGCCGTGTGTCTGCCTGTCTCTCCTCCATCAAGTGGAATGAAACTATTTGGTGAATTGGGAAAAGCCGTAAGTTGCTACTTCGATAATAGATAAAAATAAAGATGAATAAAAACTGAAACTCCATTTTTATTCTGACTTGCTTAGTTAATTGTTTTAGCCATAGTCTCTTAAAAAATATGACTTTTATAGTAACAACACATATTATATTTAGAGTATAGAACAAATTTTTTCATGTTAATTAGAATGTGTAAATGAAAGAGTAATTGTAAAGATGCCAAATCGAAATAGATGGACTGGTGGGCAAATCCATAGGCTTGATATCTTGCTGTCCTTGGAGACGGGAGCATAAGACGGGGATTATTGCAGGTTGAGATGGCCCAGGGGAGATTGAGAAGAGGAGAAATCTTTGCTTTGTAAACAGACATCAAACATGGCCGTCTCATGCCTTTGTGTCTGTCTCCCTTTCCTCCCCCCTCTGTCTATCTGACCTGTGAATGGCAGAAAGATAGTGCGGTGACCTTTGACACCGTCCTCTTCTCTTTTTAAGCGGGCCTGATAATTGCTATGGTAACAGGATGTCTCCAAGGTCGGTCGATTGGTTGATCTGAGCTGTCACTTGTGTTAGTGAGTGCAGTGATGTTGACTGCCACTTTAGATCTGAACTTGTAGCTTTGCATGAACCTGTGCCCAGTATGCAGATGAGGTGCAATTGAGTGTCATTGTTTTTGTGGGAGTCAGAAAGTGTTTGGGAAATATAGAGCAGATTCTCACTGTAAGAGAGTGTGGGTGTAGGTGTCTGTATTTATCCCTCAGTACTTAAGGATGGGAATCACTCAAAAAAAGTCTCAAACAAGTCAGTGGAGATGAACCAAAGAAGTAGAAATCAAGGCCAACATTAAAAGAGGAGCAAAAATATTGATTAAATTAATCAACAAAACTGAGGTCTAATTAAGTTAAATACTAAGAATTATTATAGTGAAAAAAGAGCTACGGAAAAAAGGAGGGGGTTGATGCATAATGTGAGTGAAAGGCAGTTGGAGTGGGTCTGACCTTTCCCTGGCCAGATTAGATTGGCCTGCCAAGACTGCTTAGAGGGACAGATGGAGGCAATGGCAACACACATACACATGTTCATAGCAAACAGGCTACACATATAGTACGCATAACAAAAATCTGTTCAGCATGCCCATGAACACCATCAGCCATTACATAGCCATTTATAAAAAAAAGACACATGCACTGTAAATGTGTCCTTAAATGAAATGCTGCAACGCAATGTAGAATGCAAGTTGTTTCTGTTTGTTCTTACTGGTTTTTACTGCATTTACTTGCACACTTATTCATTCAATAAAGATAGTTTGGCTTTCATTTGCGTTGCAATTATACATTACTTTACAAATTTGGTGAGGTCAGGAAAAAAAGAAGGATTAATGTCTAAAGAGTGCCTAAGTCAGGCTGCATTAATGTACTATGTGCACCATACAATGTGCTCCCTACTTTCTGCAATGTCCTGTAAACTTGTATGTTCAGTAGCAGGATAGAGACGGCTTGCTGCTAGATTTACACTGCACAGCCATTGTTCCCATATGTCTCCTCAGCTGTTAAGACCATATAAAAGTTAAAAGGTCCTTTTTATTTGATCACTAAAAAACATGAGCCTGCTGTTAAAGGGCTTAGCATAGATGGTGCGTTTTATACAGCAGCTTTTAGTCCTTGCACACTCACATTCCCCTCTGCAATCATTTTTTAAATATTTTTTTGTATAGTAAGATTTAAATGAATTACAGAGCTATGAAGAAGGAGAAGTAGTGACAGATGTTTTAAATCCCAGAACCTTTGAGATGGGGCCCTAGCGGCTGATTTGAAATTTGACTCCGACACTATAGTGCAGTAAGACACTGAAGTGCATCTACTGTAAAGGGAAGTTGCAGATGAAGACTTGCATACACACTTGGACAGAGGGTTAAAGAAGATGGCTGTCAGCTCTGTCTGGCTTGTATCTGATAGCACTCACACTAGTCCAGTTGAGAGCTTGTAGAAATTGGAATGGGTGTAAATAAGATGGCTGTCAGGGACTGTCACCAGCAGACACACACTCATTCACCTTTAAGTGTCACGCATGCTCAGACAGCTTGCTACCATTGGGCTGTTGGTGGTTTAAGTGACAGGCAGACAGACTAGCCCACACACACACACACCTTTAAGGAGTGTGAGACAGGGCTTAAGTGACAGAAGGACAGACGGTTTCAAACAAACACTGAAGAGACGCCTCTAAGTGACGGACACACACAGCTAGACAGCTCAGTGGCTAAGTGAAGCTGAAAAGAGAAGTCAGGCTGAGGTAGGGTTTGTCTGAGCGTTCATCACTGGGTTTATAGAAGTGCCACTCACACACAGTATGTGCTCTGCCACTGGAAGATTGATGGGTAAAATGTCAGTCTTGATAAGTTCACCACAAGTCTAAATTCTACCTCATTGTCCCAACCTTGTCCTTAACACCCATCATTGGAAATAGTAATTTGTTTTTTAAAAAGTTGAAGTCTTTAACACTTTACAACTATCTATCAAATCTTCATCGCAATATGAAGATGTGTGTGTTCTTTTCATGCTTTAAATGCAAATAAAAAGTGTCCAGTCAGATAAAGCATTCAAATGTGGTATATCCAATTAAAAAAAACTTGGTGGCACCAGTGTGACAGGTAACAGTCTAAGTCTGGAACTTCGAGATGTGTTCCTAAAAATGTTACTATGCCCAAAGGGATATTTGAAATGTAAATCAATACATCAATAATAACAATAATAAATCACATGTTTTCCATACAGTTGTCCAGCCCCACAAAAACCTGTCATTATTTCTGTTCAGTTTGATTATATGTCTTATATGTATTATGTCGTCATTAGAACCATGTCTAATCTCAGTAATATCCACAGGAACAGGCTTTGCCACATGTAGTATCAAGGAGAGTGGCGCGGACAGTGATGCTGACCTAGACGTGGACGGCGATGACACCTTGGAGTATGGCAAGGCCCAGTACACTGAGGCTGATATCATTCCCTGCTCTGGCGCTGGAGAAGACCAAGGAGAGGCCAGGGAAAGGGAAGCACTACGGGGAGCTGTGCTCAAGTATGAAGCCGTCAGAAAAATGTTCATTTAAGTGTTACTTTGCTTAGAAATAGTAATTCATTCATATGCTTTTGTCTGTGTTGCAGTGGCGGGATTCCTTCTAACAGAATAACACCCGAGTTCTCTAAATGGGCCAGTGATGGTGAGGTTTAGATGTACTAAGGTGATCATTTATCTATTACTTCC
Source organism: Perccottus glenii (assembly GCA_024416835.2). Taxonomy (NCBI): domain Eukaryota; kingdom Metazoa; phylum Chordata; class Actinopteri; order Gobiiformes; family Odontobutidae; genus Perccottus; species Perccottus glenii. The sequence goes on along the minus strand of CM044557.2, from coordinate 18,928,968 downwards.
CAACTAATACCTGGATTGTCTTATGTTTAGAAATGCCTTCAACAAGCAACGGAGAGAGCAGCAAGACAGATGCCAGTACACCATCATCCTCCTGTTCTTCCTCCAGTGTCCCGCGAACCTGTAAAAACAGTGAGATTGAAAAGTAGGTTACACAGAAATGCAGCTGTATACACACAATGATTAAGATGCAAAAAATAGAAATTGCATTTGTTCCCATTGCAGTATCATGTACAGCACTCTTTGACAGTGAATACATTACTTTATGAGTTTTCTCTCTTGTGGGAGATTTGACATAAAAGTTGGTCATAAAGGTTTTGATCGTGTGTATGTGCATGTGGCAGGGAAGACTTGTACTTCTAATGGCTTGGATTTATATTGCGCTTTTCTCCCGAGGGACCAAGGGACTCAAAGCGCTTACAGTCCGTCCATTATTCATTCATACACAGTCACACTGGTGATGGTCTGTCTCTCACTGTGAAATCTCCTTAGAATAAGTTGTTTTTGGTAGTCCAATATTAAAACGTCCCTTCACATTTTTAAATCACTTAAATAAATTCTAGCTTGTAGGGCTGGGTGATATATCGGGATTTAAGATCTATGGATATACATTTTTGCAAGATATAGGATGAGCCTATATTATTATAATAATACGCTGTTAATGGAGCCGCTGTGCTAATTTGTCTCCCACTCACTCTCTGCCACGCCTCCATTCATCGTCGCAGTTCATCTTCATCTGAAAACTACACACAGATCTGAAACAGTTATTTCTGTTTAATTCACCACTAGCTCTATTATGGTTTGGTCTATTTCCTGATGTAAGAGGAGGGCATGACAAGTGCACATTTCTCTTGAGCAAGTAAGAAATACTGAAGACCAAGTGTTAATTTAATGTTTCTGACTGTCAACTGAGATTTGAATCTTGACAGTAGATTTTGTCTCTCCTGAGACATCTGTCATCCCTGCAACTAACTGGCTGCTGTCCAGGGTGTACCCCGCCTCAGGCCCAAAGTTGCTGGGATAGGCTCCAGTCACCCGCAACCCTTCAAGTCTTATAGACTTTTACTTGCATTTCTAAATTGTAAAAAAACGGGTGTCACTGGTGATAAATGAGCATATATACTACAATTTCAGATTTTAACATGATAGTTTACAGAGACTGCAGCATATAATGATGCTCTGCGGGTGTTATTGAGGACCCAGGACCTAGATGGACCGGTTCAAGTGAAATGTCTGTAACTGCACACACTTCACTACTGTGTATACTGTCTTTTTAAATCCTTATTTAGACCACAACTTTGAAATGAAATGCTGCCCTGTGTAACTTTTAGCCCAAAAATATATATTCTCAAAATCATTTTGATGGTTCTTAGACATGAGATCATTAGAATCATGCCTATCTCACTGACACTGTGCCCCCAGCTGGACAGAAACCTCCAATATAACTTTCCTGCCTCCCGGACAATGACTGTATAAATACTGTATCTCAAGAGTGACGTACTCTATCACACTACGCATATAATAAAGAAAATAGACCAATACACTGAACCCTAGCAGAGCTGTATTTGTATTTGCCCGGCTGTTTCTTTCTTCCAAACTTGCCAGCTTGGATAATCTATTCTTGTAAACAAACATCTGCAACTTTCTATACCAGTAGATGCATGTTTGTTCTCGGAATTATTTATTTTTTATATTTCATTGCACGATTCTTATATACAGTAGCGGAATCAATTTTAATTTTTATTTTATTCTGCAAGCAATAAGTTTGTTGCTTATTTAAAAAATATATATATATATATTATGAGATACAGTTTCAGTGCTCAATATTTTGATAATTAAATAAAATGTAATAAAGGAATATATTGTGTGTATAGTTATATATAGTACAGTGTATACCGTATATATATATTAGGGCTGGGCAACGATTAAAATGTTTAATCGCGATTAATCGCACAATGTTCTGTGATTAATCGCGATTAATCGCATTAGACACAAAATTTAATAATGAATTCAAAATTTGTGTACTGCATACATTTTTAAAGAACTGCTATATGAACAAAAGTGCAATAACAGTTGGTTTGCACTTTAAACAACACTTTAAACAAATAATGTGCTTTTTACAGCAGTTAAAACATTTCTTGTAAATCTGAACTTAAACATTAATGTAATCAAATTAAATATTAAAACCAAAAATATTTGCCACTGACAGGGCATTAATATTTTGTTTAGTTTGTTATAGAAAAACAAGTTATGTCCAGAGCTTCAATCATAACATTATAACAATATAAATGTCTCTCTTGTGTTTTCATTACAGTCAGAGCATGTGAATGCAGTTCCCGCGCGTTTCACACACCCTCTCCCTTTCACTTGCCAAACTCAAGGGTGTATGGGTAATGTAGTCTCTGCTCTTGGTGGGACGAATTAGGAAGCGTGCATTGTGAAGGGCGCTCTGGAAAGCGGCAGAGCAGGCAAAGGATTAAAACCTCTATTAAAACAGATGTCGAAATGAGCGTACCAGTACGCTAAAAGCACGTTCTGGGCGCACGGAGAAGTGGCGGTACTGAGTACCGGTGCGTACCGGCCCACTTAAAGCACTGGATGAGGGCGGCTCATACGTGCAATCATTCGTTGCGATCCTAAGAATGTTCTTCAGACCGACATCTTTATATACTAATCGGCCGACGTTAACGCGCGATAAAATAATTGTCGGCGTTAATTCATTAATGCGTTAACGCGATAAAAACGCGTTAACTTGCCCAGCCCTAATATATATATATACTGTGTTGTACATGTGTATATATAGTATTTCAAGATATGAATTAATCAAGCAATTACATTTGTCTTTGTATCACAAATAGAAAGTTGCTGGATTTAAGTCCTTCACATGGCAGCGTTTGACATATACACACTTGCACCCTATCTTATCTATTAAAACCCTCTGTGTGTCAAAGGTTAGCCGGGGAAATTTCCTCATTTCCATCTTCTCATCCATATTGTGCCACAAGTAAACAATCTAACCCACACAAACCTGGGCCTCCAGCATGGGTAATAGAGGTCAGCTCATTGCAAGAGAGTAGTGTTAGCTGGCGAGCAAGGCAAAGAGAAAAAGGGATTTGGTTGATTGGTTGCTTCTTCATGTCTGGCATATTCTCCTGTCCTTTAGCCCTTGCAGAGAAACACACACTGAGCCGGGGTCACTTCCTTTTCATCTCCTATTTCTTAAAGTGTTTTCCTTTGTTTTCCTAAAGTGCTGTATTTTACCCCCACCTCTATCTTAAATCATGGCAAATTGTTGAAACTACTAAATATGGCAGTAACAGTTTACTGAACATCTCACAGCAATGGATGGATGAATATGTGTTGATGAATAGCAAACGAAGCAAATTAATATTTAAAAAAGTATATTCTATGTTTAGATTCTTGGAATGGTAAATCATGACTCCAGGATACATATGGTTGAGGATCTAAAAGAAAATATAAATTTCATTGTGATGTTACTTTTTGCTGCTTGAATTAATAGTTTAAGTTGGCATCCTGAGCAAAAGCATGCCTTAATTTAAGCATTCATTAAAGGCGCCCAACTAGATGGAGAATGATTGCAGTGGAACAAGCAGTCAGCTGGCTGGCTGGAACAATTCCCTGCCTCACTCTTCTCCGGTTCGCTATAAATGCACGCATTTGTAGAGCTTCTGTGCCCCTCTGTCCCCAAATGAAAATGAGATTTGTCTCCTTTGGTTACATTGATACATTGTATGTGTGTGTGGCTTTGCACATGGCAGGGTTAGTGAAATCTCTCTCTCTCTCTTCCTCTGTCTCTGATCCCAGATGGGTAATGATCGGGACGCCTCCCGGGGCATCCTCGTTCCCCTGCTCATTCCCCTGCAAGATAAATGAGCTTGCACACACGCACACCCACCCACACATACACATGTATGTACAATGCCTGAGACATTCTTTCCTTCCAAGATAAATGGCCCTCCAATGCCGCCAATGCGATTTCTGCCAAATTTGGCGCTTCAGCTGGAACAATGCAAAGAGATTTCCATGTGGTTTCTGCAAATAATTGAATCTGTCCTCAATTTGGAAGTGATGAAGCTAGATTTGAACCCTACCACAAATGACACGCATACCAAGGCTGGTGTGTTGGTTGATTTTTGCTTTACATTGGTGCAAAGTAAAATTCCCCTTTTTTTTTTCTCAAAACTGTTCCAAGTCTTCAGTCTCGTGTTCCCTGTCATACACTTTCAGAACTGCTACCTCTCTGTCCTCTTTTGCAACCTGGGACCAACACACATCAGGGAGAGGCAAGGAAAATCAATAGTGACTTAAATGTTTTATCATGGTGTGTCAGTGTAGTTAAGGCCTTGGTTAACAGTGTGCAGCACAGAATAATGCCTTCAAGGATTTACAGCAGTTTTCTTTCCTAGCATGTGTAAGATTCACTTTCTTCACAGATTAAACATGTTACCAAATGGTCAAATAGATATTTTATAATATCTATATATGTGTAATTTGTTTCAGGAGATAAGTGTAGAGAGGCAGAGATGTAGGAAGACAGTAGATTAAGACAGTAGGCTGATTGAGATGGATGGCAGAGGTCTTCAGTCCATGTACACACAGACCCCTACTAATAAAATGAGAAATAGCCCCAGACATTGAGGACAGACAACTAAATAGAAGGGAAGCAGAGCCATCTATCTGTCTCTGTCAGGCTTCTTGTGCGCTTTTTGCCATAGGGATGGCTAGAAATTGAAGTCTCCTATAATTTCACTTTCTCTCACTGGTTCAAACACATGAATTGACAATCCCAAAAGCATGGTGGGGCATTTTTTACTTGAGGTTTTATGTTGGAAATGTGTAGATGAAGGCCACAGCATCAGTGCAGTGATGGTAGGGCTGACTTTTTCCCAACTGTGGTCTAACAAACCAAAAAGACCAAGATAAAGACAAAAACAAAAATAGAAAAATATTAGTAAATAAAACAAAAGAAATCATGTAGACAGGAAACTCTACTTTCATAGGGATGGGTGATGAGGAAAAATGTGTTCACACAAGTTTACAAATCACACAGAGCTGTCACAGTTGATGTATTTTTGGAGTTTAAAGTGTTCTTATATTTAGAAGACTATAGGGACCTACCTTCTTGAAAACTTATTGCTACTATGAGTAGGAGCCAAGTCAAGAGAGATAAGTTTGCTCCTCCGCCTGGGTATGCCTTCAATTTTAGGTTTCAGCATAACGCAAAGCTGTGTAACTTTGTTTCCCAAAAGGGATATCAATGTAGCTGTCTTGGCTTCTGGAATAAACCTGTTAAAAACTGCGGACAGGTTAAATTGTGTTCTTGTTCTTTGCTCAAGGATTTGCCTTGTGTTTGTCTATGTGATGCAGGCACTTTATTTGTGTGTCACAGTTTGTTTTTCTTGGCCTTGTGAAACAAGGTTGTTTTTCCTGCTCTTGCATCAAGTTTCTTTTGCTTCATTATCATAGCTTACTTCCTCTCTCCCTTGGCACCTTTTGTTCATGTGTCTGCAGCTGCAAGTAGATGGATTAACATGTCCGCCTGTAGTGGTGAACAGTTAAACCATGTTAACAGTGATTATCTATAAATTATCTGTGTGAATTGAATATTGATTTTTAGAATAAGTTGGTCAGTGGGAGTATTAAAAAGTTTAAATGAAAATCTGTTGAATTGTGTTCTCCATTTGTCTAAATAGGTTTGTATGAAGAAAGCCCATTGGTGGGATTTAGTGTTGGAGTAGGCAACAGACAGTTTTATTGGAGCTGTTAAAAGAACTGGACACCCTAGTTTGAGGGACAAGCCTGTCTAGTCCAGACCAGAGTCCAGTGCTCCTTTATAAGCCAGTATCCTAATCAAGGCTAAATGGCTTTTTACAAGCTCAGTACTAATAAGAAGTGAGGGAAAAGACATTTATAGAGCATGGAGTCGGGGTAGAAGACCCAACTAGGCCTTTATAGACACATGATGGTGATGGGGTTACTGAGGAAACGCAGTGAGACTTTTCTAGAGCCTCTAGAGTTAAGCCTCTAGCTTTTTTTGTCCTTCATAGAGGTCTCCCACTTGTCAATAATGAATGGACTGTTCTTAAGTGTCCAGGAATTGTTAAAAGAAACAAGAAAGGAAATCTCAATGCTGAAGAATAATTACAGCAGTACAACTACAACACCTTTTTTACTGGAGTATTTCAAGTCGGGTGGTGTTAAATTTCACATGGTTAATTTATCTTAATTTTAGATAAGACCGAGCCATATCCTCAGTCATGTCCAGAGTGCACACAGGCACTCCCCTCTCACTTCTTCTCCTTCGCCGTACAAATCAATATCATAGATCACCTAGCTATCAGCCTGCAAAATGACCAGATCATCATAAACAGGCTTTTTAACACCTTCCCACCAGAGAATGAATGGTCAGTGCAGCAGGGTCCTTCTCCCCACATCAAATCATGAGCAGCAGCAGCATGCTGTGGTCTGCGTATAGACTATATTGATTTAGTTATGGCTGCTTCATATGCTGCTGGACAGTGTTAAATGCACATTTTCTGTTATTATGTTTCACATTAATCAACAGCTGCTTAGAGGCAGGAAGAAATTGAGGACTAGAGAGGAAGGGTAGATGTATTTGTAGAAGAAAAGCAGATAAAATAGTACAGACAAAAAAAGAAGTATTAATATAAAAAAGGGTGGAGTCAAAGGTGAGATTAAAGGGAGGGAAGCTAAAGTTGTAAATCTGGTATAAAACAGGGCCTTTGAGAATACAGGTCTGTTAAATAGAATCCATTATTGTATTCATAGGCTGAGGATGGGACTCAAGATCTATTAAAAGTTCAGACAGTGATTAGTAGTCAATTTTTGGTCAGTAATGGAGAAGAAGAAAAAAATATGCTTTTTGTGTGTTAATTTAAAAGAATGTTGTGATTGAGAAATGTAATAATGTTTTAAAATACCAGATTTGCACTTGGATAGTTAACATCAAGTTCAATTCTAGTAATATTATTGTTGTATTATAGAATGTTTAGATGAACCAGTAAAATATCTTCCAGTGGCAGTAGGTTGTTTTTCTAATGAGTTTATTCAGTTCACTTTGATGATTAACTCTTCTTGCTCTCTCTTTCCTTCAGGGTAACAGAGGAGGAGTCCACAGCTACCACTATGGAGGCACTGAAGGCTCGGATTAGAGAGCTAGAGAAGCAGATACTGAGAGGAGACAGATACAAGTGTCTGATCTGCATGGTGAGCATACACATATACCAAAAAGTCTCTGCACAAAAACCACATGTTTCCATATTATGGGAATCAATTTTTATCAAGGGGAATTTATAGATTAAACAAGCACTATATATATACAGCTCTGGAAAAAATTAAGAGACCACTGCAATTTTTTCTAGCATTCCATTCCAATGTTTGTTGAATCCCAGCACAGGCACAGTAGAATGAGGTGCTGATTAGGTGATCACCTGAACCAAATCTTATTTAATAAGGAAAAGTATAAAAAAAACACTTCTGTGGTCATCACTATCTTCTTGCAAATAAATAATCTTGCTCTAAATTACAATATTTTTATTTGGAATTTGGGAAAAATGTTGTTAGTAGTTTATAGAATAAAACAAAAATGTTAATTTTACCCAAACACATACCTATAAATAGATAAACCAGAAAAACGCATAATTTTGCAATGGTCTCTTAATTTTTTCTAAAGCTGTATATGTGCCCATTAAAAGAAAATTACTTGACGTATTTCTCTTTTAAATACAAATCAGAACTTTCATTTTAGTTTAAAACGTTGACTCGTATTAACATTGTCTATCCAAAATCCACCATTAGTTTTGATCTCATGTATTAGAAACAATGAATTGCACATTATCTGCTATCACATGTAGCATATAGATTGGTAGGTTGCCATACCATGTTACAGTTGTATATATATTTTTTAGACTCACCCCTCTTGATAAATGTTGATTATTCTGGGTACTCTGTCTGCTTTGTCATCAACATCTCATTTTTATTTTTTGGTTGATGTGAATGACTCTATTTGATGTGATTATTTGTGATTTAGTGGCTTGAGTGTCTTTGTGATATGACCGTTTATGCTTTTGCATGGCTTTGCAAAATGGCTTGTCTACTAGAATAAATGTTCCGGTTGTACAATAAACTCTCCTATTTCAAATATCACATGACAACTTGGCACAAGTGAATGTAAAATCAATGCGCCACCGCTTTGTGTGTGAGCCTTACTGCTTGTATTGATGATTGATTGGACCCACAGATCAATAATCTAAGCCACATGTTTAACCTTGACAACAGCGGGGAGAGTGAGGGACATGGTCAATATTTATGCACTTCAAATGTTTAAGATTCAGGCCCCTGTTCACTGCACCCCTCTCAGCACAACCCCCATCAGTGTTTGTGTTGCCCACTTTATGTCAAGCACCCATCTTGTCACCCTTAAGTGCAGCGTCGGCATCCTCAGCTTGTGTATGTGGCGTGCTCGTGTGTGTTAAGCGGGTAATTACCGATCGCTGCACTTCCTAAAGGTCGCTGGGCACCTGAGGTGACACGGAGGGCAAGACACAGCGATCGATCACTCACTGACCCAGGGACACACGCCTCTTCTCTGCTCATCTGTCACTGTCCCTCACGCACACACGCAGCCAATCAGTGTCCACCAACTTGTCACTGTGTCTCATCTTAAAGTCATCGTTGTTTGCCAAGTAAAAAGCACTATAATAAGCCAGAAATGACCATGATTTAAGTAGATCTGTTAAGTAGTTAGCCCAATTGTACTTATTTATAACATTGCGGTGTAAGACAAGAAAGGATTGTTTTTTTCAAAAGTGTGTATCGGTATACAATATTATCTCAGGCTGTCATTAAATTTCCGCTGGACATTCTTTGAGTCCAAGTTGTCCTGTGACATCAGTGGATTTCTACTCCCATCTACTGGTCATTTTGGGCGGGAACAAAAGACAAGACTTTCTTTTTTTAGCTTTACGTTTTAATACACATTAATACATTAATCCTTCTTGCTTTAGTGTTTATTTAAATTATACATTTTTTGCCATATACAGTCATGCAACTTGTTTTGATAATACATTTGCCTCTTTCTACTGAGCTGAAATATTTCCAAATGAGAATTATAGGATCAAGGAAGATGTCTTTCTTTATGTTAACTAGTTCTTAGAATTTTAAACCCAAATTATGGTCACATCTTTCAGTGTTGCTATTAAGTTTATCATCAGTTTATTTATTCTGGTATATGTTCTTGACACTTAAACGTTTCTTTTTTGGCTGTTTTGGTACAAGGCTTTATCTCTGTATGCTTGTCTGTTAACTCGTTGCACTGCTCCGTGGTGTATGTGCATTCACTTGAGCCATCCGTTATGATTAGATGCCACCTTTAGCCCCCTCTGCTCTCCCACCCTCATCCCTCCTTCCGCAGAGGAAGCCTGCTATCCAGTCAGGTGTGGCGATCAAGAGCCTAGGGGCGTGGCCAGGGCCCCGGCCACTGGCCAATGAGGTTGGAGAGAGGCAGCCTAAGTCCCTCCCCCTCGGCCTGTACTGCCTGTACAGAGGCCTTGTGATTGGTGGCTACGGCAGCGGCATAAAGAGGCTCCTCCCACAGCCCCTACGGAGGGTAAGGCACTCCTCCCTCCTTCCACCTTATCCACTTTACCTTACCTCATCCCTGCGTTCTTTTTCGTGAGGAAAAGAAATGTGCCCATTAAATTCGGGTTCAGTCATTGCTCTCCTTTCCCTCCCTCTATGCCTGCACCCCTCCGTTTTTGTGTTTGTGGCTTGCCAGATGTTATGTCTGCTTGTGCGTGTCCCACAGGTTGCTGGTTCAATTGTTTCCATGTCGCCTTGCTCAGTGATGCTGGCTGTGTGGTTAGTGGCTTGATTCTTGTGGTTGATCAGGTCATACAGTTGTTTTGATAACTGTTTGGTTGTGCATTTGTCATTTAAATTAGAATTTGATATAACCATTTTTTCCTTTTCCGTGTCTTTTTAGGACTCCTACACAATGCCGCTGACCTCCATCCAATGCTGGCACGTCCACTGTGAAGAATGTTGGCTCAGGACTCTGGTACGCACAAACCCACACACCACTCTTTGCTGCAGGGCTCCTCCTCATGACATGCAGTTATTGCAGTCTCATTTCAGACCCAGTACGTTTCTCTCTACTGCCGTGCCCATTGGGAGAAACTAAAATTGAATATTCCTCAGATGACCTCAGTGCACACATGCACAGTTCGCACACAATCAAAGTAATGCAAACACTTCCTGTTCTCAATAGGCTTAGATATAATAGTACCCAAAAGGCCTGTTAAAATGTTGGAATAAAGTGGTCAGTTGAACCTCCAATGAGTACCTAGTGCCTCAGGGTCCATACATGCACACACATACACTGATATTGTTGGTTATTAGTTAGTCTAATATATTCAGTAGAGTGTAATTAGCTGGTGCTAATGTAGTAAACAGAGCACAAAGGAAACAGTGCTCCACTGCAGCTGGGAGGATAAACGGTCTCCTTATTACATTAGCTTTGTCTGATTTGTGGCATTTATTCTCTTTGTTTATCACCTATTATATTATTTTGTTAAATACACCTTATTTTCAGTATTCAAACATTTTTGTCTATTAAACACATCCAACACAACAATGAATTGTAACAAATACAAGCAAATCTTTTTTGGTATTGGCCATGTGGGTATTAGCTCAGCAAGAATATATTGTTAGAATTGTTTCAGTCTGGTGTGTAGATGCATGCTTCAATTACTGGTTCAATGTATGGAGCATTAAACTCATAGCCTGGAGACATCTATTAAAACAGTAGACCAGGCTGATCAAAGTAAATGCCTGGCAATCTAGTTAACATCAGCCCAGCCCCTTGCTGCTTTAATGAGCGAGGCAGTTGGAGCACAGCGTGACAGGCACACACGCTTAACACCAATGCTAAACAGGAGTACAAAGCCTATTACTTTTATACATGTGGGTAAACACAATGTATATAACTTTAAGTTCAGGTGTGTATCAACCTGAACACACTCACACTTTTGAATAAAGTGAAACAATGTTTTTACAAGGTGACAGGTGCCTATTTGTTTATACATGTATAATGACACTTTTAGGTAACAGCAACAGCTTAGAAACTAAAAGTAACTATCCTTTTCTTCCTTTTAATATAAAGTGACTGAGTAAACTGGAGACAGAAATCCATTCAGCAAGTAAACTTGTGTAAACTGTGGATTTCTCTTCCCATGCAAATTATTTGGATTTGGCCAAAGAGAGCTCTTTATTCAGTGAATTTGTTAGAAAGACTATTTGGCGACAGACAAGGTATCTAAGTCAAGGGTATTGACAAACATAATGTGACTAAAAATAAATACACAAAAATCTTTGCTCTTTCATAATATTGAACACACTCATTCAACATTCAAAATAGCAGTGGAACAAGTAAGTGAACCCTTAGAATTTATAACTTGTTAGGGGTGGTTTCTTTACCTCATTGATGACTCTTTGTTGTGCACTTGATGTCATTTTGACTGGGTGCCCACTTCTTGGTAGAGTTGCAACAGGCTCAAAGCAAATACCTTTGACTTAGAGGATTAGATCACAATTCACTTTTATTAAGAAAACCATGAAATTCCAAAAGGTTTACATACTTTTTCTTTCCACTGTTTGTGCCAATACAGGAAGTAGTTAGATGTATGCACATTCTACTTATGTTACAGTAAACCAGTGAAGTATATTGCAGTAAAATATTTTGTCCCTCAATATTAAATAAACTGTTCATATCTAATCTTTACAGGGTAATAAGAAGCTTTGTCCACAGTGCAACACTATCACCTCACCTGGAGACCTGAGGCGTGTCTATTTGTAAAGAGCACACCCCTGCGTCCTGCCCCTTCTACCCTCTGCTCTTTCCATCTTGGATTCCATCGCCACCTCCTGATGTTCTTTATTTGTCCACCTTTTATGGCCTGCATTGGTAGGTGAAGACCCTCCTTTCAAGAGCACACAGAGACAAATCTGACAGTAATGTGGAAGCTCTTTCAGAGGTTTAACCTGGAATAAAGAAAAAAAACAAAACTCATGAAACAGACAACCACACCAGTCAACAGGCTGGGTCTGTCTGATACTACAGAGGGTTGGATTTCTTGCTTTAATGGCTCTACCATTCTGGAGCTGGACCTAAATGAAACTTCTTGATGTCGACATTTCAGTGGTGCTGGGCGACAAGGCTGGATTTCCTTTTCTGTTTATCAAGCTAGAAACTGTTCATGCCCCTATTGCTTCAGAGAATTAAAAGTATTACTCATACTAAACTGTCTAAAAGAACTATGGAAAGCCTCAAAAAAACCTTGAAAAGGAGTTTGACGTTAATCCCTTGTACCTTCAACTAATTTCTTTCCCCTTTTCCCTCATTTTGTGGTGTTCTAGTGAAGTAAACCAAAATGCCCCCCTCTGAAATGCAAGCACATGTAATATAGTTCTATGTATGTTTACAATGTTGGGTGTAAATGACATAGAGTTCAAACATACACACAAAGTAAAGTAAATTAAACACATGTTGCCATCATCAGACACACACAGACGTATAATCTCAAAGCCCTGTCTTAGGTGGATGGGTTTGGAAATAATAATATGGGAAAAAATGGCTGCAATAAAAAGTAGCCTTCTGTATTTTTAAAAAAAGATCATTTGAATATCAGTCAAGTTTTATTTTACTGTACAGAAATTGAAAAAAAATAAAAGTTTCAATCATAGATGGTGAAGATATAGGTGGTGTACTTTTATGGTGAGAAGAGCTGTAGATCACAAGATGTCAAAAGATGTTAAGTTTTTGTTAAATAAAACAATTATTGCCCAGGAGTTTTCTCAAACAAGCAAAATTATGGAACTGCTCTTTCCATTAACATCCAACTGGGATCATACTCTTTTAACCTCTTTTGGCTTTTACTCATCAGCTTCTTTTACCCTTAAATGTCTCAACTGATTGCCATAGTTCTTATACTGCATTACTGCAAAAATCCCAAAACCTTCAAACTGGAAAGGCAGCTTCTTTCAAGCTAAAATGGATGTGGGCTGTCTGATAAAGAAGGATAGCCAGTGCTGTGCTGGCAACCTCCAGAACTGCATAACCTCACAGTTCCTCTACAATGGCAGCAGCAAGCAGCCAAGGTGGTGGTGTGCTTTGTGTTTGTAAAATTGTATTCTGTGATGTCTGTATTGTTGTAAAAAATTCTGGAAAAAAAAAAAGAAAAAATAAAACTTCTCAAATATTGTCAGTGGTCTGTTCACAAAACCCAGGTTGTTATATAGGAATTACTAAAAGGGAGGTGATGGCCTTAATGCAAGATGCCTATGTTCATGTGTTATTTTTATTTTATTTTTTTAGCTTGTAGTTCTTCAGCGTCAGTAATGTTGGCTCTCTACTGCACTTTTTAAATCTTTTTTTCTCCACAACCAATGTAAAATAATCGCCCAGAGTTTAAATGTTCAACTTTGTTTTAGAGAGAAATAAATAGGGTCTGGGATCCTGCTTTATAGACTGACAAATCTTGAAAAAGCATGAGTTAAACAGCTATTTTATTGTCCTTGAGTCCTTATGCCTTTTAGTAAAGAACACAATGTAAGACTACACTAATGAAACAGGTGGTTCAACCCTCTGTAGAGTGGCTCCTGCCCCCAAGATGACAAATTGCACAAGAGGATTGTGTCAGAACAAATTTGTGTTGTAAATTTCTGAAAAAATGGTACATGTCTTTCCCCTTTGTAAACTACATTTGACATTAATTAAATGATTGTAATCTCAACCTTCCCCCTTTGGCTCTTTTGTTACCAGTTACCAGTCAATTAGGCAATAGTATAGCAATTATTAAGAGTAGGCTATGTTGTGGAAACTACACAATCAGGCATAACACTGTAGGCCTAACAAAAGTCAACACTGATTATCTCCTTAACCATTACACTTGTTCTGGGATAGCTGTATAAGGAAGCAGTAGAAAGTAATGATGTTAGTGGCATTTGTGACCAAGATGACATAACTGGAGCTTTCACAAAATTGATCCTTTACCTGCCCAAGTATCTTCTTAGACTCTAGGAATAGGCGACATTTAAAGGATTTGAACATGTACCAGACACGACAGCACAGTGGCCCAAAATGGGAATCCAAATCAAAAGGTTAAACTCAACAACTTACTTTTAATTATCCTCTAATGATAATTAACAGTAGATGGCGCTATTGTCCAGCGCCAAGGAAGACGAAAAGACTAGAGGCAAGGTGTGTGATGGAATATAAACTTTCTTCTAATCTAGTAAACTAACTTCACCATTTTAAACTTTAATATGATCAGTTAAATTTGTGTCATTATACGCTACTGTATCTTACGTTTTTTGGTCTGCTCTACAGATGACTTTAGGCCTTTTCCTCTCACTCTTCAGAGTTAAACACGTGTTGAAAGACTTTAGCTTGCTAGCTAAATGTTTAAATTTGCAAACTTAACCGACATTTTGTATGTAGAATTGAATGGGGTTACAGAAATACTGAAAAGGCGGTTTAGGTTAGTAAAAGTATTGTTCATCGTTTAGGAAAAGAGGTGCAATATTTATTGACATACATATGGTTAGAGTGGGGTTGACTCCCAACCGCAGTGCTACCGTAGCTGTCTAAAAATCAGTATGAACCAGGTCATGTCAGGACAAAAGTGGACATGTCTAGCTACTAAATAGTACTAGGTTGCACAAGGGGACAGTTTAGTTGGTTGAATAAAAGCACTCTTTTTCAGATTGCAGAAGACAACAGTGCCATCTAGAGGACTCGAACAGCCGGCTTCTCTTCATAAAGTGCTCTCTATAAAACTCCACATAATCCCACCATCTTGCAGCTATCAGCAGTTCGCCAGATGTTGTCAGCAGGCTTTGGGGTGTGTACGTCACTGTGTGTTCCTAGCATTCTCTTGTTAAACAGTGTTATAGGAACCAACCCTGCAAAAATCAGAGCTCATTTAGCAACCGCCTGTAACATTAATTAGCAAGAATTACAACAATATGATCTCTCTCTTACCACTGTTTTGTGCTCAGATCTGTGTCCAAGCATTAAATTAAAAGCAGTAACACAAAGGTGAGGTCTTGTTAGACGCAGCCCTGCCCAGTAAGCGCTCCTGTAAGTGCTGTCAGATGTCAATAAAGTTGTTGGCCATGAGAGGTAGCCACAGCAGGATACTTGCTTGGTAGACTATTCTGAAGTTGGGCTGAATGTAGAAATTAGGTAAGTTATATGAGAAGTAATTTGCAACAGTTTAAAGTGTACTGTATACTCAGTGGCACCCTTGTAGCTCTTACCTTAGCCCAAGGACAGTGTGTCCTGCTTACCTACTTAAGTTATGTGGATGATAAACAGGGGCTGAAAATATGGGCCATATTCAGCTGTCTGCTCAGTCTCAATGTGGACGTCACACTGCCATATTTGGCAGTCCCCATTTCTATGTTAGTGAAAAACGGGATTGAAAGATAATTTAAACTTGTTATAAATGCTATTGCTTTGCATGTTTATATTATTCCTAATGCCCTCAAATATAGAGAGAATGGAAAATATATAGTGCTTCTTATTTTCGTTATTTAAGATTAGGCTTTTAGGCCAGCCCCTGGGTATTTTATCTATGTTCAGACTAATAGAAACTTCCTAATGATGTTTAGGAAACACTCCGGTTTTGGTACTCATACAATGACACAGGTGGCCACCCATTTTTACGACTATACCTTATTGGTTGAGTTCACAACTTCTTTGTATGTGACAGTTTGTCCACCTCCAAGTTGAGTTCCAGGTCACCAGTAAATCTATCCAGGGAGAAATCTTAAGGAGGAGGCAGTAAATTAACCATTTGGCAGAATAACCTCCTCCAGGCTTCTTCAGAGTCATTAGGGTCATTCATGCTACATAAACAGCGCCGCCCAAAACTACTAGTGGTGTTCCCGGGACTCCATCCTCATTCTACTGTAAGTACAAGTAAAAGCAGCATTCCATGGGTGATGGGAATCACCAAAATAGTAGAGAGGGATTTACGGCTCTTTAAAGAGCGACTCGTTTTCTTTTGTGTTTGTGTGAGCCTATCTGCAGAAAAATATCTCTAGACAGCGCTCAATCGTATTGTCGCTGCTCTTATAACTTGTGCCACTGAGTCACGTGACGTAGGTGACAACTACACAGACACCTGTCTACTGTTTATGACCTGCCTGGCCCTACTGTTCTCCGGGCAGGTTTGTTCTAGCAAAAGGGGAACTTGTGTGTGCATCTGTGTTAAACAGCAAAAAATAAAGAACAACTGCGACTCAATGTTTGTTTTTAAGGAGCAGTTAATTAGATTTGGTTTGTTTGTGAATGTCACAACTCCACAAAATAGTGTATTGTAAATATCTAATAGGTTATGGTAAATTAAACGTTTCTCCCCTGAAGTCTTGAATCAAAAGTCACATTCTTATGGGTATATGTAGATAATCCTCCTTTCCTTCAGTCTTAACAAACTTGTTCATTCTCTCTATGTTAATTGCCATGTGATTTTATGATATTTGCAAAAGTGCCAAAGCAACAATAACAAGCATCAACACATGGCAACAATCTGCACAGCAATGCTCATAAAGACCATGAAAACTAATTGGAAGCAACTTTCAAAGTGTGAGTGACATGTATTTGGACTGTACTGACTGTGTAGTGTTTGAGAAGTAAGCTGCCACAGTTAGACCTTTGTATCTGTGTTGTAGACTAAATGGTATGGTGTTGTCTGTTCTTGCCTAATAATATTACTGCAGTCTCTTAATTTTCTTTTGTGGATAAGGGTCTTGGACTTCTTAAAAAGTGTAAGAAGAGAAGAAGTCAGAAGAAGTGTGTGTTTGTATGCAAACTGTGGTCTGAAGCTGGAATAAGACAAGCCTCTCACAGCTTGTTGATCTGGGATGTTAAAGCTAAAGGCTCATAATAGCTGAGATTGCATGATAGAAAGTAAATTGTAAACAGCCTCAGATGTCCACATCTTTCTCCATTGACTCTTTGCTTCCACAAGGGGGTGGTGTTTGATAGTGAAGTATTGGCTTCTGTTTAGTTTGAAGAGGCAGAAATAGTTTTATTTAACAGAGACAATAGTAACCAAAAGAACTGTAGATAGACTTTATTTTTCTTTAAGGTTTGCATTTATTTTTTTATATAAAGATGAATATCAACTCACAGTTACAACCTACTTTGCCTTTGAGAAACTCAAAGCCACAGAGAGTTAAGAGAAACGATGAGGAGCAGGTCATTTCATCTGTTTCATCTGCTTCCTCCTTTCATCTCAGTGTGCCCCCCAGGGGAGAACACAGGCCCACTGTGAGTGTGTGTTGGAGGAGTAGGGGGGTGATGTGGCTTTGCTACTGGATCCCCATATCTTGAAAGTGGGAGATGACAACATGAGATAATGGTGTAGAGGAATAACAGGGGTGTCTGTGATATTCTACCTCTTCATCTCTTACCCCCTTTCCCCGGACAGAAAATATATGAAATTTTATTACAAAAAAGCTAAATTCCAAAGTGCATAATGGCCCAATGTCTTGACATACAGTACACTTGACATACATACACTACTTGTGTTTTTACATTTTACTTAGAATATTGACCCTTTTCTAATTATATGCGTATGGTAATGTAAAACATTCTTACTAAGCTTGCTGGTCTTAATAATAAATAAGCTTTGTAACTAAGTTTTCGAACAGACAGGTTCTAGGTATGTATCAATGGGGGAAAAAAAAATCTCACAATTTGGTAACTTTAGTTTTAAAGAAGTTTAACATTCTCACAGCAACACAGCACCTATGATTTTAAGTATAGCAGAATTTTTCTGCATTGTTCTTCCTATATTGTATCATTAATTCTGTATCCTGTATTCTCATGATACAGAATTAATGATAATTTTTTTTGCTCAAACTATTACAGACTAGGTTTCAATCATACTCAAAAATAAGTTTGCAAATGTGTTAAACAGCTTCTGGCATCAATTTTTATCTTAAGGTCACATCTTGACCATCAACTGCTTCACAATATAAACTCAAGCAACTGAAGCAAAAGCAGTAACAAAGTGTCCAGAGAAGATATGTGTAATATGTATATGTAGGCTTGTTATTAGAGTTGAATAAAAGCAGGAAAGGTCAATACAATTTATATTAAAGTAGAAAGAAAAAACACAAGCTTATGTAGAATATATAATTATATAATCGTGACGTGAGTCAATGTAACATGTAACATGGCTACAAACTACACAGTAATACACACATCCTGCTATGGAGTAAAACAAAGCAAGCCAAGCATGACTTGTGTTCTCAAGTTGATCTCAAACTTGTTCTCAGTCTTAACCAGTCTTAAGAAATGAGATGGGCTGTTGACATAAGGTAGGCAAGCACATAGTAGAGTTTAATTGTAATCACTTACTGAATTTCCGTTTAGGCTAACGCATGGATCATTTAATAAAATCTAGCAATTCATACATGTTGAAACCCAGCCCCAAAACCATGGACTTCTCACTGTTTCCTTCAGTTTGGTTTTATAAATGGAGCATTATTCATTTACTGTTAGAATGTACAGATAAAGTCCTGATAGGCAGCCGTTTACAAAGCGTCCTGAGAAGCCCCCTGGACCCCCCTGTGGTTATCCTCTAGTAATCAGCTGGTAACACTCATAACTGACAGCAGCTAATCAGCGCTGTAATCCCATAACTTAGATCTTTAGTTTGTTAAAGGGGAAGAGTCCTCAGTGGGTATTATTATTCAAAGCAAACGTGTAAACTTCTTCATACACATGCAAACAGTAGGACAATGCCTAGCTTGTAAAAAGCTTAACAGAGAACAGGAGTACAGTGATGTTATTTTAGACCTTGTATACATCCACATCCACCTCCAGAGTTACAAATGAGTGAACCATAGAGAGAAATATACACTCTGACAATTTACTTTTCAAAAACATTTGACATTTTTAACATAACAGAAGACTGTTGTTTATGCATGCCCACTTATCTCCCATTGACCATTTTGTTTCTAATCCTTTCAACAATCTTTTTTGGATTCAGGATTTGAATTGGATTGCTCTTGTCTGTTTGTTAAATAACTGCCAATTGAATTTTGTTCACTGTAATATTACTCATGAAGCTTTCTTGATGGTATATCAAAAGGAATCCATAAATAAAAGCTGAGAACCTTAAATATAGTGTTCTGAGAGAGGGGGGTGGAGTGTGTGAATAAGGAGCCAGTGGAGAGCCGTCTGCCGCTATGAGTTCTATAGTGCTGAATAGATAGGGTCCTGTGTGGCCCTATCTGACTATCAAATCAACACCTCAAACTCAGACCAAGGCCACCTGTTCCTATTGCTTCGTGGTCCAGTTCTGATGCTCGCGTGACCATTGTTTCGGCTTTCGGCAATGCACACGGGGGTTAGCATGGGCACCCTGACTGATCATACACAACCAACTGGGATGCACTGTGTATTCTGACACCTTTCTATCAGAACCACTATTAACTTAACAGTGTCTTTTGTGTTGGATAGGACCACACACCCTTGGCTGATTTGAAAATAAAGTTAATAATAATGTAAATATAGACATTTAATTTAAGTCAAAACACGTTTAGGAGAATATCTCCATCTTCAGGTTGTTTTTAGTAAATATGTTTGTGTCAAATACATCAGGACTCTCAGACTCCTGTGCTTTCTCCTCCTCACCTATCGTCAAGGCCCAGGGATTTTGATGTTGTCCTAGACAATGGACAATTTGGGTGATTTCCTGTGCACTAGTGTCGTATGATTTTGTCCTAAGGCTGTGCCGTTTCATACCTTTTGTCTGGCTGGCTTGAGCCATGGAAGTCAGACTTCCCTCTTTCTCTGCTCCCGTTTCATGTGGCTCGTGTGAAAGAGCCAAGTCCAGAGCTATTGTGGTGTGATTTAGTGATTTACCCGCTGGATCCGATGACTGGGGTTTGACGTGCAGTGTTAACTGTGTATTTGATACTAGCAGCCAGGTTTTTCACAGGGATAGTCTCTCAACATAAGACGTGCATTGTGAGAGACAATAGCTTTTGTTAAGTTAGATAATAGAAAAGTTTTCAGAAAGGGTATTCATGTTGCCACGGTGATTAGGTGGTTTAATGTTTAAGGCATCAAAAATGGGGATCTTTACTTTGATTTTATTGACTTCTTTCATGTGAATGGTAAACACTGAGCCAAAAATTCTGTTCAAAAGTCAATCTTATGAAGAAGCTAGAGGCCTGTTCACATCATATTGGACTAAATAGAATTGACAAGAAGCATTCAGAATGAGTTAACAGCTTTAAAATATGACATGCCAACTGGTAAAAAGAAATGACAGAAAAGGTGGAAATGATTTTAATCAGGAAATGTCACTGAGGCGTTTTCTGTCCCAGCATGCATCTATGCACCAATCCTGAGGCTATGAAAGAATTCATTAGAATGTTATGAATGTGGGAACATACATTCAAGTAGAATGATTCAAGAGATTTACTGACTAAATGTGATTGAATGGAAACAAAATAAGTTATACAACATAACAATATTGTGTCAAAGAATATTATTATTAGTTATTATTTTTTTCCAAATACTTTTTTGCAGAAAATGATTAGATAATATAAAAAAGCAAAAAAATAAAGACATAGGCCTAGTCTCTTTTTGTGTTATCTTCCTTCC
This sequence comes from Perccottus glenii, assembly GCA_024416835.2. Lineage (NCBI taxonomy): Eukaryota > Metazoa > Chordata > Actinopteri > Gobiiformes > Odontobutidae > Perccottus > Perccottus glenii. The sequence goes on along the minus strand of CM044557.2, from coordinate 18,908,240 downwards.
TGGAAACAGTTCCTGTAGTGGATAAATCTACCCGGATGGACAGGTTTCAGCAACCAGTCTGTCCTCTGGGATTCTTTGAGAAACACAAACAAAAGAAACTGTTGGAAAGGTCTCTGTGGATTTGGATTGATGCATTCACTGCATTCTTGAAGCTGGGAGAACTGTATGAATACAAAATGACAAACAATGCATCCATAATATTGCTAGCACAAGAAAACACAATACTGTACAAAATGTGCATTGCACTCATAATCCACATGAGAGCACTATATTTCAATTTGAATTCTGTCAGCTTTGCAGTAGTCCCTGACTAAAATGTGGCAAATAATTTTACAAGAATATATGAGGATAAAGTCTAAAATTCATTATAAAACGCATACATCTCAATGCAGCATGTTAGTTTGGAATCTAATCTGTTTTTCTTGTTTGTGTCTGACCTGTAATGACCTGTGAGTTCATTGAAATCTATAATCAGTGTGTAAGTGTGTTTTGTGTATCAGTGGATGTGCCATGGGACTGGTCAACTGAGCACGTCTCCTCTTCCTTATCAGGCTCATATGTTTATGAATTGTCTGTTGGCTCATAATGACTGCAGATAGTCGTTATGTTCATAAACTAAAGTTAAACTAAAATTGTTTGGATTCTCCTCTTTTTAAATCGAAGAAGAATGAGTAGAGATCATCTGACAGGACATGATTCACTTAGACATTTTAAAGACTTGACTAACAAATAACATGAAGATTTGTATCAATGTTAAGGACAAATACATTTTCTCTTGAAGTTATTGTCACTGTTTATACTCTTTGATGTGAATATGTTTTCAAGTGAAAAGTTGTATTTTTGTCAGTCAACCCTTATAAGCCTTCAATCAACAGTAAGAAATATGTGTGGGAAACAGAGGGGAAAGAGGCCTGTTGGTAGTCAAAAAGAATTCCCCATTAAAAGTAGTTATTTTATGTATTTATTTATTTTGTTTGGCTGTGGTGCCACTGCAGCAGCAACATCTAAATAAAAATCTCTGTGGGCAAATGAGCGTCCCATCAGGGGCTTTGAAGTTCCTCTGCATCGAGACCTGGCGCTTCCTCTTTACATTACAGAGTCCGATTGTGGCGTGATTCTCAGGGGAGTCCACAATACGTGCCTTGATCCATGTGTAGTTTGTGTGTGTGTGTGTGTGTGTGTGTGTGTGTGTGTGTGTGTGTGTGTGTGTGTGTGTGTGTTTAGAAGTAATTCTATGAGCCCTGCACTGCAATGGACAGGACCAGAGCTACTCTGTTTCAGCAGCCTATTCACTGCACTTCTCAATGTTACTCCTAAACATATTTATTACAAAAAAAAATTACATTAGCTCACGTGTACCAAACAATACAATGATTATGAGAGTTTTGGAGGCAAAAGAATCTCTAATGCAAGGCCACAGAGAAGGACTTTGGCCGGCCTTAAAGAAGTTCTTGAAAACTGTCTGGCAACTCTGGAGGAAGTAGAACTACACTAGCATTGTACACCAGAGGTGGTATAACAAAGACTAAAGAGGAGACTCTAATCAGACCTGAGCCTGTTAGTCTAACCTTAGATTTAGGTGAAACAAAGTGGGGTTGGATTAATGAACCTGCTTTATACCCTCACAGGGGTACTTGTCAGCTTGTCCAACTAGTTCACAGGTTTTGCTCTCCTTTTTTTGCTCCTGTGGGGGGTGATCTGGGAGTATGGGTGAGGCCCTGTGCTAAGGGCTTTCCAGTCTCTTTACAACCGGGGCAGGCTGAGTCTCTGCCAGACCTGCTCTTGCTTCAGTTTATAGTGAGTCCAGAGAGTTTGATTTGGTGACCACAGGATCGTCTGTGCAGTTAGTGGACAGTGTTGTCCTGTTGTCTTTAAGACAGGATATCCTTAAATATAACAGAAACAACCTCTTTCCTCCCTCTAGTGCAAAAGTGGCTTTTGACTGGTCTTTAGAGACCTTGACACGTTTGTGGTTTTTAAAAACTGAAAATAAAACAGAAACACTATATACACAAAACTATATGAAGTGGTTAGAAACAAAATTATTGACATCACAATACAATAAAGTATCTGTGTTATGGAGAGTATACCTCTGTAGTAAGTTTTGACTCCTCTTGGTAGGATGAAGGTTAACTGCTTTCACCTGTATTTTACCTGGATAAAACTCCTAAAAGTGAAAGTAAACATCTTGCTGTAAGTTGAATTAGTGTGAAGTCTGTCTTGAATTGTAGCATGTAAGTTACAGTAACATAAGATAGAATATCCGCCTCAATACTTTCAGACGTTTTCTTGTGTTTTATGGTGCTTTGAAACTAGATCATTAAGATACAATTAAACCCACAATATTGCTGTTGTGATTACACTGACTTGCATGGCATTTAACATCAGTTTAACCTAGTTCTGTTTGCTCTTGTCATCTTATGGGTTGTTCGTTGCACACTACCAGGATTTAGTTTGTTTGTTTTGTTCTCCACATTGTGCAGGTGCCACACTACATACAGGCTGGAACCCTGGGATTAGACTTGGAAATCTGCCCATACTCATATCTTTCTTTTTTCTTTTCCTGATAGCCTACACACTTCATCCAGCACCTGTTAGAAAGAGCATACTCAGTTTTAGTCCAATGATGTCTGAGAATACAATGGATAAGAAACCTCAACAGTATCATCAATGCCCTATTCTTACTAAACATAATATCTTAAACTTTGATAATCTGTTAGTATACTCTAATAGTTAAGATTATTCACAGACACAGCTTCTCCTTTTGAGAGGGTTCATTTCCTTGACCACAAAAAAAAGGTTTGGGTCACTCGATCAGCCTCCAGAGGAGAGTCCAGTGTTCCCAAATGTAGGACAGCTTTTACTAAATTGGCATTACCCTTTGTTGCCATAAATCTTTGTAATAGTTTGCCAACTGAAATTATTGCATGCAAGTGTTTGCACGCCTGGCAAAGAAATGGCTGTTATCTAAACAAGTTTGCACTCATTATGGTTGAGTGATGTTCTGGATGGGAATGTATGAGAATATGAGTGTGTAGGCAGTGTGTGAGTGAGATCGTATCTTAGATTTTAGAGGAAAGCATGGTTGATTGTGTGACATTGTGTTTTATGATTTGTCTCCAGTTGTGTGTGTGTGTTTATATCATCAACTGGTCTTTTTATCTACTTTAAACTATTACTGTTATTTGTTTCATTTATTTGTAAAACAGCTACCAGCACAGGGACTACAGGAGGAAATTGGCTTTTTTGCAATAACCTGGCATCAAACATCTTTCCTTTTGACTTTGTCTTGGTTAATGTATTGTTGTGCATTGTCCCTTGTCATGAATTCTCCAGTGCATAGGGTATGGTTCTCAACTGATCTTACCTTGGGACTTAATTGAACTTTGATGAAAAATAACTTAATTGTTTAACAAAAACTTGATTTTATACTTTTGACAGTTGTTATTTATAAAATGCTTTGTAACAGATTTTTTTTTTTTCATAAATCAATCCGCTCAATAAAGGAAAAAATATACTTTAACTTTACAATACTTTGCATTTCCAAAGTTATTCATCTAAGAGTAGTTAAATCTATCTGATTTACAAAATGTGATTTCCTCATCTTTGGGAAGTCAGGAAGTCAAATCCACTCAATTTCCGTCTTGTGGCACTAATGGTGCTACTTTGTAAAAGTCTCCAGAGGAGAAGCATTTCCTCCATTGAGCAAAAAAAACACACTCTTTTACAATTCTTTCTGAAACCCACCATGGAGATCCGGTCTCCTTTCCCCACTGTGGTCTGTCTCCATCAGTTAGCCCCATCAGTTATTAACAAGAACCAGTGGGACACAGTTAGTGGTCAAGCCACTTCAGGTCTGAGACAGTTTGTTCAAAATATTTGTTCAAATAAAGTCTTTCATGACAACTCATGAGAAGTCTTTATTCTTTACTTCTTTAAGACAGTTTATGCACAACCTGTTTAGATCTTTGTTAGATTATACAACACTTTAGCATGTTCCTGGACAGTTTAAATCAGGAAATTGTGGGAGCCAGTGCTGGGTGATTATGTCTGACAGATCAAAAATTTAGGGCCACACGGAAAGTAGGGGTTTCCCTCCACTTTTCACTTTTACGGTTGAGATGTGTCTAAAATAAAGTTATCTCATCAAAGTTACAGTCATGGGAAGAGGCTCAATACATGCTGAGGACATGCAACACTGGTATTGTGTTAGCATTGAAATACTGAATGAATAAAAAGCATATTGTCGTTGTGTCCTTGGGCAAGACACTTGACCCACCTTGTCTCCAGTGCCACAGCTCTGGTGTATGATTGCGTGTGATTGCAGAGGTGAGTTTGGTGGTTGTTGGAGAGGGCTGTGAGCGCTGTGTGTATGACAGCTCTCTGTTTGCCCCAGGTGTGAATGAAAGCATAATGTAAAGCACTTTGGGTGCCTGAGAAGGGGAGCAACAAGTGCTATTTAAATGCACAACACTTACCAGTTCACCCTATAATTTTGCTAATGTCTTAAAAAATGTAAAACGTGCTTGCTCGTAGTGCACAAAAGTACTTCTGAATTTTGTGGCTGTGGAGTAACTTCCCAACTTTCTGCAAAACAAAGAAAGCTTATTGCTTGATTTGGGTTAACAAGTCAGAGAAAAGACAATAACAGTGCTCTGAGCTGTTTAAATCCCTAATTCTACTAAACCCCTATTAGTCCTTGAACTAAATTCAACTAAAGTCGTTCCAAATATGGAATCCCCCTGTGGCTAAATTCCTAAGATGTGTGTGACATATGTTGCTGGCTCATTTGAAATAAATACTGTCATTACTGTCATTCAGGACATGATCAAGGAGGCTAGACTGGGAACACACTCTCGGGTGTGTGTGAGGACGCTCTAAAATGTGAACGTCACCAGGAACACTGAGGAGGAATTCCAATTGGCACGGCAGGGGATGGGTGTTGGCTATAAGCCTAATATCTGGATGAACAAGGAAATGACATACTTTGAAAGTTCCCTGAACATTAAACAACATGAATGAAAAAGAAACAACAATAAACTCAAAAGGGTTGGAAGGGAGTTGAGGCAGAAATGGTTAAGTGCAGAGGCTGCTAACCCTCAGGCTTTTCCTGCTTGTCCAATGTCCTCGCCTGTGCTCTGGATGGAGCAGTTTGGAGACAGGATTGTCAGGATGAATGCTAAAGTGTTTGCTTTCGCTCTAAACTGTCCAAATACAGTAACGGCTCCCTAAAAAGTAACAGTTGTAAATCATACTCAAACTCTGCTGCTTTCAGTCTGTGTCCTCAAACGTTTAATGCATTATTACTTATGTCCAAGTTAAATATTATTTTTTTCCTAATTGTGTTTTCACAGCTGCTTCAGTATCACTGTGACATTTCCAGTCTAAGAGATACCAGGGGAAAACACATGGAAGGAAAAGGGAAGGGATCCAGTAAAGATGAGAGATGAATAGCAAAGTCAGGTTATTAAATACCACAAAATATACAGCAGTCTACAATTCTGTTTAAATGTAAAGTTTGTCTGAGGTTTTTTAAAACATCACTTTGGTAGTTAAAAAAAAAAAGCTTTGAAATACTGACTGCCAAGGAAGTCCCTTTTCCAAAACTCATGCAGTGTGTTCATGGTCAGAGTTTAGAATCATTTAGTGAGAATCCTCAGAGTAGGGCTGTTGCTCATTAAACTTACTGACACTACAAAAACACTAATGAGATGATACTGTATTTCTTTTGCATAACTCAAGATATACAGTATGATTTCAAAATATTACATCATTTACAATTATTAAATTCAATTTAAGTGCAAAAATGTATTTTTTTTATTTATTTCTTATTAATCTCCGTTACTTCTGTAGCATTCCTGTAGCATTCTAAAGTACATTTTTAGCTCTGTACCCAAGGTCAACCAAATGCTATGTTCGTGAGAAAACAGAACGTTACCACTATGACTTTCAACAGGTTCTTAGCGCTAACTCAACATGACCTGCTGGACACCTGAATGCAGCTTTGTTCTGTCATGCTGTGGATTCCAGTAGGATTAAAATCCACCCACACCTAATGACACATAGTTGTGGAAGTAATATTACCCTAGCAATAAATGTATGTATAATACAGTATGACTATAAATACTACAAAAGTCTTGTTCAACACAACAACATATTAAGAACGTGTATTTCTCTAAAAGAAGAATTGTATCTTTTAAACCAGTTTTTAATTTCGTGTGAGCACTTGTGGTTGAGTTGACAAACATAACAGCTCATATAATCAACATACTGCAACACATGGAGACAAAGCATACACACCACTTAGTACAATTATTTATAAACCTATAACGAAAGCATTGTCAGTGACTAATGAATGATAAGCTGGGCTATGGTTCCAAGAAGCCTCACTTTCATAGACTGGCAAAAAGTCACAAAAATATTACTAAAGTAATTGCAGATCTCAGTATCACTTTCACTTTTCTAAAGGTCCATTTGGCCTTGAAATTTCTTGTTACGTTACATAGATTATTACTCTGTAAAATATTATTTTGAGACCTGTGTCACCATCTATTTGCTTACTGCTGTATATGTTGGCAGCATCAGTAGTTAACTGGTACTCAACAATGTGTTTAGATGTTTTGCTTTACTAAACAGCCTGTTAGCATTACTAACTTTATGACCATCATGCTTTGCAGTTCTGACCTATTTTAAATATGTGATAATCACTTCTAACTTGCTGTTTCTATGGTTCATTGTGAGTTAAATGAGTAACATCATGCTTTATTGACTGAGTAATACTACTATTACAGTTTTTACCATAAAAATGAGAAAAGATTGCTTTTTCACAGTGACCTCTGACATTATGTAGGCAGATTAAAGTGACAAATAGTGTCCTTTCTGTAAACTTGTCTTTCCATACAAAAAGCTTGCTGTGTACATACGTAGAGTGAGGACCCTGCCCTTTTGTATTGACAGTGCTTATATAATGTTGTGTCTTCCACACACTCACTGTTACTTTAGTGCTTCTTCTCACACCTTGATCCTTGCACGAGAGATTTGTGCATTTTGTTTCAGTTGATTTGAGCGGTCCTTCTCTTTAATGACAAGTTGGCTGACACATTCTGAGCCGTAAGCTCTTTGTTATTTTTGGCTGTTTAAATAAATGCAGGTCAGGCCAATGTGGACAGACAAGTTTAGGACAGTGCCCTGTCAGGCTTTGCAGGTTGCAAATGTGGGACTCATTTTGTTTTTGTTATTTTAGTTTCTGACTGGCATACATACACACATAACTGTATTTTTTGTGAATGACCTGAAAGACGTTCTCTACATCAAATGCATGCTTTTTAAACCATGAAGTAATAATCATATGCATAGATCAAATAAACAAAATACCCGGCTTTACTTTTGCTGAATTCAAACACAATGGGGTCTGTGTTAAAATAAAATAGGCATTTTTAATTATTATTCCAATTTTTGCTTTGACCCTAAATCAGAAAAGCCATAAATCAATGGCAATCAAGTAAATAAACATTTATAAAAGTAAGCCATTTTCTAAAGGGGACTATTTAACTTTGAATTGACACTGACCACAATTCCTTGTTCACAGCAATAAACAAAGTCCTGTCAGACAGAGTGACTGTGAGTGTGTGTGTCCCCTATCCTGTGGAGTCTAGTGCTGTTATCCTGGGACTCTGGGGGAGTTTGATATCATCCCCTGCCGTGTTCTTTTTAGGCCCTCTTTAGTGCCTGTTGGGCCGGCCCAAAGGCTAGGGCAAGCCTGTGATTGTAGCCCCCCATGGAGCTGGGAATATGGGCCTGCCCCCTTTCAATTACACCCAGCCCAGCCCCATGAAACGTGGGGCTTTACGGCTCTTATCCAATATGAACCCCAGGCAATAGAGGACAGAGAGAATGGGGCAGCAGCAGGTAGTAATGGTGCTTAAATGGCAACAGGCATTCCTCAGTGTGAAGCCTCTCCCCCTGCAGGAGACAACACTGGCAGCAGTGAGGGCCGTGTGCTGTAGCTGCTCGGAGTCACACCATAACATGCCTGTACAGGCACATTCCAACACATGAGCACAACTTGTGCAGGCCATGTCTCACAGACCTAAATACTACAAATATCATCCATTCACATTTTTGAAAAATATAGTGCAACTGTGCTGCAGTGCGTCTTTGAACGTACATCCTGTAGCAGCCTTGTAGTATCAGCCTTGTAGTAGCACCTGTAGTTGCACCTCCAGATCAAAGGTTTCAAAATCATGCAATGATCAGATGTTGGACTCATACCCAGCATGGAGCTAAGTAAAAGGAAGATGTTTGTGGGCTTGACTGGGTAGCACCATCCAGTGTGGTGAATGTAATACAAAAGTAGCATCATACTGTTGATAGAAAATGGTAATATTAAGAATGCTAAAAAATAAATAAAAGGTGCAGAATACATTTTAGCACACTTAAATTCACCAGAGACTGGGGCCATCACTTATTCAAACTTCAAAATTACCATTGTTGTCTGTGATTTCACAGTATATTTGAAGCAAACATCAGACGTAAATTGAGCTGTAGGCCATCCATAAATAATGATAGTGTTTTTATGGTAGGAGGTTCTCCAGGAAAGGGGCTGGACAGGTATTGTTGCCCCTGATGTGAACCCCACTGGGCATCGCCACAAGGCACAGTAGTGGTAGCAAAACAACAATCAGCAGAACATTGTTCATCCAAGTCATAAATCAAGTCATAAATAATTTTTTCCTTCTATTCTTTTGACCATTTTAATAATACTTTTTTTTTTTTCTTGAGGTGACATAATAGGCAATGTAAATTGCTGTCCAGACATGTTTGAGGCTGCTGATTCCCTGCTGGGTAACCCCATAAGGTATGATACTGTAATGGTAGCCCACTCCTTCTACTAGCATGTCTTGGGTGTTGATTTGATGAAATGGGCTTTGTTGTATTGTACAGGACTTCCTTGTTCTAAAATCCTGGAAATTTGAGCTACTGTCTTCAATGAATAATGCTTGGGATTGCATGGTAGGAGGGACCTACTGTGAGACCCACAGCATTTTTCATAAATTTACATTTACATTTATTCATTTAGCAGACGCTTTTATCCAAAGCGACTTACATTGTTCTAATGTAATTACCAGTGTTACAGTCACTGGAGGCAAGGTGGGTTAAGTGTCTTGCCCAAGGACACAAACGACAGTATGAACTGTGGGGAGAGCGGGAATCGAACCGCCTACCTTCCGGTTGAAGGACGACCGCTCTACCCACTGAGCTACTGCCGCCCCAAGTTCTGTGAGGATCCCCAGACCTATATTAATTAGTAAACAATGACTCATATCATGCCATATTTCTTGCCAGATCTTGCAAAGTTTCTCCAGACTTGTATAATACAGACAATAATAATAATAATTAAAGCCGCAAGCGGCGATAAAGGCCCTTGCCTCCCCTGAGATCACGGGGACACATGTACTCGGAGGATTGCATTTCGTGCTTTAAAACTTCACGGTAATATCAAATAACCGAGCCTGTGCTACTGCTTGAAACTTCTTCTGGCTGGAGCCTGCTTCATCACCTCGGGCCTGTGCTACTGCTGGGGCCTGCTACACCACCTTGTAATTTAGAGTTAAAAGTCTCCACAATCCCTGGTTTTCCTGGGAGCTGTCTGAACCTTTGAAAATAATAGATTATGCTTGGGCTAAGGCGAGAAAAACAGTACTGGCTGGAGATTTGAGATGACTCAGGAATCGCTGCACCCCCCTGTTTAAAAAGGCAAAATGTAAATATAACTTGTCTAAAAGTACAAGGTTACAAGTTCCAAAGGATTCTGAGGAGTTTTCTAAGACTCTAGCCTTGGCTCTGGAGGGGCCTCCTCCAAAGGAAGGATCCTGGCAATTAGGAAATGGCATTTATTTCCCAAAGAAATTGCTGCCTCTTCACAGACTCATTACGACCACAGCCACAAATGTATCAAAAAACAAATTAATAACTTTTTTGGCACACGTGTCTAGATGATACTCATCAAATTTGGAGCTGTTTAGATGAAAAGCCTTTAGCACAAGGGGTGCGATTTAGGTGGTCACGCATTCCACCCAACATAGTAGATTTCCTGTTGAGTTTACGGTATGGCTGTAATAAACTTTTCTGTTTGCCCTGAGGTGTCCTATGGATGTACCAAGTTTTGTATTTCTACATTTGAAATTTACTTTCACTTTCCATTGGCACAATGTATTTTCATTTTCCAGGGGTCGCCTGGAAAATCCAGGAGTCATTTTTCATTCGTTTTCCTCGTGCACTTCCAATACATACATTTTTTGCCGGGCTTGAATTTTGGGGCCAATAAATTTGACTTTTAGTTGCACGTTTACTGGGTCAAATTGAGGATCATTTTACAGAAAAATTATAATAAAAAAAAATATAACTCGATCAAAAACAACAAGAAAAAGCGCTTTCTATTTTACACACGTGTTTAGCTCATTTTGCCTAAGTTTGGTGTCTATGGAATGAAGCAGCTATTTTCTGTTGTTTTTTAAAAGAGAGGTGTATTCTAAGTCGGTTCACATCTTCAAGTCAAAATGGCCGCCTTCCAGTGTGTGATAGGGTGTGGTCCCCATTGGCTTTTTTGTTCATAAGCCCATGCTGGATGTGTGTAGCAAGTTTCATTTGCCTACGACAAACTAAAATTTTCACTTCCAATTTTCTTTTTCCACATATTTGGGACGTTGCTGTGGCAACACTTTTATAGATAGGGGGTTCTTGTCATTGGCTTTTATGCTTGTCATGACATAAGAGATGTGTGTACCAAATTTTATGTCTCTATGACAAACTAAATTCGTGGGTCCCATTATAAGTTTGTAGGGGGCGCTGGAGAGCCATTTCTAAAGATAACCCTTTTATTTACATATCTTTGTGTTTAGGTCATGAATGTGCACAAACGCCATTTTGGGTCCAACTCGATCCGAGAAGGCGTTTGAGAGTTAAGAGACATTTTATTTTCACAAAAATGGCCACCTCGTTACAGGCTTGCCACACCCATACCCGATAAGATATCAAAAACAAAGTCACAACTTTGGTTGGCACACGTGTCTAGATGATACTCACCAAATTTGGGGCCATTTAGATTAAAACACAATGATTTGCATCTTTTTGCGCAAGGGGTGCGATTTTGGTGACCGTACATTTCACCCCACATGGCGGACTTCCTGTTGAGTTTACGGTATGGCTGTAATAAACTTTTCTGTTTGCCTTGAGGTGTCCTATGGATGTACCAAGTTCTGTATTTCTACATTGGAAAAATTTACTTTCATTTTCCATAGGCCCAATGTATTTTGACTTTTCTAGGGGTCGCCACTGAGTCATTTTTCATATTTTTTTTTTTCGGGGACTTCAAATACATAAATTTTTTGCCGGGCTTGAAGCCTGGGACCAATAAAAATGACTTTTCGTGCATGTTCACTGGGTCAAATTTAGGATCATTTTGCAGAAAAAAAAAAAAACTTCCAAGCAAAAACAATAGGCCCTCCCGGTCATCACTGGCTCGGGCCTAATAATAATTATGCTTGGAATTTTATTGTAGGGGACCTCTGCAAAGGGGCCAGACCCTGCTTAAGATTTTCTACAGAATTCTGAGGATGCCTTTGTTTTTTATCTACATTTCACATCTAAACATACAAAGTAATGTTTAATCTACCAAGTGGATTAAACATTAAACAGTGACTTATGGTGGAAAATCTTTCAGAATTAGCATTATATCTTACTCATGCGTTTGACTTCCACACAAAGAAGGCTGTATAGTTGGCAATGGAGTTTTCAGCTAAGTATGTTTTTTATTTTTTATTTCTGTCACCACAGTCACTGTTGTTTTTGGCCTGGGATCATTTGTTTGCTATTGCTGTTACATGCCATCTGACCCCTGGCATTTGCGCTCTAGTTATTGAAACTCTTCCTGCCAGGAATTCTGCAAAGCAATTAAAACCTCTCTGAAGTCTTATCAGTGGAATAATTATGTTATGTGTGTATATGTTTGCGTGTGTGTTGTAATAAATAGAAAAAAATGCAATGCATGTGTTAGTGACGTTGCAGTCAAGGGACATTGATAAATGTGTGTTTATTGTGCTGTGGACTAATTGCACTAATAAACTAAAATGTACCATGATAACAAGAGTTTGTTGATAGAAATAACTTTATTATGAGATTTGTAAAAGGGAACCCCAGAGCATGTTTGGTTTTATGGGACATCAGTGTAGTATTTACTAACACTTATTTTCAATATGATGCTGTTATGTATTTGTTTGAAAGGATTCTACTTCAAGCCTCGCCTGCTTTTACTGCAACAGGCCACATTTTATTGTAATCAAGGTGCAAAAATCCCACAGTTTTCCCTCTGTAAACTGTATATTTAATTTTACAGTATTTGTAGTGACTGTGAGACTGCCAAATTGTTAATGTAAACATATTAAAGATAAAACTTAATAGCACCTTATCGGTCCTTAATCTTTTTTCTTTTGTAGAAGTAATCAACAAACTGTTTTTCAAACTTTGAAATATTTGTTTTAGATATTGACAACCTTCCTTCATACTTCACATCTATGCAGTTATGCAAGTAGGCAACAAATAGCAGAGGATTGTGATGACTGCTTAAAGTTTATAAAACAATGCATTTTCAAGTACTATAGTGAGATTACTGGTTCTCCTTAACATGGTGACGTGTTCTTCATATTGATAAAATCTTAGATACAATAAATGCTTGCATCCCTTGACATGTTATGGCTTGCCCTGATGTATGGCATTCATGAGAACCTCTGCTCAGAATTGTACCTCAAGGCAAAGAAAAGATTGAAGCCGTGAAATTAGCATCCCACTGTTTTTGGTGGAGTCGGCTTCCTTCCAGTTACCTGGTAAGATGAGGTGGGGCCAGGGCACCCTTGCTGGGCTCAGGTGTGTTTAGGATGGGTGGATGGCATCAGGACCCCCATAGAGTTCACAGACCAGCTTATTGTACCTACCTCCTCCTTAAGTGATGTCTAGGGTTAATGGAAAAACAGGAATCTACAAGCTCAAACCTGTAGTTTTTACCATATTGTAGCATGCATAATCGAAATATTTGTGGATTTAGATTATTGGTCCAGGCTATTCTTGGCCTGGCCCCAGTTGCAGGTGTAAAAAACACTTTACAAAGATTGTTTATTGTATGACACAGAGTATCGGGGGGACGTGTCCACTGCTGGTTTCCTTTTTCCAGTACGTTGCACAACACTACTGCTGAAATGATTTTCCATGGAAGATAGTCTTTGCAGGAACATAAGCCATGGGTGGCAGAAAATTCCTCATACAACAATTGTGTTCTGTTCACTTTAACACTTTACCACTTTACCACACACACAAGCATATTTAAATGAGTTTGTGTAAAACGTGTGACCTCTGCAATCTTACACAATTATTGCATACTAGGAAAAGATCAGTAAATTCAGCCTTAGCTGTAATATGCATTGTGTAAATTGGCTTTGCGAACTATGCCTCCATGTCCTGAACAGATATTGCACAATGTTGTAGACCCTATACAATTTATCAGATGAGATTTAAATATGATCATTTAAAGACAATTATTCGTTTCTGTGTGTGTGTGTGTGTGTGTGTGTGTGTGTGTGTGTGTGTGTGTGTGTGTGTGTGTGTGTGTGTGTGTGTGTGTGTGTGTGTGTACCATTCTATCTGCATCAGTGATCTACTCGTACGAGTACAAGTGCAAAACTCTTGGCCAAATTACACTCTGAAATGTGAATAGATTTTTTTGGGGGGGCCGGGCTAGTTTGAGCACAACATGAAAAAAACATGTTTTGTTTGGAAAATTGCTCTTTGAAGGACAAGTGGAATAATTAAGAGAGATATTCTAGGTAGTTGAATATATAATCAAGTGGTTTTGTAATTGCAATTGTAATCACACAACCTTGGGAAACAGTTTTGTTGTAAGTTGTGTCTCCAAGGCAATTTCTACCTGTTTCCATCTTCAACAGACAAAACAACTCCTGAAAACAAATGCCAGTTGTGTCATTTTGGATGCATTTTTTGCAACATTACATGCATTACACCCTTACAAAAAACAAAATTTAAACAATCTGTCATGTTAATATTCTTGTGTTGTGTTGTGTACAGGTTCACACTGATCACTTTGACATCTGAAGGTGCTCTCTTTGATCCTGGAGCTCACCTCTGAGAATCCAGCATGATGGGTGATGACACTGACGGAAAGCGCAGTGCAGTCCTGAATGAGAGGGAAAAGACACAAAAAAGGGATGTAAGAGGAGAGTAAGAAAGAGCACAGTGTTGAAAGAGACAAATGATGAGAAAGGAGGGGTCCTGGGATTAAGGAAGCGAGGGGTTATCCTAGAGGGCTTTGGTTACGTTGCTTGGGAATACAAAGTGTCAGGCGGGAGAGAGGTCCGCACATGTGAGGAACTATGTTTTACAATCGCGGGGTGACAGCTGAAGAGGGTTTGCAGTCATGAAGGGCTGTATTGTACATAAAAGATGCCCTGTCACTGAGGTGCTGTACTCAGAAGAGACAATGGCAGTTCACAACCCTGGCTTGTCAGTGTGCATTTCACTGACATGGGTGGTTTGTGTGGAACTTTTAGAGGACCCTAGTTGTGTATTTCTAAAATATTAAAAAAATGTTAAGCAGAATTTGTTGTTTCATTAAGAAAAATGCATATTATTTGACCCTCCAGTAACCTTTGAGAAAAATACTGCCTTGTGGATATTGTTATGGTCTGACGACAAATAGATATAGTTTTTATATAGTTTTTACTCTATCTATTCGTAACCTTAACCCTTACCCAGAAGTGTGCTTAGTCTACTCAATTAAGTGTGACTTTTGATCAGACCGTGTCCGTGTAGGGTTTGTATCTTATCTTTGTCTCTAGGAATATGCTTAACGTAAGATAAAATCTAAACATCGTAGATATTCAGAAGTGTTTCTTCTTTTCTCATTTAGGAGAGGACTATAAAGGGAACACATTTCAGGTAGATGTGTAGTTTAAAAGCTGTGTCGGTTGGGTGTCCTCTGAATAATGACTCCTGTCCTCGGGGGGATACGTAAGGTGTCAAGGCTAAAGGTCCAGACTATCTGTCAGGCTTGGGTGAAACTCATTCACCTGTTTACTCACCTCACTGGTTATTATTTTACCAGCTTTTATGCTTTCTCAGAAAAACCTCACCCTCTTCAGATATTCATATTTATTTTATTGTATACACAGTAAGGGGATAATAATGTGAGACTTTAAATCTGAGGTCAGGTTCTAAAAAATAAATAAAAAAGCTTAAGCTATGTAAGTCTAAACAAGCTTAAGCTATGTTTAGACTGGACAAACAACTTGGTTTTGTGAATGTGGAATTTGTTGAGAGAGAATGGCATTTTTTAAGAGGTCCTATTATTTCACAGGTGCTGCAAAGAAAAGGTGAAAAGGTGCTGTATCTTGACATACAAACACATGTTTTGATACCTAACCTCATGATAAAATGTCTCGTCTCATCTTACGTGCTGTCACAAACTTAAAAACAACAGCAGTGAAAGGCAACAGGTTTCTGTTACTGTGTGTGTTATCTGCTGCTGCAGATCAGGCTTTGGGAGGTGTATGATTTCCAGTGTGGATGAGCTCCCGTAGGAAACCAGTGATTCCCATCTGTCCCGAGACAGCCTGAGGCGTTAAACCAGAGAAAGGTTCCTGCCACAGCAGTTAGCTGTTGAGCCTCTAGGGAGGATTAATGACGTTGTACTGACCTCAGGCCCATATCACGTACAACGTTGTGTCATTTTGGGTTTCACAGCTATTCCTGTGTGGCTCACATAGACGATGTTGCATTATTGCCACAACCTTTTATGACTATCCCATTGATCAAATACTTATGTAACCAAAGTTCTTTAAATGTGTAATCTAAAGAGGAGGAAGGAAAAAAGTTGACAGAAAGTCTGGTCACTTAAAATGATAGATTCATGTAGCACAACCATGATGCTTAATGTCCCCTTTCTCACTGTAGTGAAAATACAATCTTAAACATACTGTTTAAAATGTAGTATACATGTAGTAAATATGTTCAACCATTGTGGCAGTTGTGCTCTAGTAGTGCGTCTACAGTATTATTTTCCCTCTGTGGGGCAACATTACAAAACCCTGAGTCACACTGCTTCCTTCTCAGCGTTGTGACAATTGAAAAGTTTTGTCATTTATGATTAGTCAAAGAAACTTTTCTTTTTGCACTCCTGGTTATGATAATGGTTCTCTTTTTAGTTCTTACAGCTTAGTTTTTTACATTTATTTATTATTTTTTTATTAGCCTTTATTTAACCAGGATCAAACTTTTGCAAGTGTCCTGGCCAAGACAGCAGCATAATCAGAAATGACATAATAACACTGTTCAACAAGCATACCAACGGTACATTATTACATAAATAAGATGGTTATTCAATAAAACTATAAGATAAAAACAACCACAAATGAAAGAATCTGATTCAATGCTTGTAATGTAATGTTTATTATTGTAACAACAAAAACAAGTAATGAAAAGACGTAATCATCCCTTTTTTTTTGCTTCCTTTTATCTTTGTTGATTTTCCACATTGGTAATTATCAGTCAGAGTCATGTTAGATAGATGAGATTCTTCTGAGTCTTTGAAGGAGCTAGACAGAACTGGGCAATATCGAAAGCCTGCCAAAATGACTCACTTTTAATGGTGGAGCTTTTATTTCTGTCAGATACTTAGCTTGCACCACCCAAGGGTTTGTTACAGCATGTGCCTTTTGTGTTAGTACTGTGCATTCTAAAATACATGTCTTACCAAGTGTACCTAACTATGAAGGTAATACCACACAGCATCTAAACCAACAAATCTACAGCAAGTGTTTACTCAAACTCTAAAAACAGCAATCTTTAGGAAAGAGTAGTATATACAGTATGTTTAAATCTGCATGGAGCTTGTTAAATTTCATGTCACAGCAGTATTTTGTTTATCCAACGCTCGTGAACAAAGTCATCTTCTCATCTGCGGCAGTACTAATGGTGTAATTGACTGTTGGTTTTTACTCTTCATGTGGTTACATGGAACGATGCAATCAGAAAACCACAGGCGCCATTTCTGGACCCAAGTAGTGGAATGAAAGAAAAAAAACACAGGCAGTTTGCTTGTGGGCAAAATGTGTGGTCTGTTAATCAACTATGATGCATGAGATACCTTTTGCAGCGGCTGTTATGAATGCAGCAGCATAACTATGACTGTACAGTTTACGCTGCGAACAATTTCTTTTGCGATTTCTTGTTCTGCAGCAAGAGAGGTGCAAGCCGAGGAATGTCATTTGACAAATTCTCTAAACAAAAAAAACTATACCTCTTAATAATATAAGGCTATAGCTGATCATAGGTTTCTTGCTATTAGTTCCTTTTAGTCCTTTCTTTTACCACCCATAGCATTTTATCACCTAACATAGAAAACACTCCCTTTCTATAACCATTGGGAACTCATTGGCAGAACTATTAGCTTTTATGGCATTGTTTTCTTAAGAATATCAGTATTATGAGTCACTGTGACTGTGACTCTGGGCATCTGCAACCAACACAGCTGCACCTGTCAATGGACTCAATTTGCTGTCAAAATGTTGTCATTGAAATTAACACGCACTTTCAAAACCATAATTTAATGCATTCCGCTAGGGATTAATGGATATTTTTTGCTAAGCTAGAAAGGGCTATTATACTGTATTTGTCTACCATGCATCCGCTGAAGAAGAGAAGTAATGTTTTCTGTTTTGACTTGAACAGAACAAAACTAAATAGCACAAAAGGACTTAACAGAAGAAGATGCATATTGGACACTTAAATCTGTTTGAACAGCAGCATATTAAAATCTATTGATCTGTTTTTTCTTCAGTAATCTATTGAGTACAGGCTGGACAGGGCTGCGCCTTTTTCTAACAGAAATCTAAGTGTTCAGACGCTGATAAGAGCAGTGAACTACCGAGCCGTGTGCAATGAAGCGCTAACATATGAGACATGATATTTTGAATGACATCCTACCATGTCTTTTTAACATTATCCTACAGTAAAATAATTATCTTGTGTGCATCCTCTCTGTTGCTGCCAACAATAGAGATGGAACAATTTATTAACTATAAAAGCACTAGTTTGGGGTAGGAATGGTTGAAATTAGTTTCATTTATTAATCTTGTGATGCATAATTTGTGATTGCTTGGCTATTTTCTTGGCTATTTCTTGGCTATTTTCTTGGCTATTGCTTGGAAGAATATGAATGATAACACAAAAATCTTTTTTTCACTCATAGTTAGTTGTTGGGTGATGCCATTATCAACTGTGTTTACTCTTTTTAAATCATAATGACAATAGAAACTACCCAAATGACCCTGATCAAAAGTACATACCCTGGTGATTTTGGCCTGATAACATGCACACAAGTTGACACAAATGGGTTTGAATGACTACTAAAGGTAACCATCCTCACCTGTGATCTGTTTGCTTGTAATCAGTGTGTGTATAAAAGGTTAATGAGTTTCTGGGCTCCTGACAGATCCTTGTATTTTTCATCCAGTGCTACACTGATGTTTCGGTTTCTGAGTCATGGGAAAAGCAAAAAATTGTCAATGAATCTGTGGGAAATGGTAAATGTATAAAGCAGGAAAGGAATATAAAAAGATATCCCAGAAATTGGATAAACTCAAACTCTAATTAAGGAAATAAAAAGGTCAGGTAGACCAACAAAAGAACAGCAGCATAAAGTGAAGGTTCTGGACTGGCCATCTCAGTCTCCTGACCTTGAGCCACTCTGGGGAAATCTCAAACGTGCAGTTCATGCAAAACTGCCCAACTGGAGGTTTTTTGCCAAGAAGAATAGGCAGTTTTACCATCTGAGCAAATAAAGAGCCTCACCCACAACGTCTGCAAAAGACTTCAAGCTGACATTGTTGTTTTGGGATAGTTTCTGTTATCATTTTGATTTAAAAAGAGTAAACACAGATGATTGACAAATAATGGCTTCACCCAACCACTAGCTTTTAGTGAACAAAAGGGCAGCAGTGGCTCAGTGGTAGAGCAGTTGTCTTTCAACCAGAAGGTTGGCGGTTCGATTTCCGCTCTCCCCACAATTCATACTGTTGTTGTGTCCTTGGGTAAGACACTTAACCCACCTTGCCTCATATGAATGTGTAAGAATGTTTAGTGATGGCCGGAGAGGTCGTAGGCGCAAAATGGCTGCCACGTCTCTGTCAGTCTGCCCCAGGGCATCTGTGGCTACAGTTGTAGCTTACCATCACCAGTGTGACTGTGTATGAATGAATAATGGACGGCCTGTAAGCACTTACAGTCCTTTGGTCCCTTGAGAGAAAAAGCGCAGTATAAATCCAATCCATTATTATTATTAAAAGATTTTTGTATTATCATTCTGTTATCATATTCTCTGAAAAATGACCAAAAAGAAAATCACAAATGCCAGGTTGTAAACTTATAAACTGTATATAACAACTTAAAGCAATGTATTTAGTTTAAATTGAAGCTTAAAAGATGTCTGATTAGTTAGAAGCTCAGAAGGGATTTCCCTCTAACCCCAGACATTGGCTAATATCACCATTTGGTGCAATGTGGGGGAGGGATCTCGTTTTGTGGATATACCTATCTTTGGTTTGTTTTTGCATGCCTGCTTGTTGAAACAAACTATTAAAGGCTAGAGACAGACTTGGTCAAACAAGAGTTATCTGAAGTGGACTCCATTAGCCCTCTTACCTGTGACAGAAAAGGGGGGTTGAGTAAAATTAGCTAGCATGCACACGTATGATGACAAATTGCGAGTGTGAAAACTTGTCAAGGTTTGAAAGGCCATAAGATGAATGTGAGGCCGCTAAGCCAGGTGCAAAACACTCAGGACCACCTCGGGGATTCACGGCAGTTTACACAGCAGTGCAGTCTGTGTCCTCCATGCTCCAGCTCCATAGAAAATGACCTTATTAGCAGTAAGTAATGACATATTATCCCTAAAATGTGGCAGATCATTAGAACTACAAGAGTTTCCATACACGTAGTTTTATAACGTACAGACATTCAGACTTATTGTGTGATTGCTTTAGGTATGTGTTCTTGGTTATTACCACAAAAATCTATTTAATGTAATAATGTTATGTAATAATCCTACAGTCTGTACGTGCTTGTATGGAGTTGCATCATTGCCAAGGAGAAGCTACTGGCTTACACAGTCTTTGAAAGAGGGCCTGCGGTGGTTCAGGCTTATATCTCATTATGGCTTCAATAACAACTTCATATCTTCGTGACAGCCGTTTCGTAGGCCTGGACGATTTATTGTACTGTACACCACAATGCCAGTGCATTGACACTGACAGCGCAACAAAGTCACTAGAAAACCGTTTATGAAACTTACCTCAGCAGAAACTACACAAATGAATAGGATTAAAAACTGATTGGCAACCTGACACAATGTTGGTTTAGTTATTTTCTTAAGGCATTGCAGTAATTGTTATTAACAGTTTGTGATACACTTTAATTTAATATTTAATATTGTTTTGTAACATGCATGCAGTTCTTACATTTTACCAACAGTCTCATCAAAAATGTCATGTTTTTGTTTTTTGCACTGCAACACTAATACTCTACATAACTGTATAAACTCTCCTGAGAAGCTGTAAAGACATTTATATTTTGAAGTCACTAAATCCAGTGTGCATATACAAGATCAAAGTCAGATGTTAACACTCACACGCTTTCATTGCTATGTCACAAGTCAGGCTCCTAAAGGTGGAGTGATCTGATGCCAGCTGACACCAACTGATGCCAATTTACAAAACAGTTGTGTTGAACTCTTTGAACTGGAGGTGTGTGACCAAGCCCAAACCTGTAAGAAAGAGAGTATGTGAACTGTCATGCAGATTTAAAACCACATGCAAACCTTTGTCTAATATTAATTTGTTATATATTTTACATTTAAAACAAAAATGGGTAAATATTCAAGTAACTATCAAGATCTGAATACATACCCCCTGTCCCCTCCTCCAGCACAGGACTCCAGCCTGGTCCCTGTCACTCATCTTGTGCGCTCCTCTTTGTCCATGCCGAGGAGGGGGTGCATGGGTTTAAATGGTGGAGCCGACTCAGGTGAAAGCAGACCTCTTGTCTGGGGACACAAAACTTTCTGTTTATGTGTGTCTGCCTTGCTGCAAGGTCAAAAGGACATGCTGTGATCGGACACACACACTGACATACACAGAGCCCTCTTCACTCATCCTCCAGTTCCCAACAATTACCAGAGCTACCTGGGAAAGGTAATTATTTGCTCTCTTGTCGGTCTTCCAGTTAGTCAGGCTTTTGAGTTGCTAGATCTTAAAAAAAACAGAGAAAAATTGATTTGTAACTTGCCTTAAATACATAATGCTCATACTTGAAGTACAGTATGTCAATTTCAGTTTGATATACAAACATTTAAATGCTAAATAACCACACAATACATTTGAATAAACCACATGTTAACTATGTGTCATCATTAGATTCTTAGTATTTATGGTCTAATCTAAAGCCAGGAAAAAAACAATTTTGGTGTGCTTTAATGATTCTTGCAGGGTAAAAACATACACTGTACTTCCACAAACAATTGACATCCAAAAATCCATAATGCACTAAAATAATGATAAGGTAGTGAGTAAAATAATCTTGTGTCAGCTGTCCTTTCATGCCCTGTTGCTGGGCTAATGTTAGACAACTTTGGCATCATTTAGGAACAAAAAAACTACTTTACATCGTTTTACCATGACCTGTAATTATTATGTAAATATTAGTTAAATACTTGTATTTTACCATGTAGTTCATGTCAGCTGCCTGGCAGGTTTAGTCTACTGTACACCACAGTGCACAGTGACATTGTAACACAGTCTTTAGAGAATTGTTTAAAGAGGACACACTACATTTAGTATGTTAAGTAAATGAATTGCAAAAATAAGTTTTGCTGGCCCAAAAAACCTCAGTGGAAAAATGGGCTGCTTGGGTGGCCCCAATGTGAATAGGTCTAACTAACCCTACCAAGACACCTTATTGACACAGAATGCATTACATGTTGCACACAATACATCACCCCTTGGCCTCTCACTCACCCGTGTTGTACGGCAACTTTCTTTAGATTGTCTACGGCCCGTGACAGAAGGCAAAGAAAAGAGGTATTTTAGAACCAACTACATAATTTGACATCAGTCCAAGAGAGACAAATGCTTTAGTTAATCAGGTGCAGTGAATAATACTACACAACACCTCACCATAAAACATGTCCCGAGATGTTTGGTTTTTTATATTTGTCGAGAGCTACAACTGGTGCAACTGCGACAGGCATTTGCAATACAATGTCAACCGTATTGGACACTATTATCTATTATGTGTTAAATAATAAGCTAAAATGTCAAGCATCATATGTTTTTCTATGCCTCAAACAAAGGCTATACAATGGTTGCTTTGTCATGTATCTATCTAGAGTATCACGGCAGGTTTGGAAAGTATCACAGCTCGGCTATCTGAAAAATGAGCTAAGTGGAGCAGCTAAGATGAGCTCCTGTTTATTGCCCAAGAGCACAAGGATTGCTCCTAAACAGATCATATGGATGTATACTCCATACGTAACATTATCCCAACTACTGCTTTTAGCACACGTCTCTACCTATTACCTTTTTATTGGTCCTCCTATTGTGGGCCATTTTCTGTTAACAGCATCCCACTTGTAATGATATATCTTGACTATTTATGGCATACACTTGGACAACCAACAACAGTTTCAGGTCTCCATCTTCTCCTGATTTGTTTGTTATTCATCTCTTGTGTTTCCTGACCTTTTTAAGATACAATAGGAAATTAACAATACAGTGTTCTATTAAGGTCATCATTTTTATAATGTAGTCTGAACATTGTTCATTAGTCACCAGGTTTGAGTTACTATTGGATATTTCTAGTAACCTCTGTGTCCTTTCTGCACGTAATCAGACTTAAAGGGATTTTGTTGTTTACTTGCTTTTTGTTTTTGTATTCTGCTATAAATCTGCCTGAAAATAATGTCAAGACACAGGTTGTGCATATGTAGTGTCAGGAAGAGTTGTGTAAATTTGACACATAAAAGAAGGAGCAACAGGTGGAACAGGAAAAAAAAAACCTGCTAAGAATGGGCCGAGCACTTGCGGTGACAGGCTGTAGGGCACTTGTACAGATGAAACTGACTTACAAAGAAGTGAGAGAGAACTGGTTCGTTCTAATGTCGGCAGAAAGTTGCAGATCCAGTATTAACAGCTGCCAGACTGATAGTCTGACTACTTGAATCTTTCCTCCAGGTTCCACAGATTTTTAGTTTACAATACATTTAAGTTCATATTTTTAGCTTCATTGGGTTTCTGCCCCAAGAATCCATTCATTTGTCAAAGAAGACATTCAATTTAGCATTGTTCTGTGTTATTGCATAATGCAACATATAAAATTGTGTAAAAAATGTTTTAGCTCCTTAGAATCAAAAACATATTTATTAGAATAAATAATCATCATCATTAAAAATCGTTATCATCTACCATTGCAGCTCTGATGATCCTCGGTTTTGGTAGGGGAGCACTGCCTTGAGGTTGTTGTCACAAGTTATCCTAGCACTTTAGGTCAATAATATATATTAAGTACATGATATAATTATAATTAATATTTAAATTGTATTAATATTCAAAGTCAAGTCTGTGTTGGTCCATTTATCTACAGTCACTTTAATGGCTTAATGATCTTATCTCACACAAGCAATAAACTACGATTTAGTTGTTTAAAAATTATGCTGCAGTGTAGCACTCTCAGTAGGACGCTCTTGCTGCTCCAGCCCTTAATCTCACCTGCTGCAAACGTGCTGCTAAAGAGTGCTCAAAGGTGGCTTCCTGATCTCATTAGGCTAACGGCTAATGATTCATTAGTGCCCATTGGTAGTAAGCCATTTACTCACCATGAGTTGTCTGCTTTACAAGAGCATACACCTTAAGTACTGTTTGCTCAAACGCTATGTGTTGACTTCATTAGCAACAAGATATGTTAATTATAAATGGGCTCAAAATTACAAGACCAGTCAAGACCAAGACATGATTAAGACCAATAGTGAGACCTAGTCTTAGCACATATAACAGTCTGTGATCTAAACAAGCACAATTGGCTCATGGTTATGATGTCTCCCTCTTTCTTAGCTGGTCCTGTATGGGCCTATAGTCCCAGTTGTCAATACTGGGACAATTTTAATTCAGCTGTATTTATATGGCTATTTTTAACCCAGGTCAAGACAAAGTCACAGGGGGAAAAAAACTACTTAGAGACTTATAAAGAATGGTTTTAATATCAGTCTAACGGCATGAGCAATCTGGAGTATTAGAACACTAATATCAACTGTGTAGGAAGCTTTGTAGTGAAATCTCCACATAGCACAGTGGTCAGACAGAGGAAGTGTTCCATGTTGCAGACTGTTTGGGCCAGGAGGCGACAGTGTCTAGCCTCAGGAAGAGCTGAATAACTGATTACAAAGTTTCAGGACCATGTTATTGCTCTTTTTCCCCATGATTCTTCTTGACTGTCTGCATATCTTTCCATTCTTAACCACCTCAATTTGATCTGCTACTAAAAGGTAACCCTAACCCTAACCATTTTTACATTTTACCTTCTTTTCTTTCGCTTTAATCACTTTGTTGCTTTTTTATGCCATGCAAGACAGCATATTTATTCTAGATAACAGTTGGGTTTCCCCTGGCTTTGTGACTGATGGAGGATAATTGCTCTTGCTGCGGCAGTGTGTGTGTGTTTATGAGTTTGTGCTCACATTTCCCTAAGTAGTTCCTGGCGGTTCTGGTTGTAGCTGGAGTGGAACACAAACAATCTGTATACAGGATGTGTGTGTGTGTGTGTCTTCAAACAAGAGAACAACTGTGACAGTACATTTGCAGATACTAGTACACATTTAAATATCTGCTAATTTTAAATTTACATTTTTAAAAGTTTGATTTTATTGTCAACATATCTCTCTATATAATCAATATTGTGTCTCACTCTGGTGGTTCCATATGATGGCCATCCCCTGCCTGGGTAGACATGTCTGAACATAGGTGGGTTTTCCATGTTAGGTGACAAAAAAACAAAAAAACTTCTGTTGTTATTATAAATGCTGCTGTAAATATGACTTTGTAATGTTTTGTATTGCAGAGATATCCACAGAAGTAGGCCTACCAGTCCAGATGTCCTGAGTTATGAAAACCTGTAAATTCTATTCAGCATGTTTACATTCAAAGAGCATTCCAGCTGTGGAGATCTAGACATTGTTCTGTTTGATTCACCATAAAAGCAGCAGGGATAAGAGCATCTAAGGGCAGAGTGTTAACAATAAAGAAAACTGAACAAAAATAGAGATTTCTTAAAATAATGAATTGTCTTGATGCTTTAGCACCCCAGCACATTATCAAAATCACGAGGGGAAGAATAGGTAGAGTTGGAACATAAATATAGTTATTAAAAAAAAAAAATTAAATCTCAGTTCAAAAAGTTACATCTACTAATCATTGAGCAGTTCCAGCATCTTTGCCGTTGTGGGCAACGATTGAGCAACACTAAAACAATTCTTCCTCGTATGTTTTAGAGTTGTTTTATTCTGTCTACGTTTTAGAATGAGGACAAATTGGTGGTTCTCTTTGTTAATTCCTTTGTTTTATTTTTTCACATGACAAATCATCATCAAACACGTTTGTTTTTTATTTTTTATTCAACTTCAAATAACCTATTTGATTTTTCAAATTTAGTAGATGTACCCCTAAAGCAGGGGTACTCTCTATTCCCCACTGTTTATTGTAATACATTTTAGGATATCAAAACTAAAGTACATAAAGACTCTTAAAATGACAACTCTATATTCCAGGAACACAACATTAAAACACAAACAATTGAATTAAATAAAGAGCATTTCTTTATCAGGAAACACATTTGAGTGCCTCCAGTATGAGTTACTCTCTTACTGTCTGTCTCCTCACTGTAATCTTAAATAATTGTGTTTAGAAAACGCTCAAGCTGGAAGACTTCCTCCCTTTAAGAACAGTCAGGGACAAAGGAGGAAACCTGAGCTCTGGGCCATTCTTTATCTGGATCTGCTAGTTTTTACATGACCTGAGTTTGATATTACCTAGTATGATTGAAAAAGATAACCATCAGCTTTCTCTTTCTTGTTTTTTAAATGTCATACACTACTTGTATTTCGAGAAAAAGGTTTCAAGAACAGATCACTGCTGGGTTATAAATTGACAGGAAAGCAAACAGTTGACCTTGTATGATTCTGCACGCTTAGTTTTAGGTGAAAGTAGAGGAAGTAAGTGTCCAGTTTTTCCTCAGGAAGTTGGGTCCATTTCCACTTGGCTCAGAGACACGAGAAGCATTTAATTTTTGCGTAAGCAGCGCTGGTTAAAAATAACAGAGTATATAAGCTGGGAGCATTCGAGCAGTGGAGCTCATAACACCTGCAGGAGTGGACAGAGACACAGTGAAGGCAGTGGTATAGGTTTGATTCTGATCCCCCTTTAAACAGTTATAACACAAAAGGTAAATGCTTTATTATTTATTTATCATTTATACATTTTCTTCCACTTAGTCCCATCGTGGGTTGCGGGTGACTGGGGCCTATCCCAGCAACTTTTGGCATTAGGCAAGGTGCACCCTGGACAATGGCCAGTTTGTCGCAGGGTAATAGCAGTGTCAATAAACTCAAATCAAGGGCCTGCACTATTGTAAAAATGTATTTGAGAGCCACATTAACACTGGCCAAGGGTCAAACTGGGCCCTGTGTTCCTAGTTGTACATGTGTGCTAAATGGATCATTCCTGCATTGAGCTGAATCCAAGATTATTCTTAGTGAACAATTACATCCACATTTCCTTATACTAAATCCTCCACACTAAACAGATGTTACCAATACAATGGCTAATCCGGCCCTACAGATGGAGCAACAGTGCCATATTTTTTATTTTTTTACCATAATCTCAGATATAGAAATAATTAAAAATCACACTGTTGGGGACCACTTACCACCCACGGTTGTACTAATAATAGATATTTGGTTAAACAATACAAAACATATTTGATTTTTTTTTTTTTTTTTTTATAAATCATGTCTAGCTGTGTGATATGACAATGGGGCAGGAAAGTAACCCAGATTAGAATTACATGTGTTTACAGTACGATTTTTTTTTGTTAAAAGAAATGGCTTTAATAGTCTACTTATTGCCCAATTCCATCCACTGACACTCATCACCCTGAACATTACCATAGGGGGGGGGGTCATTAGTAAGCAGGTAGTTCTTTGTTGACACTGAGATAAGCAGGTTGTTTCGATGGGCTTGGGAATGAGCCACCGCTTCACACTTGTTTTGTTTGTGTTAAACGCGTGATCAAGTCGAGACAAACTAATTACGTTTTGTGCGTTTTTAGTGAAACCCATGACGACACTATTAAACATAGGGTTGTAGTCTTTGGTCCGAAGTCCAGCATCATAAATCGACCAGGGTGGCATTTTAGACTTATGAAACGTGTCTGAAGACCTCATTAGGATGTTTTAGGTGTACCGGTCTCCTGTGCCACACCAATGCTGACAGATTTTGCGTCGCCCCCTGCATCTGCCTCTAGGGAAACGACCACATTCCATGAGATAATTAACACATCGAGGGAGAAGAAAATAAAAAAGCAGTATTTAATATAAAAAAGGGAGAGCACGAAATAATAAATAGGGTAAAAGTTATTTTGAAGTTATGCAGCTTCTACAGAAAGATAAAACGCGTATCTTGAGCCGCAGCAGGGTAGGTATTATGAGTTATGAATATTATGATTAGATTAATTTTAAAAGCAATAATACCCTTAAGTTTTCATAGTATGGCTACCTGTTGGACGCATGGGAATGTTTATTTCTTGCTGGTTGCCTTGAGGGATGTGTAAGTTGCAGGGGGGTGTAGCCACGCCTACCGACTTGTCGAGAGTCGGAGGAATATAAAAGCTCTCTTCACTGTTGGTACTCACATCCTGAATCCTGGAGCGCACCTCAGCTGTCAGCTAAGAACTCTTTTTCTTTTCTATGGACTGAGAGGACCGTGTCTTACTACATTTCTTATTTTTGAAGACGCACGTGTTATTTTTAAAGTTTGAGTTTGAACACTGAGCATGGCTGCGACTGAAGCACTGATGCCTTCTACAGCAGCATTCCGAGGTGTACGGGCTATGGAAAGAGTTCACTTTGACGATGTAAGTAATGTTTGGAAATAATGTGTTCATTATTTTACTAAGATGCGATCACAAACGTGGCGCTATTGTTTCAACTGCTTTAACCAACCGTTCGCATGTCCAAATTACAGCTAGGTAAGGTGGACGAGAGTGTACCAAACAGCGCAACAAGTGACAACTCGCTAATCGAAGTGGAGTTTAGCATTGTACAATCCCCAGCTGTGGCACCCAAAGAAGACGACGATCTGGGGAAGCTATTAGACCTTGAGTTTATTTTGTCAAACACAATCGGCTCTGACGTGTTGAGCAACAACAACCTCAACGACGGCAGTATTTCTCCTCCGCAGTGCGCGTATTCCCTGCCTGACTCTCCGGACAGCTGCAGTGGGGCATCTGTCCCAGACTGTAACGACCACTCGCCTCACCTGGCCGCGCAAAACTACCCGTGCTTTTCAGATGCCCCTGTGCGAAGTCTGATGGCCGAGCTGCTCACACCTGAGATGAATTACGCGTCAACAGGAGAGACGTCTTCAGGAAAAACACGAGAATACACCGAACTGCGTGCCTCCACTGCACATGCGCTTGGATACAAAATTAAAACAGAGCCTATGGGACAGTCTTGTATGATGGCCTCAGAAGGGGACTACATGGGACAGTGCCAAATGCGCGCAGCTCCTTTCCACCAAACTCCAATTCAAGTGTCTTTCAGCGCATTACATGGCCGCACTGACTGTCATTTACAGCAGATGGACCCTGCTCCTCACCACCATCAGCATCCTTTCCATGGCCAGTACATAAACGCGCACTACCCCCCACAGTTCCACCACCACCACCACCCAGTGCCTCAGTATCCCGGACAGTACGGTGTGCACAGGGAGCAGCAGCCCGGTGTTATGCTCACTCCGCCTTCATCCCCGTCCTTGATGGAGTTTTACGCGCAAGATGACGGAGCAGGACCCATCAAACAGAAGAGGGGTCGTAGATCGTGGGCCAGAAAACGTGCCGCTACTCACAGCTGCGAGTTCCCAGGCTGTGGGAAAACATACACGAAGAGCTCCCACCTGAAGGCTCACATGAGGACGCACACAGGTGAGAACAACGATTAAAATGTCATAGTCAGCTGTGTTTTAAAACTTTTGCTAAATGTTTGAGTATGTACACAATCTAAATGGCATGTGATCTTTCAGGTGAAAAGCCCTATCACTGTAACTGGGAAGGCTGTGGATGGAAGTTCGCCAGGTCAGACGAGCTCACGCGTCACTTCCGGAAGCACACCGGACACCGACCATTCCAGTGCCACTTGTGTGAGCGCGCGTTTTCACGCTCTGACCATCTGGCGCTGCACATGAAGCGACACATGTAGATCCCCAAGCCATGCGGCCTACTCCTGGAAGTCTAGCACTCTTGGACAGTTTGTGCCTCTGGTCCACATCGGTGTTGTCTACTAATGTAAAACTGGACATTTTTGCGGCATTTGCGACCTCTACAGCACTATAGTTGGCTGTGATGATTTGAAGGGTTGTGTCAAGTGCCTCAAGAAACACTTAACTGTACATAGCACATCTGAAAATATCTTAGTTAAATTATATAGGCTACAGTTTAGTATTTAAGCCACTTTTCACTCTCACTGACATAAATTATTGGCAGTGCCTCATCAGAAGTGTGATGCTTAAATGTAAGCTCATAGTGGGCAGGACCCAGAATGTTGTAGCCTACATGTGTAAATATATATTTTTGTATTGTTTACAGCTTTGATACCACTGACAGGGTTTTCATGCAGGTTCTTTCTACGCATTAATGCTTTGTAGCCCAGACTCATTTTTGTCTCTTCTCAAGGGTTTTAAGGAAAGCTAACAGATACATATTTGTACAGCCATATATTCAGTTGTAAGTTACCCTTCTCTAAAACCAAATGCCATTTATGTGCCTTTGGTGGAAAGTCTGGTTTTATAAATGAAGAAATGCCAACTGTACTTGAACTCTGATGTGTAATTTTGCCAGAAGTTGCAGATGTTTTATGAAAAAATAAAAGTACTTTTTAAAATAAAGCCTACTTGTGTATGCAAATTTTTTTTTTTTTTAGTCTACAAAAGCACAAGAAGCATTTGTGGATGTTCATCTAAAATCTTTTCATTATTGGTCTACTCTAATTTAAAACTATAGGCCAAAGTAGGCTTATTAATTATTGGCTTTATGACCCATAAAAGTCTACATATTACTGTATCATTACAAAGTTCAATTTCTTTATTTTATATGAAATGAAGTTATGGCAACGTTAGTCCAGACTTCACGTTAGCTTTTGTGCTCCTGAGAAAGGCTGCCCTCTACTGTTTATCTAAAGTTATTACATCCTCTAAATATGTTGCCGAAACAACTTATACACCTCCACAAACCCAATCAAACAATTAAAACAGGTTAAATAAAGCTTTATAAATTTGCAACAACTCAAAGTCCATGCGTAAATACACGCAGTCAATCTGTTTGATGCTGTTGTTGCTCCCTTTTTACGTTATTGTCTCATTCGTGTATTGTGACAATAGTGTGATTGGCTTTTACTTTTTACTTACAAAAACAATGTTCCTTTTATAATCGTCTTAATTCACTTTGTTTATTCGCTATATTCACTAGCCCTACAGTTTGACGTTACAATAGAAATATTCAGAATAAAGAATGTCTTTGTAGCATCCTTGAACGATCAGATGGCCCTTGTTACTATTTTTTTCGCGTGTCATGTTATAGATTGTCCACTAGATGTCCTCTTTGTATTAATTTCCCCTGTTTACACCTATTTACAATCTATGGTTTACACTCAAGTGGCTGCATGGATGTCGCGTCAGTTTATTGACTGTTTAGTGGTTCTTGCCATTAACACAATGGCGACTTATGTTTGGATGTTGGTCTCATTATATAAGTAAGTAAATTGTATGTCAGAGTAACACAGCAGCTGACCACTTTAATAACACACACACACACACTACTACCATGACTGTAAGAAGTGATAGTCTGCTTATAATCAATTTATGAGGTTATTTAACTTTTTTACTGTACATGTGTTTTAGAGCCCAGAGAGATCAGAAGCAATTTTATTTAACTTTTGGGATAAAAGTGACGTGCATTGACATGAATACTCATTATGACAGCAAATTGTTGGCTGAAATGACAGACAAATACTGCACAGATATAAAGGACTTTTATTTTTGTACAACAACAGAGTTCCTTGGATCATCTTTGTCTTTCGACTATGTTAAAACCGACAAGTCACTTCCTCTTCACCTAATTGTTCTCTCGCCTAATCCGTGATGAGCACCTGTCTTGACTCACTCATAGTCCTTTCATTGGACTCATTGAAGCACTCATCCTTGCTATCTGATTCCTATACTGCACAGAATTTGATTGTTAAGAGAGAATATATCTTTTTGTATGATTTGTTATATAAAAGTAACAAATATAAGTAACTGGACATAACTAAACTCCATCTTTTAAATCATTTTTATCTAGGCTATCAAAGTTTTCCATATCTCCTTCATTCACACAACACATAAGGGCGTTGCATGAGTATCTGCATGCATTACCCCACAATTATCCATCCCATAGACCTAGTATGCATGTAAAGGCCTGACATGATTATCACATGTATTGGCCTTGTATGATGACTCATACAGGTCATAGGATTTTAGTACTTAGCACATGCTTAAACATTTATTCTCTAATTCAATGCAAAACACTAACTTGTAAATCTGGACATTTTACAAACAGTATAATTAATTACTCTATCATTTCTTCATTGTTTTTATTTAATTTTGCTTTTTCAAAATGGATGGATGGCAGATCAAACAGCTGGCACATATTTTTCTCTTCTGTTAAAAACAGCCTTTGTTTGGAGAAATGCCAAATTAAATCAGTGTCATGTAGCAGCACAGCGGAGCCTTGTTATCTTTTATAGGCTACTATACTGAGCATAATCATGTAGGCAACATAGGCCAAGAGGGGTTTAACAAAACAGTCCTACTAAACAATGACATTAGTGATCTCCTAATAACTTTCCAAAGTGATCATTCCAATTTTTATTGTTAATATATTACCACTCAGCCTGTCTAGTTAAACATCCAGGTGGTGTTTTGGCTTTGACCATTTAGATCATTCAATGAAAGACACTCAAGTAGAGACTATCTTTAAACCAGTCAT
Organism: Perccottus glenii; assembly: GCA_024416835.2. Taxonomy (NCBI): domain Eukaryota; kingdom Metazoa; phylum Chordata; class Actinopteri; order Gobiiformes; family Odontobutidae; genus Perccottus; species Perccottus glenii. The sequence continues at coordinate 18,875,780 of CM044557.2, read as the reverse complement.
AGATTTATTAATAAAGATTTAGAAGGAAAATGTGTGAAAATGATCAAGATTCTGTGATTTTCCAAGTATCTTGTTGATCTATGTGGGCTGTGTGTAGAGGTGTTTACTTAACCCAAGGGATCTTATCACTAGTCACAGGGTCAGAAGTCAAAACATATACATATATTGCTTGTCTTTGCTAAACTAGTACCTCTCAAAACCAAATGCAGAATTCACTTTAATTTGCTGTAAAGCTAGATTTAGTGTTTTTAATCTATTATCAGCGTGTGACTAAAAGCATTTTTTTCAACACATACTAAAGAACATGTTGAATAACCATAGCCTATCTTTGAACAGATGCTCAGTTCTCCCAGTGCCATTATTAATAGCAGAGGACATTCAAATTAATTTAAACGCCCAGGAAAATCAATTTGTTGTTCATCGTTTTTAGGTTTCATCGGTTTGGCATTTTAGGCATGTCTTGGACACAAGACACATTTGCTGTACAGACATTATAACCTGTATAACATTTGTACAAATTAACCTGCAAACCTGTAGCTTTTGTTTTAATTTTTTTTTGGCAAAAGTAACCTGTTGTCAATATAGCTTGTTTGTATTCTTTCTATTGTTCCCCAGGTCTTTCAAGCCGAACTCCCTCCAGCCCCAGTCTGTGCAGCTGCTGCCCCTCACTGTGCCTGCATGCCCGTCTGCTCTACCTCTGTGTCCCCAGAACCGTAACAGAACTCGCTGCACATGCAAGGTAAACTCCCATCTGCATGCCACAACCTCTGGACCATCCACACCGCGGCTTCATCTCTCATTCTCCTCATAAACACAAGCCTAGCGGAATTTATACACCCTCCTTCCATTCATCTCACTAACGACCACACCTGTCTAGGCGTAGGCGTGTTGATTTGATTATGTTAAATGAACAAAAAAGTGCTGCATATCTGAAACGGATAATGCGATGTCAGTGCTTAATTTGAACGATTCCGCTACTGTGGAAAAAGCACGGGTCTTTGTGAGAAAAGACGGAGACTGCGGCATGCTTTGTGGCGCGCTGCCTTTAACAATAGAAAACCCAGTCATCCCTGAACACGTGTAGCTTTACTTTTTAGAGTTACGCAGTTACTGCTATAGTTTTAATGCACCATAAAGTAAATGTTCGCATATAATTAACAAAAAATAATATTTTACATTTAATAAATAGGAGCTGATGATTAAATAAAAATAACATTCCGTGGAAAGTTATAGCTAAAGCTCGCAGCTCGTTAGCACAAGTGTTTTTGACAGATTGTTCATGTCGACAGAAAGCCTCCACATAGCTCTTCCCCGCTTAAAGGGGACTTAGGAGGGGCTTAGAAAGGAGTCACAGTCCGGCTGTGACCGAAAAGGGAAGAATAGACAGAGGTGATGCAACCTAACATCGGTAGAAACTCCTGACCACGAAGGCTCACCTCTGGCGGTAAGATAACTAATCTTCATGAGTAGCACAGCAGGCTGGGGCAATGTTTTACGCTTTAAATTACATTTTTTTTGCCTAAAGACTCGACCACAACATGTTAACTTTTTTCGTTTAAAGGGAAAACCTGTTGAGCTCTATTAGATTACATATCCCCAAAGAAGAACCATGCAACAAGTTGCGGCAGTGCCAACCGTTCAATGCCAAATCTAAAAGCAGGACTATGCATCACGTTGTAAGGATGAAGTAAAGTGGTTATTCAAACTGAGCTGTTTGGATGAAACACGTGGCACTGGATGAGGTTCCTCTTCATGTGAACTTCCTCATAGTAAAGCTGTGGAGAGAGGGTGGACATCATAGACATATATAGGTATATAGTTATTTATATGTCTATGGTGGACATGACAGAGCTGGAGGATCCACAATATTTTCTGCCTGGTTCTCTGTGTGACCCAGGCATCACCCTGTGGTTAAAATGCCTCACTTTGACTTTTAAAAATCTGAAAGAGTTGCAAACAGTACATCTACAGAATTTCGGACTGTCAAAACAGCATTGAAGTTACATATAGTCTACACATAGGAGTTGAAAGATATGTTCACTTTGTTTGTTGGTCTTGGAATGGTAATGATCTAAAGAATTAAAAAATCTTTAAAAAAAAAAAAAGAGTGGTGCTCAGTGCATTACACAGTGAAAGACATCAGATTTCTGCTCTTTAAATTTGAATGTCCATAAACCATACTTTCTCCACACAGTTGCTACAATTTGCCTTGGAGCACCTAATGGTGACAATGACTTTTTGCCTTTTCCCGTTAATGTGTTTTAAGGTCTAAATGATAAACAAAACATCATTGTGTAATCGTCAAGGTGGTGGGGGCTTTTTGTAAAAGTGTCCAGAATGTTGTGAGAAATCTTGCTTAATTATAGTTGATGTAAATGGAAGCTGTGACTGTATCAGTGACGTCTCTAACACATACCCCATCATATAGTCTGATCCACACACAAGAGCCTCTTTCGTTCATTTATCACCAGAAGTTGCTCACCTTATGGAGAACCTACAACCCAGTAGCAACATATACAGTAGTATTATCCCACTAAATCCTGAAAGTTGAGCAAATCCTTTTCTGGGAAATGTGTTGTAAGATTTGGAGAGCATGAGTACAGACATGTTTGTACTTTAATGATCTTCTGCACAATGTTTCTTTTATCATAAATGTTTCACATTGTCTAAAGTATGTCACTGAGCTGCCATTCTGTAAATTTCTTATTTGACAGATCAGTGTTTTCCTACAGCACCCACCCATCTTGCTACGCCGCTGACACAAAGAAAAGCAGCTGTGCTATGAATTGAAGAAATCTGGCTCACTTGTCTTGGAGCCCAGGTCAGAGGATGTTGATGCATTTGGAAGGTAATAAGTGATTAATAAAGTGTATAAATGACATCGATCTGAAAAACAAGTTTCCACAAATTGTCTGTGGGAAACACTGCACATACTAATCCCATAATGGACGTGGATCTGTGGGTTGCATCAGTACATTGTTGCAATGTCTCTATTAACAAACACACTAATGCTCACTCTCTAAAGACAACTCCATTATCCATTTATTTTGTTTTAAAAAGGGATTTGCAGAAGTGCCCTAAATCAGCAGTGACCTGCAAAGAAGAATCAAGAAAAGAGTAATTTAAGTTTTGTGAATTGTGATTCTCAAGACAATATTCATTTATTTATTTATTATTGTTTGTTATTAATTAATATTTCTTATTGGAGGTCTGTAAACATAGTTTTTAGAGAACATAATCTCTCTTACATACTGGTTGCATCATCATTTGTGTGTGAGGAAATGACTATATCCTTTCCTTATGCCATTGCCCCATTGTAAGATATATTTTTAGTTGTGGTTATTCTATGCCTGTGTTTTGAACAAAAGCCGAAGCCTAGCTATTTGGTGCTTTCACAAGTGTCATTGAAGTTATCTTTGGGAGTATGTGGAGGCTCTCTATCACAACAGAACAGAGCTTCAGTCCTAATCATACTCCAGCATATTGTCATTACTGATAATAGACACAGCTGCTTTTCAGGACTAGTCTTAAAGAGCAAATGTGAGTAAAATATACAACAACATTCTGTCTTAAATCTCCTATTTGCAAAAGCAAGGCTTAAGCAACTCTGATCCATCATCATCATCAGTTAAGGCATAGTATATATTTAGTTTTGCTTTCCTGTGAGACCTCCATAGCATGTGTGCGATAAGTTTTTTTTAACAGTTTTATTTCATTTTTTCTATCACATTGCAGCCTGCTGTGTATGATGAAGGCCCAGGGTGTTTTCTTAGTCTCAGCCTCCTGTATTTGTGTGTATGACACGGAATAGTGGCTAAATTTGGCAATCTTTCCCCAGTTGCTGGAGCCCTTTTAAAAGACTATTTAGTGTTTCATTTTGAGATGCAGTCATGGAAACAGATCCAGGGAACACAAACCCATCAGTCCTGAGATACACTTGCAACTAGATGACAGATACATTAGATAATGTGGACAATTCAAGTCAAAAACATAAAATACAAATGTACTAACGTGTAAGCTATGCAAAACAAAAAACAGTCACATATCAAGATTTTATATTTATATTATGTTCATTCATTTAAGGTCATCATATTTCAATACCATTTTAAATGTGCTTAGAATTATAGATACAAGATTATTCTTTTTTGCCAAATGCTGCTAAATTCAGCCTGTTTTTGAGTGTTCTTTTCCAGTTTGGCTTTCATACAGAGGTAGTCACTGGGAAGTCTAAACGTTCCCCTAACAGTTAATCTCTTTACACAAAAGGCCACTTTGTTATTGCAGCTGCTTTGCTACAAAATGCAAATCTGTGAGTAACTGTTCTCTAAGTTTAATTCTAATGTTTTTTTAAAGGTAGAAACTTTTTGCACCTGTTGATGCTACTGTCTATTTTCTGGGGAAAATGAATCTTTCCAGGATGTCGGTCCTGTTCAAAGACTGTAGAATTGTTTTGAATGTGGCCAAAAAGGACAAATAACTAAAACTGTTGCCTAACCCCCCATTCCACCCCCCTCCACCCCTCCACCCCTTTCTGCTTGTCACATGTTCTTTTCACAGCATAGAAAAGTTCCTGGATTAGGGCAGAATTAACACAAAGCAGCGACGCCACTCCAACTACACTCCCAAACAACGGAGACGAGGCAGAGGAGGACTGCAACACGACAGGGTGAAGTGAACACCAACATCTTCGAAAACTTCTGAACACTGCAGAGAACAACGACGCTATCTCGAAGAGAGACAGAAAGCAGCAGTGGCAGCAGAGTGGCAGAGGATCTTCGGCTTCAAGGTCCTGAAGGATGGAAGAGAAGCAGTTTCCCGGGATCCTGGTAAGTTTGCCTCTCGTTCAGTGATCCCTCACACTGTCACACACAAGGCATTATCCGGGCCATTAAATGGTTACAGAAAAAGATGTTACACATTCAGTTAAATCTATGTGTCCATGATGGGATGCAGCTGCAAGGCCACCTAGCACGTTGTCACGTTGTTATGTACCCTTTTCAAAAGTACTCTCAAAATGCCTAAATCAAAAGCTGACAATACCTACTATTTATCTCTGATAGCGCTGAGGGCATTCCACTCTGAACATATTTTATTTTGTTATCCATAATGAAACAAAAACATCCCTTCTAACTTTCTAATGGTTTTGCTTAACCACAAACTTTATTTATGTTTTTAGTGTTTTTGGACTGCTATGATGGGGCCAAGAGGTAAATGTGTCAGTGGCCGTCCTGGTCTGTGGGTGAACTTTTCAATAGAGGTCTTGTGTCATTGGCAGTCAGGTCACTTCTCACTTTCTCTTGCTCCTCAGACCAAGACTTTTTGTCCTTCTTGAGACAGTGATAAGCACAAACTCAGAAGTCTTGTTGACAGGCTGCGGCAATTCTCTGACATTCTTGCTTGTTTGAAGCCTCTACTTTGTTTTGAATGGTATTTTTCTGCAGTGTCCTTTCGTTGTTAGAACGCAATGTCTAATCTAAAGAGAAGACATTTTCACTTATCTGCTTTTCCTTTTCAAGAAGGAAAACTATTTGAAGATATTTGTTGGATGGAGATTTCCTTCTTGCCGTTTTCTGTCTGTCATCTGTTCTTTGAGTTTAGTGTCTCTCAGTCAGATTTGTGCACATCCGCATAACTGCTTACCAAGTTTTGTTAATTTAGATAGCAAGAATAGATACAATATCCAATACCTGGTCAAAAAAACATCTGTTTTTATGTTTCCATTTTGAGCATAAAGATGAATTGAATGTGTAGAGGCTGCCATACCACCCTCAGACAGTGGTATGTGTAATAACTGGTACTGAATTCACTGTATACCACTTAAAATGAACAGTAAATGACTCAATAAACATAAATAAACTGAACTATATTTAAAATACAATTTATTCTTAATCTATGAAACTCAGAAGCTACATAAAAGATGAGCTTATATTTTGAACAGTGGTAATATTAACCAATATTATCCAATCATCATTTAAAAGCTCCTCATTATAGTGAAAGTAGGGAGAATGCAGAAAGATTTACAAGGGATGAGGCCTCATTTTTTACTTCAGAAAGTAGGGCAGTGGTCAAAGTGTAGCTTGCACACATCTTATCTATGAAGGTACACATGCACAGAGCTGCTAGATTATACAAAGTAAACCCCTTGTTTTGTGGCAGTGGGCTGTGCAGACTCATAACACACAACTGGGCTCTTTTCTCTGTTCTTGTGGCTGGGACCTTTGTCTCCAGTGGTGACTTCGGTGATGTCACTACTGATTTAGAAACTTGAACAACAATGGAAAAATGTGTCAGACTATTCCAGTGCATATGAAAACACAGCAAATGTAATTGGAGCTAGCTTACATCTTAATCTACTGTTACATCTGATGCTACATATATTACACTGCTTATATTCATTCTCATTCACATCATAAATCTCTGGTGTTATTTTCTTCAAAGAACCCTACTTATGTATCTACTTTTTCTCCAATTTAGTTGAATTTATTCATGCAGGGCCAGATGGCCAGATGGATGGAGCCATCTCCCTAAATCATGTCATACACAAGGCACCTGCTTCTTGCTACTGCTTGGCCTGACTGGTAGCCTTCTGCCAGAAGTTTTCTATCCAAACTTAATTGTCCGGCCCATTCACAGCTTTCAAAGGGAGTCCCATCTCCTTAATCTTGCTGCGGTGTCGCGTCTGCCCTCAGAGTTACCACTTCCCTTCAACAGATGAGCAGATGGTGCTCTGGCACAAGCCTTACTGGACCCATCGCTGTCTTTTGTCTGCACTCAACAGTAACTTTGCACTGCCTGTCTTTAAAATGTCTGCAGTTAGGATGTATGTTTAGGGATGTGAGTCAGAGGCGGAGAGGGAGGAGGAAAAGGAGGAGTTGTATTCATGTGTCTGGCTGGCTCTCAGTCACAATCAAGTCCAGATGGAGGAAAACGTAAACGAAGACTGCCTTTTGATCAAAGCATTGTCAAGTTGTCAAACGTGTCGGATGTTTGTGTTGAGGCAATGTGTTGATTTAATTTATTACTCAGGGAGGAAACCATAAAGTGGTAATGTCTAATTTACATATTTACTTAGTAATGACCTATAAAAAACAAGACTTTTGATTTAAGGGAGCTTATTTGAAAGGTATAAAATGTCAGTTATGTATACTGATTAACATTTGTAATCACGTAGCAACAGTTTTGGAATATTGTTATACGTTATTACAGCCACATAGCTCCCCTGTATGACAGTGTGTACAGTATGCATGTGTTTGAGTGTGCACATTGTATATCCCAGGAGTTATGTTGCTAATGTGTGCTGAAGGCTGTGAAGTGGAATCTAAATTGAACAAAATAGTGACAGCTATCAGCACAGCCATACACAGATAGAAATGTTGGGTTGCAAATATTACTGTGGTGAAGCAAATGCTTACATACATAGATATGTTGTATTGATATTGAACAGATTCAACACATCTTTACCCATGTTATAATAACAGTTAATTTCTAATTGAATTATACAGATACTAGTGATGCAAAAACTATAGTGTCTTTGAATCCCCAAAAATAAATATGGCAAATGGCACTGATTTTATACAGCGCTTTTCTACCGAGTATAGGCACTCAAAGCACTTTACATTAAGCTTCCTTTCACCCACCAGTGTTACAGCTGGAGGCAAGGTGGGTTATTAAGTGTCTTGCCCAAGGACACAACAACAGTATGAACTGTGGGGAGAGTGGGACTCAAACCGCCAACCTTCAGGTTAGAGAACAGCCGCTCTAACACTGAGCCACTGCGCCTCTGTATTGTTAAATACTCTTTATTATGAGTTACCCCTTTATTTTAAGCACACTTTCCATCTTGTCCTCTCAGTTTTCTCCCCATATTATTTCTGTTATAGGTGAACTAACATAGAGTTTATGAGTCTATGCTTATGTAAGAAACATATTGAGTTGCCAGTCAGCAATTGGAGTTAACTTCATTGTACAGCAACCATGTTGTCTGCCTTTGGGGTGAACAGCCAACAAACAGATGTGAAAAAAAAAAAAACACTATTAGAATATGGTATAAGGGCAGGTGGGGGAGTCTGACTTTCTTTCTGTTTCTGAATTCATCTACTGGATGACCAGCTGGGTAAAAAGAAAGGGCAAAAAAAGTAAAACAAGCAGTCCTATGGAGAGCAGGCAGTACCCAACGACAGTATAACTGCAGCCACTGTGGCGAATGTACAATCAAGGGACAAGGGACGCAAATGCCAAACACGTCTACTGCTGGGCACTCTTTAAAAGGTAACCCACAACCAACCAACCCCCTGTGTATGTTTATGCACACACACAGCAAAAAAAAATGCTACATTGTGTTTCATTTAGAAAAAAACACACAGGGATGATTTTTTTTTTTTTGCTAATTATTTTCCTCCCCCTTCTTTTAATGTTTTAATGGCTCTCTCTTTACAACTTCACAAAAAAAAAAACATGCAAACTTCCTCTTCGATCTGAAGTGGGTGAAATTATGGACGGGGCTCTGACACTGTGTTAACACTTTGCAGCCCTTAAATCTTCTCCAGTGACTGTTGGTGTTATTATCATCTTCAACACTTTCCAGTTGAACCCTTTTCAAAGCCCTTTCAGAAGTATACTTAGAAATTAGTTGCGCTTGAACCCAGCTTCTGTGTATGTGATCGCTGAATGGCAGTTATAAGCATGGGATGGGGTGGAGGGGTGGGGGTGCTTTTCTCCGGGCCAGACAGCCCTTTCCTGCTTGGATACACACCTCCCCACTGTTATTTATCACTTTTTCTCTCTTTAATGTGCCCTGCCCTTTTTAACTAAAAAATGCCAGTTACATTTCCGTGTGTAAATTTAATGAGAAGAAAATGATGTTGACTTTACATAGAAAACCACGGACTGATGTCACAAATCTAGGTCCAGCAATGCTGAAAAACAACAGATATTTGGAAAATGATATCACAGAGAACCAATGATATAAATTGACATTAAAGTTATACTATGTTTTATAATTTACCAGTTAAGGTATCAGAAAGTATGGCATTATGTTAGATTGATAACAAAGTTTGTCCTAGTGGTTCCAGATACAGCTGTCAGTACTTTAACTTAGTTTTAGTTGGCAGTTGTTGGATAACAATAGTAATTAATGCATTTGTCCACTCCTATTTTGCAAATACAGTTGCAAAATACACTATTCTCTAAGAGCTGCACTATATTTTTAGTTCTCCAGGCATTTTTTATGCAGCTCATTGAGAACCTTATTATGATTTTTAAAATGATTATAAGTCACCCCTCAGCATGATGTTATAGCTTACTAAAGCAGTTATCAGTTTTTAATATTTATTCTACATCTTTTGTCTGTTTTATATAGGATATAATATAATATTATAAATATATACAAGTTAAACAGAATTTTATTATGCATATTTTCAGTTCATAGTTTGAAGTAATTCCTATCTTTTTCCGAGTCCTTTTTTTGCCCTAACTCTCTTATCTCATGAACAGTGACTTATGCCACGTGAGGCCAACTTCAGTCACATGTCCCTCACTTTTATCCCCAGCAAAGGTCCCATATGTTTGTCAAAATGTGTATGTTGTGTGCTTTTTCCAGCCCGATTTGTTCCCATGCCTTCTCTCCAATGAGCCCCGCTCTCCCCGGGGGTCCGAGCCCAAGCCTTACGCTATTTATACAGACCGAACAGCTGGGGCCCTCCCAGCCAAAGCAGTGATGGGTCGGGGGAAGGGGAGAGAAATTATCATGGAAACTTCAGGTTAAACCAAGCGTTTGAAATGTCTCTATGTTCACTCTTTTTTCTTGTCTCTTGTCTTCCTCTACGTCATTTGTCTCATCTCCCCTGGGTGTGCAGATTGGCCAGGTCAGCCAAAGCAATGGACAAAACATCTCTCATCCTGTGTGGCATCCCATTTTTCTTAGATTTTTTTCATTTTGCAACTGTCGCTTTCTTCCCCTTTTGAACAAACTTCATCTCCCCAGCTCCAATTAAAGAGCTGGCCTTTTTCCAACTTAACAAGAAAGCTTGATTTTCTCTCCAGCTGAAACTCAACACATCTTGTCCTTTTGTTGCGCTGGACAAAGCCAACCTGCTGTTGCAAAACTGAGCTTTTTGTGCATCGTTCTTTTTATTCTGCTCTATTGCTCTTGTGGTGACTGTCCTATTGTGAACTACATTCCGTCACTGCTGTTCCCGCTGGTTATTCTCCCCTGTCTTTCACTCCCTTCCCAGACTAGATCTTCTCCTGGTCACTTTGCTGTCCACTCTTGCAACTGATGAACATCTCTATAGGGAAGGGAAACTCTCTGCAGTTTATCGATGGTGCCGTCACTTTAAGGCCCTGTTCACAGTTGGATGCCCCATCACAGGCATGCTGAGCTAATGAGAGATGAATACATATTAACCTAATTGCTGAAAGGGACAGATATATAGATCGAGAGTGATGTAAAAAGCTAAGACATGTTTCCTGGCTCCCTGTGAAATTTTTTTTTTTATTTTTTTAAATAGCTTTTCATTGTGATAGCAGGTTGATTTATGGATATTAGATTTATGCTGTGAGGCAGGCGGCTGTGTGAAACATTTAAATTTGATGTGCCTTTAATGGGCTTCATGAAATGTATGTAAAATATTAGAATATAACATATTAGCAGACATATATCAAGTTTGGATGTTTGTCGTTTCTCTGCAACCGTTTGACTGAAAAACTTGTTGGTGCGTTAATGCATGTGCTGTGATTTATTACAACAAACTTAGTCATCTATGGTTTACCTTTTTTTATTGTTGTCATGTCTTTGGTCTGACATTGGACTCCATATTCACCCTCTGACCTAAAAGAATAGAATTATAGTTGAACTTGCTTATCCTTTGCTTATTTTTTTCTAATTCTTTTCTAGTCTTTGAAGAGAGGGTTTGTACTTATTTCAAAGTAGACTCTGAGTTGTGTAACCACCTTAGCTTAAAATTGAGTTCTGGTCATATTTCTTTGGGTCTTGCTTGTTATTAATATGACATATTATATGCTATTATTATTATTATTATTATTTCTTTGGGTCTTGCTTGTTATTAATATGACATATTATATGCTATTATTATTATTATTATGCCATCACAGAGTATAGAAGTTTGGAGATACTAGAGCTAAAATGGAGTGAGAACAGGGATTTCCTCTATCGCTATTGTTATTACTTTGTCAATGGTATAGGGTTTTTATTGGGTGTGTTTTTCCTTGAGTCTTGTTAAAGATGTTGGCATATATAGCTAACAAGGACGCCATGATCTGTTCTAACCTTCTGCAAATCAAAAGCTTTTTGATGCAGGATGCTCATGATGTGATTTATTTTTGTTACCAAAGATGGTTACCTTGACTTACATTTACATTTAGTCATTTAGCAGACACGTTTATCCAATGCGACTAACATGAAGCTTTCATTCAACAGTGATACATTTACATTTTACATTTTAGTTGGCGCTTTCATTAAAAGCGACTAACATGAAGCTTTCATTCACCAGTGTTACAGCTGGAACACCACTGGAGGCAAGGGGGGTTATGTGTCTTGCCCAAGGACACAACGACAGTATGAACTTAGCCACTGCGCCACTGCACTTTGAAGACACTTTTATTGAATTTCCTTCCAAATATTTGTAAATAAGTTAATAGGTAACAAAAGAGACCGTTATCAACAGTGTAATTTGTGAATGCAGCAAGGTAGCTACAATGAGCTTCATTCCAAACGGGTTGTCTGTTCAGCTAGTATAAGCTCAATTTCAGCAACTGTAGTGACTGCTGTATTTTATATTAAAAAATGTCAATGGCCAAGTTTCAAATTAAAACTCTACTAATGTATACCCTGAAAATCAAAGAAGTAGAAGAACCAGCCACAGCAGCTTCCCTGAGCCTGGGTTTTATTTAACATTAACACACAGAGACAGGCAAACACACACACAGCATATTAATGTTTTATTCTTAGTGGTGTTTATATCAACATTGAATTTGAATGTACAGTCCTGCTACACCAGCATTTGCAGAATGCTCAACACACAAAGGCACAGACGTTTTCTAAGAAAATGTGTTTCACACAATAAGCTCTGTGCCATGGCGTTTAGGCATTAATGCAAAATCATACATTTGCCTTCACAGCAGATCCAATGTGAGTGGCTAATGTGCCTTATGTTAAATTTAGATAATTATATTTTCTTTCGCTTTTGAATGTTATTCTGGTTGTAATAAAATTGCAAAAATCAAAAGCATTGCTGACCAAAATTGTCAAGAATATTTGAGGGTTCATGGAGCTTTAATTGTAATAATGTCACCAGAATTGAATAGAAACTTTCTGCACTCTGTCTATTCAAAAGTGTCAACATGTGTGAGTATTTGTGGGGGGCACTTGTTTTCAGTGGCCTTAGTGCTTCCTCTCAGCACACTGAATAGAGTGGATATATGGTAATGATCCTTTTATGAGATCCCCTGTGAGATTCTAATCCTTTGAATTGATAGACAAATGAATAGCATCCTGTTTGTGTAGGTTGTCTTGTGTTAAACATAACTTGAGGGCCCTCGCTCTAGCAGCAGGGGCCATTGTCCATGGCTATCAAAAAACTATTAGGCAAAGTGCCAATTGCCTGTCAACCTTTGACATTACTCGTACACAACGTACTGTCAGAACTCTGACACTGAGTGACAATCTGAAAGACAGCTCTTTTGTTTTTGTTGGTCCTTCATGTAATGATGTAATGTGATGCACTTACATATACCCAGACTTCCTAGCTTTCACATCCTTCTTTGTGTAGTGGGCAGCCATTAGCCATATGGTGGTAAATAGGCACAACAATATGCAACAAACAGGGTGGCACAGGAGATAAGCGCTTAAATCTGAAAGAGTGTAACTCAGTGAACATGTTGCGGACGACGCAAAGAAGGAGGGTCTTGGCTTAGCTACTCTCAGTGCGACGTTAAGGGGGGCATTGGCAATGTCAGGCTGTAGAGACAGACGAGGATTTAGAAGAGTCAAGTACTACTGAAAGGGAAGTTGTTGGTGGTCTGCAGAGTTGCAGCAGCTGCCTCTGAAAACAAACGGAAGAAATAAGAGAGACAGACAGGGGAGTCCTCACTTGTGGGCTCCTCACTTTCTTGTCCCCACACTTTAATCTGTTAGTGCAAATGAGTGAGAGAAAAAACGCTTGGCCGCAGCCAATGGTAGCCCCCCACTTTACTCTAGCCAGCTAGAAAGTTTAACCCCCACCCCCCCAGCCCCGTTACCACCACCAACCAACTCTCCCACTTACTTGCTCTGTATTCAGCCAAGGTGGTGATGTGACAACAAGCTATTCATTGTGGAGGTAGAGGAAAAGAGAGGAAAAAGACTGTGGATCTCTCCTGTGTCTTTTCTGAGGTGGGGGGGGGGGGAAGGGGCGGTTACAAACTGCTGAAATGGTGATATACGATAGAAAAAAAAAACTGAAAGAGAAGAAATGGGATGTGTGAAGGGGCAAAAGAACAGGAGAGGCAGGAAAAAGTTAGCGCAGAGAGAAGAGGGGGGAGGCAGGGAGTGAGACTGGGATCTCAGTAGGAAGGGAGGGGGGGGGAGTGAGAGAGTGGGCTACCATGCCGAATGAGGAAGAGAGGCGGAGAGGAAGCAGAGCTCCATCAGATGAAATGAGGTGAAAGTAATTCAGGCATTAATCAAGCCAGGGCAAAAAGGGAGGTATACTTTGTTTTCCACCTCCTCTTTCGCTGCGGAACTGAAAGGCAAGGTGTGAATGAAGGAGTCTACAGCAGCCAGCAGAGAAGCACCACTGGGTCACAGCATTAAATCATGTCTGACTCGAACACCATTGCCGCTTCCACTGCAGACCAGGTCAGTTTATGCTGCTGTATTGTTTTATTTATTGCATTAACTATATCGGAAGCAAGGATGCTGATTTGTTCAACCCCTCAAGCATGTGCCACCTGAAGAATGTTCTTTATCAGAACACTTTGTTGAATAAAAAAAGATAAAACATCACAAGTTTCGGTTAGATGTATGTCATCTTTAGCTTCGGAAGTAGTTAGAGGAAGTTTCTAAAAGCAACTAAGTGAGTGTGTGTTTCTTGGACTATCAAAGCAACCATTGTTTTGTCCGGAGCTGCCTGGACAACGGTACAGGGTCCTGAAAGAATTGAATTCATCAAGACGAACTATTGTCTCAACCGCCTTATTTTTCAGTGATCATTCAGGGGGTCTGTGACGACTCAATACCCCCTGAACCACATGAGTAGGGGGACACAGCTTTTTAAAAACCCGACCACGTGTGGCAGTCCTGAAAAGTTTTTATAAGTAATTGCAGTGGGAAGTCCGGGCCGCTCTGTGAGAGATGGGGTTGGTAAGGAAGTGGGCTGGTCCGCCGTGTGTGTGAAAGAGAGTGACAGAGGAGAAAAGCGAAAGTGTTTAGAAAAGGCTGATATTTATGCTCCCCTACAGCCCCACCAACGTGCTTTAATCACACACTTTGGCTCACGCAGCCTTTTAACTTGGGGCCACTTTGAAACATTTAAATCCCTTGATGTGTTTAAAATAAGATATACAGTTATTTCCATTACGGCAGGTGAAGACAAAAGGTCTGTGTGGGTCTTTGACTGTGTGTACATCCGATCTTGCTACCGGCTTGTGCTGTGAGCCAAGTCACTCGTTTCCGATGGCTACTGTCAAGACTGAGTCAGTTTGCCATACTTTAGAAAGTCAGGCACAATTTCTTCCCCTGTTTAACTAATTTTCTATTTTGACTATTTTCACAATGGTACTATAAATGATTTCACAATGATACAACAAAGTCTATTTATTTACTTTAGGTTTTTAAATCTACATATCTAAAAAGTTCCTCCCATCCAAGGTTGTTTTATGAGGTACCTCACAGTTTCGTTTTGTTGCAGGATATTAAAATTTTCTTCACACTTTTAACCTTAAAGGTTTATCATGTTTATCTTGCAAATGGAAGCAATGGCGCAATGTCAGGGAATGGCTCAACTCGAGGGACTCACTGTTACTCATTGTAACTCAGTGTTACTAACTGTTAATGCAAAGATACATCTGGTGTGGAATAGAACAATAAATGAGCAGGTGTTGTAGTACACCATACACATTGTTGATTTATGCAAATTAGCCATGTGCTCCGTTTTGATTTTATGTAATGCTTATTCTGGAGCATTTATTATTTACTCCATAATGTAAAGGCCTTGTGTGTTGTGTATATCATATATTTAAGTCAAAATAATGTTCTATAAAAGGTGTCAGTGTCTGTTTTTCTTCCTGTGTACATGAGACAGGCAAGCAATGGGATATTTTGAAACAATTAAAAACAATTATATCTCCAAATAGGTTTAAAAGGTCTTATAGAGGGGAGCTTTTCTGCTAGCAAAACGTATTTGAAAAGCCATCACAGCAGCAATGGTGATAATTGGCACCGAAATATTTGTGTGAAAGTCCAGACCAATAATTTAGGTAATCTTAGTTACAGGCCAAGAGCAATTTTCCTGTCAGCTGATTTAGGTTTGGAGTGAAAGGAAAATTGTTTTTGTCACTTTTGTCGTTTTTTTTCACTTTTGTTGTTGTCTTTGTGCGATTAATAACCAGTTACCATTTCACTGTTGTCTGAAACACCCAAAAACTTGATTATTTCTTGTTTTATTACCACAGTCAGCCTCAGCCTCAGCCTCAGTCACAGTCACAGCGGTAGTCGTCTCACAATGTTTCAACAACAGTCTGGGGTCATTTGTGTGAAGCATGCTTCAACAGTAATTGCAGTAATAAGGAGTTAAGATACATCTGGTGATTAATTACAAGGTCCTTGGTTGGTTTTGGTATTTCTTTGCATGGAGGTAGAACACACGTCACAATTTATTTTTAATCATTTAATGATCAGATGTTTTAAAGCTTAGCTATAGATTTATAGCCCTGAACAGTAGAGTATTTAGAAATGCCAAATCATAGCTTTTTATATAAACAACTTTTCTGGATGACAGCATACCGTGGCAATAATCTAATGAGACTTGTTGCAATGAGAATTCCTCTGCTGTAGGAGCATTGAGTCAGAGCGCCATTTCACATCAACACCTATCTTTCTGTTTGTGTCCCATAAAGCTGTAAATAAAACAATTTTAGCCGATATGCCACGCAGGTGCTCATGTGTATAAAGATAAGAAATCATTTTTGGATTAAGCTTAAGCAAAGGCGCGTTTACTCTGCTTTATTGCAGACAAACTGAAAAAGTACATTTTTCACTCAATATTTTACTAAACAAGCTGCTAATATCGGGTTTTACTACATTACATTTAGAGTAAGAAGACAGCAGGGGCCCTCTCACAAATGTTGCCAGTTTGGGGGCAGGTGTTGCAGTTTATGGAGCAGAAGTGCATAGCAGCCATGTTTACTCACTGCACCAAGGCTTACCAAGCAAGAAAACAGACACACAAAAAGAGAGAGACAGAACTGGATATAGTGTGTGTTTGTGGAGGTACATGTGTGTTACTCTTGTCTCCCTGTGGTGGCTCCAACCTTTGGTCTCTCTTTGACTTAAGCCTCCGGGCTCACAGCTGGCTAGCAGAAGCACATAGAAAGATGACAACATGTGCATGATTGAATAAGCAAATAGATGGGAGTTGGACTGAGAAGTAAGATAATGGTTAATTGGGTGGAGAAGCAGATGGATGGAGGGTTAGTCGACTAGGTTGGTAAAATAAAGTCAGGTTTTATGACTTCAATAGGATGAGACTCCATTCTAGCATCTATGTAAATAAGAGCTCATGTACATTTTTAAAACAGGACTGGCTTAATCCAAAGGCATTTTTGTTCCAGAATGGTCAGTTTATTTCTTTTATTCCTATTTCCGACTGATATGGGTTAATATAAACCATAATGTGAATATGCTTGAGTACAAATTGAAAGTTTGTTAAAACATTTGACAACTTAAGCATTTATTAGACGTACGCTTACTTTGAAAAGCCAATTAATGAATACATGTGAAAAAAATTCCAGCTTTAATGATTCATATTTATAATTTAAGAGCACACAAAAGTGGTTCATTATTTGTAACCAAGGTAAAATGGACCAATTTGTCTGTGTTGTATAAAGATAATGTTGCATAAAAGTTGTATAAAGATCACTGTTCACTTGCAGGCATTTTCGTAGATTTCTTTATAGAGTGAGCATTTACACTGGCGTGTGCTGGACATTGATATATGAATCTGATCTACCCACAAATATATGTTTTATAGTTGGCAGCCCTGAAGTTATGTCCCAGGCTATAACAGACAAATAAGCAAACAAAAAGCAATCAGAGAGTTAATAGGAAATCAAAAACCCCTTAAAGGATGTTTAGGGCAATTCAGCGACTTTTTCATCACTACTTGTGATGTTCAGGACCGAGGCTCTAGCACACAGGTTATGCGATGAAAAGTTGTTAACCTTTTCTGAGGTGGCATGGATACTAGCATGGATTCTTTATTGTTAAAGTGCAAAATAAGTCTAGTTGTAAAAAGCCCCTTCATTGCAGTATTTCTCCAAGTCTAAAAGGCTAGGCTAGCGGTTTCTCGAACATTAGAGGCATTAGTCAACAGTAGAACAACCCACACACTAAATGCATTATTGTTTTTAGTTGACTTCAGTTTGTCTAATTAATCATGTGTCTTCCTGACCTCTTTCTCCCCTTTTTTTGGTGAGTTAGAGTTACACATTAACTCTATTTACAGGCCCTCTGAGCTTTGTTACATTGTCCACTCTGCTCTGAATGACCAAAGTGAAGAATTTTCTTTCTTTTTTTTTTTTTTTATACATGAATGCTGTTTGAATTAGCAAATGGACCATAATCACTCGAGTATGTGGTATGCACTTTTTTAGTACAATACAGTTGTCACTGGTAAAATTGGGGACAGGTTACTAGAATGTATTTACTAGTACATGTTCAAGATCAGATTATACTATAATAATCTGTTTGCAAAATTCCATCATTTTGATTTGGATTTGGCGGAGATTGAACATAATATTTAATGTTTCTGACAATATGTTTTCCTCTTATAATTCTTCTTCACATCAGTGTTGCAGCTTATAGAAGCAATGCAAAATTCTGAAATGAGGTGTCGAGAAAAGGCTGAAAAGGCTTATTCATCAGCTTTGTGGAGGATTTGTAGGAAAAAAAACTGAGAGAAGAGAAGAGCTTATGACCAGACTGTTTGACTGGCAGCATGTTCACTGTGTTTGCAGGAGAAATGGGAATGGGCTGCATTTGGACGGTGTTTGCAGTGTTTTATTTCTTGGTTCTGATATTGACCCTGATGCACTTTGACCTAAGGACACTTATAGCAATGTGGGTGCAGAAGTCAAGGATTGGCTTGCCTTCTCTTTGTGAGCTGTTTGTGTTCTGTTGTTGTGGCAGCACACAAGGATTGAGGACATCTCCTCAGAGATGCTTGGACAAACAATGAGGAAAAAGAGGGCAAACATTAGGGGTGACTGAAGTTTGATGTTTTAGTTTCATGATTGAGGGATGATTTGAAAAATAAGTTTTAGATAATCTTCTTTTTTCTTCCATCACTGGCCAAAAACACCAAAGCTGTAAATAATAGTTACATGTTATTAGTAAAATGTCGAAATAAGCTGTCAGAATGGCCTTTTCTCTACATGTGGGGGTAAAAGAATGCAGGTGAACAGATTGCAAGGGCCAACACTTGCACAGGCCAGTCTTGCGCATCACTTGACAGCCAGACTTGATAAAGGCCTATGCTCAAATGAACGTGTTAAGCAAATGAGTGAACAATCAGCTAGAGCGTGGAGGGTTGGGAGGGCAGGATGCCCAACTGCAGCATATTCTTCTAAGCCCTGTCTGTTCACATCAGCTCTATGCTATGTCTCTATGCACTTTGATGGCTCTCTGTCTTCAAGACGCAATTTCTGTTGTTGTTTTGCATCACGTTTGTTCTCTTTTGCTCATTCAATCCCACTTGAAAACACTCTTTTTTGAATGGCCCTTTAAGAACTTTAACTGTTGTCTTGACAGGGTAGTCCATTCAAAATGTAAGGACAAAGAAGTGAAAACTGTTTGAACTGACCTGAAAGAGCCTGTCAAAACAGGTATTTAAGTAAGAAGAATTTAATAACAAAAGTAACAAAATATCACCACAGATTCATGGTATGGACATGGATGAACCAATAAATGCAGTGCCGAAAATCCAGATACAAACAATAAAATGTTTATTTATACACAACCAAAATCCACACTGTGCAAAATAAATCACACAATAAACATAATTGTTTTACATGTATAAAAGACACTGCTACAGCCCTCTGCACTTAAGACAGTTTCCAAACATCAAATACTTGCCCTCTGCCCTTTTGCCTCAAACACACCCACCCTTCTTCACTGGCCCTACCCCCTCAACCTTTTTTCTCACAGACATCTTCACAAGTGTCAACACAACACATAACTCTACCACACAAGGGAGACTTTGAATAGCATAACTAGGGACAAAGTAGGTCGGTCAATCAAACTGTTCTATCACTTCAAGAGCTTCATCATGGAGAAATATATCAAGGTAAGACTAAGATGCTAGATAAGCTTTAAATGTGTGTCATTACTTTTACTAAGGTCATATCAGAAAAGTGTTAAAAGAGTTTGTTCATAGCATTTTATGACATTACATCTCAAATAATAATAAAAAGTCACAAATCTGAACTGAAATAGAAGTCTCATGGGTCAGATTTAGATTCTTTAAATACATGTTTTGTATTTTGGTGTATGACATTACAGATTTTAAAACTTGGCACTTAAGTTACATTAGAGGTGCCCACAGGAAATCAGTTTATTTTGAACTCAACATTGTCAACACAAATGACTAAAAACAAGAATTGTTGAGTTCTCTGTATTAGCTTCAGTAGTAAAATAACTTGTTTATTCTAGTAGTGCACATGCAAAGTGGACTCTAGATTAGTCTTAAATGTTACTACTCAGGATTTATTTTTTAGTATTTCACAAGTTAGTTTCACATTGCTCATAGCACAGTGAACATCAAATACATGTAATGCATGAGAATCAATAAAAAAACACTATGTTGATTTTACATGTGGCCTTTAAAAACCTATAAAATTTTTACAAAACAGCTTTATTAGTCACTTACTGACAGTCAGCATTCCCTTTTTTTTTGCATCCTGAAATGTTATCCTGATTTTATTTACATAATAAATGTGAGATTTAAGATTTGTGTGGCAGTGCATAGTTAAAATCTAGGAAGTCAGCACCCTGAGAAACATTTCAGTGTCATGTGTCACCAATGACAAGTCCCACATACTGAGCAATCCACAAAGTGATGTAACCTGTGGATGACCCAGAGAGTCTTGGCGGCCATCTATCCCAGCCTTCATCTGACAGGACACGACTCTCCTCCCTCTCCTGCTCCTGACACCCCATGCATTGGTTTCAATTAATCAGCCGTGGAGAGGGATTTATTCAGTCACTGCCCAATGGGATCCTTTGGTATGTGGCCCCAGTGGTAGCAGGTTGAGAAGCCACGGTCTACACCGTCTTTAGGCCCATTACTCTCACCTCACAGCCCACTCATAAAGGAAGCTTTGAGCAGCCTGTTTTTGAGGGGATCCGGTGGGCTTTTTGTTCCATGAAAGCCGAGTAGATTCAGTCGCCGCAGACAGACATGTTTACTAAACTCAGCATGGGTGGAGCGGGGGAGATTACGTGTGCCACTTTGAATAACCATACCCTGCTTATTGGCAAGGAAAGATGACAGTGGATTCAGAAGCAGTATTGATTTTGTTTAAGATGTATCTGCCTCCATTGTCACTTTGTATTAGTTTGTATCCAATTTGCAGTGAGAAAAGACTATAGACACATCAAAAAGGCACTCAGAGTTTGAATATGCTCTCAGAGACATATGTACACAAAGTGATTTGACCCATGGAATTTGGTGTTTGGACAGATGTCTCCAGCCTGTCCTGACCAGACAGTTCCTGTCTTCTATCTCTTATAAAAACACTTTACCTCCATCTTTGTATCAAATTAGTCATTTACAAATGGGTTTTAATTGCCATAAGTGGGTTCAGGTTATTTTATTTTCTGTCTATTTTCATTGTTACAGAGTACAAGCCTAGTCACAAGATTTGTCACATATTATTTGTATACTTTATTAATTTATTTTAAATGTCATTCCAAGCATGGACTGAATAGTATCACACTGGCAACACAGTTCTATTAAATCTGTGGCACTTTGCAATCTGCAAAAACAAATTAAATAAAAATGCTTTATTGTCAGTCTGATTAGAACAAAACTAAAAAAAAAAAACACACACACACACACATTAACATAAAACCAATACATTCTTGTAAAAACAAAAAACTTAAAATAACTCATAATTATGTTTCTGTTTGGACTTCTGTTGTCTCATTCTTTATTCCCAAGAAAGCAGGGCCTTTCTGTGTGGAGTTTGGAGTTTCGGCTTAATGTACATTGTACACTGTCCAAAAAAAAAGAAGTTTTAAACTCATGTAGCTTCACAAAATATTGTGTTACTTTGCGTGTGTACCCTTCCTTTTATCATGCACACTACTTTATCATGCACTTCCTTTTCACCCTTTTCAGGTTGTGAAATTTGCATTCGTGTGAGTAGTAGACCAGCGAGCCGTCAGTGAAATGCCAAGCACTCTATAGCTGGTGTGGAGCTGCTAAATAAAATTCTCACAGATAGCAAATGCCAGCAAGCACAGTCAGCAATTGCATGATATTACTGAATCATATTCTGTCAAAAAGATTATCAGGCCTTGCACAGCTCTGCATTCCTTTGGCTGCTTTAATTTGGTAATAAAATAAAAAGAAGAGTTGTCTGAGAGGTGTCAATGTGGCAGAAAATCACTTGACCGTACTTAGCTTATTTTTTAGCTGTATAAATCTCTACTACAGACTGTTGCACTATGGTAAAAATAAGCCCGACCAATATGGCTGTTGTTGGCAGAATGTTGTTGTGAAAGCATCATGTTGGTGTCTGTCAGAGAGATTTGTTTGGAGGAAGTTATACAGACCAGCATTCATAGGAAACAACAGGAATGTGAGGGCCATTACCACTAACTACCTGCTAACTTTTACAGATTTAGCTTCACAGTGCTTTGTAAAAATCATTATTCATTGTTTATATGAAGCCATAACTGCATGATAAAATGTAATCAACCTATTTACATACAGATGCTTGTCTTTGGCTGATGGGAGGAAGCCGGAGTACCCAGAGAGAACCCACACTGACACAGGGAGGACATGCAGACTCCTTACAGAAAGGCTGAGTGTCACTGTGAGGCAGAAGTGCTAACCACTCTGCCACTGTGCACCCCCATGTCAAACCTTTTCTTCAGATTAGATTTATTAGATGTTATTAACTGTTTTTGTCGATGTAACATAATGTAACCTTTTAGGATTTGTGTGTAACTCTCCATTACTTTAAATGCACAGGTGAGTGCTACATCTCAAAATATATAATAAATAAGCTTTGTGCAGAAATTTGTTGATGTGGCAAATACATAGAAAAATGGTAATGTGCCCTGCAACTTTAATTTGTCTATTTTTTTCTCCGCATTTCATCTCTGTGAGGCGCATCCAGACATCCAGAACATTTTCAAGAAACGGTTTCAACGAAGGCATCAACCCTACATCCAGATGCCTTCGTTGGAACCTTTTCTTGAAGCTATATAATATTTAAGATCTTAAGATCAATATATTTTAAAAATAAAAACACTATTAACCCATAGAAGACACTCATGACAGCATGGTGATATAAAGTAATTAGTTATAATGTGACTCGAAAGAAACCTTGAAAAGAGTCTCAAACTGAATGAAAGAGCCAGAGTGGAGGGCATGTGTGTCTTATATAAGCCCCAGATGGTCCGTGTGACACATGTGATGGAAGTGTATGGAGAGTGCAGTGTCTCACTCTGTTTATCTGTCTGTCTGTCTGTCTGACTGAATGACCAGGAGGGTCCCAGAAGCCAACACCACGGGCTACAACACCTGTGCAGTGCTGTGGTCAGCCAAGGGAGAGGAGGAAACCCAAAGTTCAGCTCGTACCCCGGGGGTTAACACTAATAACTGCTGTTTACATGGCCTTGGATGATCCTGCACAGATACATGGTTTTGTGTTGACCTTATGTTGATTTAAAACCAATTTAGTATGCTCACATTCTATTGTTTGTATGTTGTGAAAGCATTTTAAATTTGTTGGAAATCTGTTTCCAGCAGTGTAACAGTAAACAGTAAATATATTATAGTGTATATAAAATACTGTTGCAGACAAAAACAGAGAAAGCATTACATATTTTATTATTTTTTCATATTTTACAATTTAAACCATTTGTAAATTATGTTTAAGAAAAAGTGACTTATGACTTAATGAGTTTTTGTTTAATTTATAATGCAGACTGGAAAGCATCTTGAACAACAACAATATGTAATTTCTTATTGAAAATGCATGTTCTGGATGCACAGACCTACATGCTGTCAGTGATGTACGAGGACACACACAGCTGCACAATGTTTGAGTCTCCAACACTTTGTTTTTGTCCAAAGTCAACTCTGGACAGGGACGGTGTAACGTGGGACCCGCTGTGGAGGTGGACACTCTGCTGGAGTTTTCTACATGTGCACTGCTGTAACAGCGGTTTCACTATGAGCCTTTTCATACCAACAACATTCATATTTGCTGATTTTCCTGTTTGTCCCACCTGCAGCCTCCAATCCCACACAAAAAGGTCAAGGATGCTGGAGAATGTCTCTTTATTTTACTCTTGTTATAGGCTAGCGCAGCTAGAGTCAAAGACAAACTGCTAAGCTTTGGGGGAAATATGCCGGCTGTTTGTTTTCTGTGCTTGTTGCTGTTTAGCCGTCTGTCTCATTAGTCACGCTTGGCATGGCCTTAAAGTTAAACTCCAGCACCATGGGGGCAAAACGTGCAGATTGTTTGTAGTTATTTTAGTGTTTGTTGACTGTACCACAGTTTTGCTGATGAGTGTAATGTCTTGCTCTGCTTCAAAAATGAGGGGTTCATCTGGAAAACAGGGTTATGTTTGTCTGAACCCAGCCATTCCCTGGACATTGTGTCCTGCAGCTTTTTGTACAATTATGCAGCAATGCAGTTTTATTGCTTTAATATTATATTGTCTTTGTATAAAAGCACCACACACATTGTGGAAAAAGTGAAATATACCAGCATTTTGTGAAATTCATATTAAAATGGTCAGGTATTTTATTCCTTAAGCTTCTCAAAGATAGGCTCAGGTACTCACAGGTAACACAAGTGATCAAAAAGCATGTATTTGGAATAGATAGTGCCTGTGATGTTACACAACAGGGTTCTTCAATGATCAAAACATATTCTTCTGCATGAGCCCACAAACACACTGACAGACACAGCTGAGGTGAAGGAGGAGGTCAGGAGAGGGCCATCTGATGGTAGCAGATGGAGTGTTGAAGAGAGGGAGCGAGGTGAGGAGAAGCTGCAAATCAGGACGACAAGACCAAATGCTTATGCGCTGCTCTTAAGGCACTGATTTGCATTTACCAGGACAGATGTTAAAAGAGTAAATTACTGTATATGGCTCAAGTGAGTATTTTTTAGATTGGATGGTTGATACCTCTTATTTTACTAATAGACGTTTAGCTTATTTGCACACATTTCCTAGGTGTTTAGTAAAGTTTAAAGTAAAGGTCCCCTTAAATGTTTTTCTAATGTTCTGCAGAATGGAGCAGTTCCGGGCGAGCCAGTGAAGAAAGATGAAAACTCCCGGAGAGGCAACTGGGGGAACCAGATTGAGTTTGTCCTCACCAGTGTGGGCTATGCTGTGGGTCTGGGTAATGTCTGGAGGTTTCCCTACCTCTGCTACCGAAATGGAGGAGGTGGGTTTTTCAATATACAGACGTACAAATGTGCAATACAGTCAAGCACCCATTAGTGAAGAATATGGGCTTCCCTTAGTTAACAGGCATATCAATCAAACAAACTTAATGTAGGCTACATCTTCTAAATGGTGTACCATATTTCAGTAATTCTTGTGTGGTTTGTCTAATAAATATTTTTCTTTAAATTCTCGACAGTGAAAATTAAGCCAGGGTTTACTTACAACAAAAGTGTAAGTAGGCTATTGATTTGTGCAAAACTTTCCTGACACTTGGCGGATTGCGCACTCATTTTCAGGGAGTGTCCAGAGCTGGCGCTTTGTTTAATGAAAGGCTGGACATGGCAAAGTAGGGCGGAGTTTTATTTTAAGATTGACAGGTCAAGTTGCATATGCCAAAGGGGAAAGCACAGTCTGTATTTGGTGTCATTTTAGATGTTTTAAGGCTAATTTCACCTGTGAACTCAAGGGGCTTGTATTTACAAGATGACAAATAACATGTAAAGCACAAGCAACAACAGATATAATATAATATATGTTATTTTACATGAGTCTGATATGCATCATGTCTGAACAACAAACTAAATAAACGCACCCTAAATAGAATATAAATGTACTAGATAGAGAATCAGGTAGAAACACCGCCAATCAGACTTTCGTCATATATTTATAGAAACTCACTGTTCACAGGAACTTGTCACGCTTGTGTTTTACTAAAATAAATGAAAAAGTCTGTGCTGCTTTTTGTGGCCAACAAAGAGTTTAGTGTCCTGCCGTGACCAGTTGGATGTGCATGTGTGGGCCTGCGTGAGAAGGACTGGTCTAGACTCACAGAAGTCTCCATACATGTCTATTTTTTATTTTGACTAGTTAAATGAATTATCAATACATTTTAAATTACATTATTAATGTAGCTATATTATAATTGTTTTACTTTTAAATCTCAAATAGCACGCTGCTCGATGCCTTAAAATACATGAGTGTTATCAGGCCTCAATCTGTCTTGCGCCCAAACCCCGTCTCAGAATGCCCACAGCGGCGCATGGCGGCTCATCCACACCTGCGTCAGGTGGAAGATGGTAAATCTGCAATGCATCACTGACTATGAGCCTTTTGCCAGTCGTAAGATCCAGCCCTCGGTGGGAGTGTAGCTCAGAGGAGCCAAGGGAGCCATGATCTGTGAACAGTGAGCTCTGAGCCGTGGACACATGCACACAGAAATGCAACATCCTTCCTAATAACTCCACATTGTAAACCTTTTTATCATTACCATGCCTAGCCTAGTCAAAAACAGTATTACAAACCTGGTGCTTCTACATTCTACAGATTCTATCAATTGTTTCTAACTAATCTTTGTCTGGCACCACCACATCCTTATAATAATATTTATGACTCGTATGATCTGACTGTGTAAATAAACACATACTCCTATGAGACTATTCTTTATGAAAACAAATGGAAACAATTTTTATGCTGTTCTTACACAGGTGCCTTCATGCTGCCGTATTTCATCATGCTGGTGTTCTGCGGCATCCCCCTCTTCTTCCTTGAGCTGTCCTTTGGTCAGTTTGCTAGTCTGGGCTGTCTGGGTGTCTGGAAGATCAGCCCCATGTTCAAAGGTAAAAGTACCTAGTACAACATGAATGTGATTTTAATTTATATAATTCTAATGGTCTAATGGTCCAGTTACTGGTTTATTATTATTTTTTAAATGTATTTTTAAAATTAAAAATAATAATAATAATAATAATAATAATAATAATAATAATAATAATAATAATGGATTGGATTTATTCTGCGCTTTTCAAGGCTCTTAAAGCGCTTTAGAGAGTCCATTATTCATTCACTCCACAGTCACACACTGGTGGTGGAGACGTGGCAGCCATTTTGCACCTAACATTCTCACACATTCATACACCAGAGCTGTGGCACTGGAGGCAAGGTGGGTTAAGTGTCTTGTCTCAAGGACACAACGGCAGTATAAACTGGGGAGAGAATCGAACCACCAACCTTCTGGTTATAGGATAACCGCTCTACCACTGAGCCACTGCACCCCACAGAAAATAAAACATCTGCACAACAGTCTAACATTTAATACAAATTGAAAATAAAAAATATAAATGTATGATACATAAAAATGGGCGCAGTGGCTCAGTGGTAGAGCGGTCGTCCTTCAACCGGAAGGTTGGTGGTTCGATTCTCTCCCCAGTTTATACTGCTGTTGTGTCCTTGGGCAAGACAGTTAACTCACCTTGCCTCCAGTGCCACAGCTCTGGTGTATGAATGAGTGAGAATGTTTGGAGGTGTGTGTGTCCCGCTCTCCCCACAGTTCATACTGTCGTTGTGTCCTTGTGCAAGACACTTAACCCACCTTGCCTCCAGTGATGTTTTAACACTGGTGTATAGAACCTTTATGTAAGTCGCTTTGGATAAAAGCGTCAGCTAAATGACTAAAAGTGTAATAGCTGCAACAACAGAATATTGACTTGAATATTGAATGTAAATAAATGTTATTTAAAGCATTATATATGTGTATATGTTATTGTCTTTGCTTCTCTTTTGTTTTCTAAAACGCCTCTATCTATCTGGACAGGTGTGGGCTACGGCATGATGGTGGTGTCCACCTATATTGGTATCTACTACAACGTGGTCATCTGTATTGCCTTTTACTACTTTTTTATGTCCATGACCAACTTGCTGCCATGGACCTACTGCAATAACCCTTGGAATACGCCGGATTGCTCAGGAGTATTGGGCCCCAGCCCACATGCCAATGCCAGTTTCGCTAATGCTACCAGCAGCCTGCTATCGGGGGTTTCTGAGGTGGTCAACCGCACAAAGCGAACCAGTCCCAGTGAAGAATACTGGAAGTAAGTCCCTTCATCAACACTGAGCCACTCAAAAAGGTACCATTAACACTCAAAAAGGTACCATTACCCTTTTGAAGGCCTCAGTGTTCTGCTTTTTGTCTGATGGAGAGAAATCCAAACTGAAGAGCATCAAAGGACACCATTCTGCACACCTTGTATGTCCATGCTGCACTCCTGCATGCCAAAGTTTGACTAAGTCTCTTCATTGAAGCTGTTGGTCACTTGTTGATAATGCTTATCAGGCACAAGTAAAGCTGTAGTGGTTATTATCAAGTCTACAGAAAACAGAAATGTTTTTGATGTGGCCCAATTGGCAAGTTTTAAAACATATATTTTGTTTTCCTGTCTTATGCAAGTAACCTCTTATCACAGTTGACGCAGAGTTTTAAATAGACTTGCACCTGTTAGATAAGCTTCAAACATGCCATGTGTTTGGGGAAAGCACTCATTCAATATTTGTACTACATTTGACTGAACAGCAGTTACTGATTTGTATTTGCTAACAACGGGAAAAGTATTCTAATTCCTGGAAAAATTAGAGTGAAGTAAAAGTTCTAATTTGAATTATCAGAAAAGTGTGTAAAGCGTTGAGTGCCTAATAGGTGAAAATATAAAATCCAAGTCTGTTCAAGTACCCCAGACCTCCCACCTGACGGATTTAACCAAACAACATGGGCTCTTAGTAAGACATTTTCTCTTTTCTAATTGGCTTGTTTATATTGGGAAAATGCACAGATTAAAGGATACTTTTGTTAAACTAATCCTGACTAAAAGCTTATCCGTGACTACATTGCTACTACTTGGTGCTACATTGTTGGCTTGCTGCTCTGATTTATTAAATACTTAAACTAGAATTTAGATAGGCATTCCTTTTTTGTTTGTTTATTGCAATTGTACCAACTTTCTTTGTGCTATGGTGCATTAAGTAAGTCCAGAAGTAACTTTGATCATGTCTGTGCATATTATAATACTGTTTTTAGAGTTTAATGTTTCTACATGGACTGGAAAAACTGATGTACTCTTCACTGTCTCTCGCACAGACATTATGTATTAAACATCTCTGATGATATCGGGAACTTTGGGGAGGTCCGTCTCCCCATCCTGGGCTGTCTGGCTCTGTCCTGGTTTGTCGTCTTTCTCTGCCTCATCAGGGGTGTCAAATCTTCTGGAAAGGTTGGGCACATAATATATACTATGTACTGTATGTACGTAACAGAAGCACAAAATGTATCTAATGTTTGTATGTTCTTCTTTGAATATCAAAGGTTGTGTACTTTACTGCCACATTCCCATATGTGGTCTTGACCATCCTCTTCGTTCGCGGCATCACCCTGGATGGAGCCTTCAACGGCATCAAATATTACCTGACCCCTCAGTGGCAGAAGGTCCTTGATGCCAAGGTACCATAGCTAAATAAAAAGTATAAATAAACAATGCTGATTCTTTCCTTATTCTAAATTACAGAAACCTTTTTATGTGGTTGTGTTTTTCTAGGTTTGGGGAGATGCTGCATCACAGATTTTCTACTCCCTTGGCTGTGCCTGGGGTGGTCTCATTACCATGGCGTCCTATAGCAAGTTTCACAACAACTGCTTCAGGTATGCGCAAAATATTATCGGCAGAACTAATCATGAAATGTTTTTATTTTTTTTATTTTTTTTTATTTTAGCTATTTAACTCATTATACTTTTTCTTTACACTGCCAGTGGGCAAAAA
Organism: Perccottus glenii; assembly: GCA_024416835.2. Classification (NCBI taxonomy): domain Eukaryota; kingdom Metazoa; phylum Chordata; class Actinopteri; order Gobiiformes; family Odontobutidae; genus Perccottus; species Perccottus glenii. Next base: position 18,846,287 of record CM044557.2, on the reverse strand, counting down.
TTGTTTCTTTATTGCTCAGTTCTCCTTCTCAGCATTAAATTGAAGTTTCCAGCAATTCTCACACAAATGTTAGTCTTTTTCGACAAAGACATTGAGTTGGCTTTGTTTTGTGCTCTGTATCCTTTTGTACACATAAAACCTTTTCGGAGGCTCAAAAACCTTACAATAATGTGTGCTACATTTCAAGACGGGTGTATCTAGGGTATAATGATGTGTACAGGGATGTGTCCTAACACATAACAACGGGTAGACAAATTATGAAGTTATGAAGACGAATAGTTAGGTGTATGACAGACTGTTAAAAATTATTTCCTGAGGGAATGGGGAAAACTGAGATAAGCTACAACAGGAGGAAATGCAGATAAGGGTCTGATTACTGTTGGTGTTGTAACACCAAGAGAGCAAACAAGAATTGAAGAAAAAGGTTAAGAAAGAAAAAGGAAGAGAGATTAGACATGCAAAAGATGTCATTTACTCTCCTGAGCTCGACCACACTGGCTGAGAGTGAGGGCAAAGCAGTGAAAGGGTCATGCTATCTTCGCACACAGCTGTACTGCAACCTAATCAGCTTCTGTTTTGTGGCACTGTCTCCACGGAGTTGCTCTCTGCACTCCGGTAACACAGCCAATTGGTATACACATGAAGTCGCACTTGAGGGCTGTGCCAGGACCTGTCTAGTGAACGAAAGAGACTGGCATCAAAGTCATCAAGACACCCTTTGTGATAACTGTACAGGAAATACTAACACAACTCCCCTGCTTAATCAGTCAACTGTGAGTCAGAGAGATGAAAGTTTGCTTTAATTTCTGGCATTTTCTTTAGTATCTGCTCATAGTGCTTGTACATAAAGTTTGGGGAAATTTGTACATATGAGAGTAATTGGAATTAAAGAAAAATCTTTGGTTAAGTCCATATTTTGTTAATTTGATGAACTGTTCAACACCTAAGACATTTAGGTGTTTATTTAAAACCATTAAACATCAAGATCAAATTAACAACCATAACATGTATAGTAGCATTCATTGATTTGGGCTCAGTATCTGGAAAGTTCTAAATAGATTTGAGCATCTTCTCAGATTTTGCAAGTTACTTATGTAGCCTCATCGTTGTCATAAGCTGCCCCACAACTTGCAGAATAACTCTTAAAACAGAGAAAATTTATATGTGTAATGCGCAATGCGTTATATCATCTTGTTGTCCTTTCTCATAGTTATACTCATACTTACGTCTTTGTCATTTCTTACAGAGACAGCATTATCATTAGTGTTATCAACTGTGCGACCAGTGTCTATGCCGGTTTTGTCATTTTCTCCATCTTGGGCTTTATGGCCCACCACCTGAATGTCCCAGTGTCTGAGGTGGCAGACCATGGCCCAGGTCTGGCCTTTGTGGCTTACCCAGAAGCCCTCACCCTGCTGCCCATCTCTCCACTCTGGTCACTGCTTTTCTTCTTCATGCTCATCCTTCTGGGACTGGGAACACAGGTAAAAGAACTATACATTATGATTACATCTAGTATTGTAGCATTTGACTACATAGACAATTTATTGTAGTACTATACTGTAATGTTTTGTATCATTTAGTCTTGTAATCCAACGTGTGTGTTGGCTGTGCTTGTAGTTCTGTCTTCTAGAAACCCTGGTGACGGCTGTTGTTGATGAGATTGGAACAGACTGGATCATCAGAAACAAAACCATAATCACTCTGTCAGTTGCCATCCTTGGATTTATATTAGGAATACCACTGACAACACGGGTATCATGCACAGAAAATGTACAAAAAGTTTTTAAATGTTTTGTTGCACAGACATACAGTTTTCTATTTTTGGTTGCAGGCGGGGATCTACTGGCTGTTGCTGATGGACAATTATGCGGCTAGTTTCTCCCTGGTCATAATCTCTTGTATCATGTGCATCTGCATCATGTATATTTATGGTAATCCTAAAATCCTAATATCAATTGATATAAACTAATGAAAGAATATTGTATTTTAAACAATATTTTTGTTTCAGGTTACAGGAACTACTTTAAAGATGTTGAGATGATGCTGGGCTTCCCTCCTCCCATTTTCTTCAAAGTCTGCTGGAGATTCATTTCCCCTCTCATTATTTCTGTAAGCAAACCCTTAATTATATAGAAGCATTAATATTAATTTAACTAAAATTGAAGAGTTTATTTGGATAAACAGATAAATGCCATTTTGAACAACAGTTAATTAAGACTTGTAATTTATTCTTTTTATAGCGCTGTTTTTAAAGACCAAATCCATTTTAATGGTCCTAATTGGTCAAAGCCACTCAATTTTGATTTGACTGATATCATACTTTTTTAAACTGAGTTACCTGCTTTTGCAAATGAACTCTAAAATTGTTCTCAGTGTTGTGTGTTAAGTGTACTTTATTAACTGTGTTATTGAAACATTATTTGGATTATTGTGACCTAAATTTGAGCAGCCAGCATATTTTACTGTTGGCTTTTTTTCTCTGATATAAACTTCTGAAATTAAATCTATTTGACTGTAAAGTAGAAACATGCGGCTGTTATGTATGCCATTTCCCAGGCAGCTGTATTTGTTCACTAAGCTCCCAGACTGACCAAGACATCTATTGTTGAGGATTACTGGTCAGCCACTTTTGTTTTCTCTTTTATTTCACTACACAGATTAAGAGCCTTCTGTGCACTGTGATAGTGCCACTCCAGCACATTGGATGCAGATATCATATATAACAGAATTATGTACAGTGCCTTGCGAAAGTATTCGGCCCGCTTGAACTTTGCGACCTTTTGCCACATTTCAGGCTTCAAACATAAAGATATGAAACTGTAATTTTTTGTGAAGAATCAACAACAAGTGGGACACAATCATGAAGTGGAACAAAATTTATTGGATATTTCAAACTTTTTTAACAAATAAAAAACTGAAAAATTGGGCGTGCAAAATTATTCAGTCCCTTTACTTTCAGTGCAGCAAACTCTCTCCAGAAGTTCAGTGAGGATCTCTGAATGATCCAATGTTGACCTAATGACTAATGATGATAAATGGAATCCACCTGTGTGTAATCAAGTCTCCGTATAAATGCACCTGCACTGTGATAGTCTCAGAGGTCCGTTTTAAAGCCCAGAGAGCATCATGAAGAACAAGGAACACACCAGGCAGGTCTGAGATACTGTTGTGGAGAAGTTTAAAGCCGGATTTGGATACAAAAAGATTTCCCAAGCTTTAAACATCCCAAGGAGCACTGTGCAAGCGATAATATTGAAATGGAAGGAGTATCAGACCACTGCAAATCTACCAAGACCTGGCCGTCCCTCTAAACTTTCAGCTCATACAAGGAGAAGACTGATCAGAGATGCAGCCAAGAGGCCCATGATCACTCTGGATGAACTGCAGAGATCTACAGCTGAGGTGGGAAACTCTGTCCATAGGACAACAATCAGTCATATACTGCACAAATCTGGCCTTTATGGAAGAGTGGCAAGAAGAAAGCCATTTCTTAAAGATATCCATAAAAAGTGTTGTTTAAAGTTTGCCACAAGCCACCTGGGAGACACACCAAACATGTGGAAGAAGGTGCTCTGGTCAGATGAAACCAAAATTGAACCTTTTGGCAACAATGCAAAACGTTATGTTTGGCGTAAAAGCAACACAGCTCATCACCCTGAACACACCATCCCCACTGTCAAACATGATGGTGGCAGCATCATGGTTTGGGCCTGCTTTTCTTCAGCAGGGACAGGGAAGATGGTTAAAATTGATGGGAAGATGGATGGAGCCAAATACAGGACCATTCTGGAAGAAAACCTGATGGAGTCTGCAAAAGACCTGAGACTGGGACGGAGATTTGTCTTCCAACAAGACAATGATCCAAAACATAAAACAAAATCTACAATGGAATGGTTCACAAATAAACATATCCAGGTGTTAGAATGGCCAAGTCAAAGTCCAGACCTGAATCCAATGGAGAATCTGTGGAAAGAACTGAAAACTGCTGTTCACAAATGCTCTCCATCCAACCTCACTGAGCTCGAGCTGTTTTGCTGGAATGGGCAAAAATTTCAGTCTCTCGATGTGCAAAACTGATAGAGACATACCCCAAGCGACTTACAGTTGTAATCGCAGCAAAAAGTGGCGCTACAAAGTATTACGTTAAGGGAGCTGAATAATTTTGCATAGCTGAATAAATTTGCAATTTTTCTGTTTTTTATTTGTTAAAAAAGTTTGAAATATCCAATAAATTTCGTTCCACTTCATGATTGTATCCCACTTGTTGATTCTTCACAAAAAATTACAGTTTCATATCTTTATGTTTTGAAGCCTGAAATGTGGCGAAAGGTTGCAAAGTTCAAGGGGGCCGAATACTTTCACAAGGCACTGTACATAGAGCTATAGAAAACAAATGGCTGCTGTTGAAGTTATAATATTTTTGGGCTTTCACTGTGGTTTTAGAAATAGAAATAATCACATGGACAGCTTATAGATTAGCTATAATCACTTCTGATTATCACATGTACTGTTATGTTGATTTCTTTTTTCCTAATTTCTCACATTTGTCTATAGTTCATCCTGATCTTCACAGTGATCCAGTACAAACCCATCACCTACAATGACTATGTGTATCCCAGCTGGTCCCTGGCCATTGGTTTTGCCATGGCTCTCTCCTCAGTGATCTGCATACCCATTTATGCCTTCTACAAGATCTCTAGATCCCCAGGAGCCACTTTCAAAGAGGTATAATTTTCTTACTTGTTTAGGCCTTAGAGCTTCAGTGAAAATATGACAATAACAAAAGATGTCACTAATTCTAAATTAATATTAATGTTAAGCACTTCACAAAGATAGGGATGTTCTAGAAATGAATACAGAAGTAAAAAAAAAAACTTAATTAAATTAGTACCTCATTCCTATAGGTATATAGTTTTCAGTGTGAAAGCACATTAGATATAACACCTTTCAATCACTATGTTACATAGGCTAAAGAGAAAGACCTGGACACATTGCATTGCTTCAAAGGCCCTCAGTGTGATAAAGAGTTTCTATATATCTATAATTGTTATTTTACCTGGTCAAAACCTGGTATAAAACTCGACTTCTACTTTGTTTTTACCTTTGCTCTGATTCTTTGTTCAGCGTTTAAGGTACGCATGCAAACCAGATCCAAAGTGGGGGCCGGCCCTTCAGGAGCACCGGACAGGCCGCTACGCACCCCTGGCCTCCACTTCTGAAGACACCTTGGAAGCCCGCCCTTTGAAGGAAAAGGAGGAGCTTAAGGATGAGCAGAAAGAGGAGGCAAAAGAGAGAAAGGATGAGATCAGCCTTACTATCCAGGGAAGCAACGGCTCCACCAACACACACAACAACCCCAACCCCAGCGCAAAGACGGCCCCAACCCAGTAAACATAACAGCACCGTCTCTTGCATCCATTCTTCCCAATCCTCACCCACTTTCCCACAGTCCTTTGTGGGGGAGATCCCATTTGCTGGAGACCTTTACATATTGTAAAGGCTTATTATATCTATCCTAACCTCTTCTATCTATCTGTGTGTTGTCTCTAGATTCAAGTAGAAACAAATACAAAAGGAAAAAAAATTGGATCAACATCCAAAAAGATTTGTGTGTGTGTTAGTGAGTGAGCATGCGTGGGTTGTTTATTTGTTCCACATAATTTAATAATGCCGTTTTGTTTATCCTTTCCTTTTTTTTTTTTTTTTTTTTTTTTTGTAAACTTGACATGTCATCTTCAAATGCAGAGTCAGAGGTATGGTAGATTGCAGCGCTGCATGCGTTTCTTTTGTGCAGCATTGTAGAGCCAGCACTGTTCTCCTCTATTCTGTTATTGTGTTTGCGATGGGCATTGCCAGTGGCTTGAGAAGTGAAATGCATGATGTAGGTCATAGTGGTGCTGTTACATAGCAGAGATGATTTACCTGTGCCTGCACTGGCCATTTACTGTACAAATTGATGACTTAAAAAGATTCAAAATATACTCCTGGCCGTAGTTACTCTTGTTCACACTCAACTATTGTACATTTTACAGCACACGGTGACCTCAAATTTAGTTTATTTCAGCTATATTCTAAGCCTGTTGTTGTTTATGCTGCTGCTCCTCGGTAAGATTATAAAGAGCACATATATTTAACTAACCTAAGATGGAGACTGACCTGTGCAATCCTCAGTGGAAGGTTCCTCCACTTTTTCACTAAAGCTGCTTAGACGTAGAAAGCACAGTGAAGAAATATCGATGAAACTAACAGTACTGTACACTTTACTTTTGTATTCCATACTGACAAATAAAGTAAATTCTGATATTTTAACATCAGTTGACAGGACACCCCAGTGCCCATTTCTCAGGGTCCACATGAAGTGGTTTTTCACCTGTGGAAACCTTGTCCTGATTTAAGTAGTTTGTTACATTTGTAGGGACTTAAACCACCTAACTGTAACTTTCACATTCAGGCATGAACACACTTGCATTAATATTGACACAACAATGTTTTTACAATTACCATGTTTTTAAGTCTTCCAATTCTATTTTCACTAAAATGCATCTTGGCAAGTGGTATATGAAAAGAGATCAGGACTAAAGAAGAGCAATGTGTATTTCGTCATAGTTTTTGTTACTTTGTAGTTCGTGGCCCACATTAGAGAGCCCCTATTCTGCTTTCTTGTTTTTGCAATATTATTCATAGTTTATGGTATTTGTTCAATTGAAAGATTACAAAACACAAACCATGTTCAAATTAAATGAATTCACCTGGACTCCATTCCAGTCTTGCTTCCTGTTCCAAAATGATGTCATTAAGTAACAGCATCTAAGTGAGGCAGCCACAGATCAGATCAGTCCCGAAGAGTAGCACTTTCATATTTATATGATTAAAGCACAATAGGGGCTCTTAAAGAAATGTTACCAAAACATTATCTGAAGTACTGAACATGTTTTTGGTAACAAATCTATACAGTACATCTAATAGAGACTGGTATTGTATGATCCAGTCTCTTACAGTCAGTTGAACCTTTAATGTAAAGGCAGACATGTAACATGTTTTCTTAGGTGAGTTGTGATTTGTAGCATTACATGAGGTGGTCATTTCTGAAGAATACAGAATGACTTTTTAACATAGTTTCAATGTAGGCTATATGTATAGTAATATCTACTACTATTTCCTCATTATTGTAAAGTAACTTAGTAAATAATTTTAAAGACAGGTTTATTTTGTAAAAAAGAAAAAATGATAAACATGTTTACCATTTTTCATCTGTGACCTAATTCATGGTTTATTGTTTTCTTGGTGTATTGATATGATGTTGTGGGGCCTGCTCCTTTAGTGTGCAGGGTTGTGCTTGCAGAGTTTGACAGCACAGGAGGGCTAGGTGCCCATAGAGCAAGCCAATGAGTTCTGTCTCTTTCTCATTTAAAAGAGCTAATTTCTGCAAACTGGTTCCTGTTAAATCTGTCATTTAAGTGTGGTAATTGAAGTAGCGCATAGCCATAAAGAACATGCAATGGTCAGTATTATGTTTTACACTGTATATTTATCTCTGGACATAGGTCTACTATACATATATATTTGCATCTGGGAAGTGTTATCTACATATTAAAATATACTCGCATTAATGATAGCGTATTCCCAGCTATGGAGAGTGTTGATAACAGTGCAGTTTCTCCACTGAACCACAAGATGGAGGCCTGCTGACTCTCAGGGCACTTAAGTGAAAATTGAGTTTGCAAGAAGAGCTAAACATATTATTGCTGAGGGGAAAAGGCCTTTAATTAAAATATTAAAAGCAACAATATTCTAAATGCTGTAAGCACAACAACATAAATATGATGAAAGTAATGGAAGGATGAAGGATTCCAAAAAAGTCAATTATAAATATAGATCTTTTAATGAGCACATATGAGTTTGTTCTGCCCTTATCCTACTTGATTGGGGTTTCTGGAAAAACAACAAAGAACAGTGCTCTATAAATAATGTTACCTTCTCATCTTACAGTCACTGCGTTTTCTAATATTATCATTACATTTAGTGGGTAATGGATGTGTATTGTGGGAGTGTTTGCCTGTCTGCTTGTGTTGTGTGTTACTGCTGTATTAGGTGGAGCTTAGCTACTGTGTTGCCATGATATCTCTATATATTCCAACCCTTGCCATCTTGGCTGGCCCCTATGTACAGTAATGTAAAAAATATAGAGTGTAGCTGTGTGTTTTGTTTTTTGGAGAAAGGGTGACTGGCCCAAAGTAGGCTTCTGAGTATTGTTATATTTTGGATTTGTTTAGATTCGTCCTTTTTTCATATAGTGTAACCTAGATGTCTGATGTACTATGTACTTGTAGTGAAGTAACTGTTACAGCTTAGCCTGCATTTAGTGCAGGCATAGAATCAGTATTGATGTCAGTGTATCTCTAAAATAATGTGTCAGAACTGTCAAGTCCTATTCTACTAATAACATACAGTCTATCTTTAAAACATATTTTGTTCTAAAGGAGAAAAACATTTTATCTTCAATATATTCATTCATGTTTAATGACACTACTTTTGGTTGCTGTTTTGATTTTATTTTATTTTCTCTATCTCTATGGAAAGTAAAAACGATAAAGTCAGCTGGCAAACAAAAAGCTTTGGACTGAAACTTGAACTACAAAAGAATGATTCCTTTATTTTGTGAACAGTTAACTCTGTAAATGGAGGCTGCATGACAAGGCATTGCCTCACTGTGACTCTTCAACTGTTTGTGAGTCCTAAAAGCTGTTTGCCATTTTCAAAGCTGAGGGAAAATGTAAAAAGAAAAATGAACACCAAATGACTGCAACCAGGTTTACAATGGCAAGTCTCCATTAACACTAGTAATGCATCGTTCAGAGTTCACAATTTATCTTCATTTTTGTGTTACATCTGTATGGAGCACTGGTCCAATTATTTTGCTTCTATAGGTGTCAAAACTGGTCCTGATAAACACTCAAATGTGTTGTTCCAGTATGTGTAGTGTTGGAATAACAACCCACTCCACTAAATACTAATACAGTATGTTTAATATAGCACCATGCAGTCAACTGCACAAACACACTGATGTTGAAGAAGAACCAATTCAAAGCACAACTGTTAACACTGTTTTAAAACTAAACTGTGACTTTACCTGATTCTCCATGAGCTGCCAAACATTACCTCTTGATTGTCTTAGTACTACTTGTATAGCAGCATTCTCATTTTTTAGCACTTTAAACAAACCATTAGTTTGTACAAGCAACAGGAAAATACATTTGTACAAATGAACATGCATTGATTTAAATCAACAAAATAAATGAAAGAATATCTTTCTCAGTGGTTTAGCTGAATGAAGCACTCTGTAATCAAACGGACAAATGCTGTGATTTTTCTATGCCAATGTAAATTGTAGGGAAAAGAGTAGAGAAAAAGCACAAGTGAAAGACATAAAGAGAATGCAATTGTTCTATCACCTCTATCTGTATCTATCTAACCACATCTGTTCTTGTTGATTAACCTTTAGGGCCAAAATCCATTGAAATGTCTTAGTCCTGTCAGCTGTATCGTAAACTGTTGAATTACAAATAAAATGTATTTTAAAGATCAGTCTGCAGCCTTTCTCTCTTTCAATTTTCCATAATACATATTTTCAAATCCAGTCAAACAGCTCCCTCTAGTGTACAGTTGTTTGCCAAACGTTCAGATCGTTTCATGTTATGACTTAACCACTAGGGGGCACTGGATGACAACTATTCTGAACATACTGTACATACTGATGTTCGACATCACCGTATAAATCTTTCTCTTTTATTAAATTAATATAACGTTTGCAAAAGCCTATTATTAAAATTATACAATATTAATTATAAATATGTATAGCAGAGTTAAAAGAGATGTTTTTGCTCCCAAAGATATGCATGGACAGTTTCAAGACCTAAGTACTGTCGGTGTCTACTGTGCTAAATATTCTAAAATTAAAATAGTCCGTTTCATACGTTACTCTTCCACACTACCAAAACAAGTCACGAGGGGGCAGTGTGGTCATACACATAACATTGTAATCTCTGACTTCACACACCATAAATTGTCCAACGTATATAAGTTCTTACAAGATGATGTGATTGCTTCTCAAACAAACAAGTGTTTTCTAAAATGATTTGAGCAGGTTTTTCTATGACGGATACACTGCAGATGTGCAGCTGTGCTTGGGGGCACACCATCGGCAGTTCTTTGGAGAGCAACTGAATATTAATACAAAGCCATAGTGTTACAACTGTTTTTAATGGGCCATAATAAAAGAGAAAATATGGTCAGAAGACTAAACTTATATAAATAAAGCACATTGCTTGTGTCTCTGAGTTATTTAACAGGTACAAATCTTGTCATAGTTTAAATGTTCCTGCTTATATTTAGGGTTTGGCCTTAAATGCATTGACTAGAAGTATTTTCAACAGATTGATGGAGGGCAAGCACAGGGGCAGAGCTGTTGATCATTGTCCAGTTTGCTCCTTATAATGCAGTCTGAACAACACTGCAGTGTTAAACATTCAGTGTCAGAGGCGCTTGAAGGACATTTCCTCATGGCACAGAAAGCAATTTAACCGCATGCGGAACCAGAGTTGCATTTTGCTCGAAAGGTGACTCAGGTTCTGGGAGTCTTGTTTCTCAGCTGAACAACAACAAAGTATCACATAGGGTCATAGGGTCAGGCTGTCTGTCATATTAATGTGTCTGTTATATTTATACAAGGTTTCAGTGTCACTCAAAGGAAGATCAAGTGAAATCAGCCACAGCTTCAAAATCAGCCACTTGCAAATATTTTGGAGGGAATCCATTTGTTTTATTTTGCTATGGCACCTGTACTTTCTTGGTTATCTTCTTTTAAATACCTTTATATATATATTTTTTATATTTCTGGACATTTTGTTAACATAAGATATCACATTTTTATGCAAAGCAACATATTGGATAGAATCGACTATACCCCATCCCACACCTGAATGTTTGTGGTTCAGAGTGCCACTAAATCTGTGAGTTAAAACAATTTTGATTAAGTTAAATAAATTTTTTCTGTCATTATTTTAGTTTTATCTTTATTAAATTTTTAAATATAATTAATTAGATATTTATTAATTAATATAAATTTATTTGCTACTTCCCAGATGCAGTGTTACCTCATATGACCTTTTATATAAGCTACAGCAAGCTAAATATAACAGAAAAAAATACAACAAACTAAAAACAATGTAGCCTGCTGTAGGAAAAACTCTCACTTGGGACTGAGGTTGCTAAGACAGAAAGATATGACTTGGCCCGAGGTTGACAGCAGTGGGGATTGCACTGCCACTACTTGAGAGAGTAATACAGACATCCCTTAGAGATACACCACACAACAATATTGTGCTCATTTTGCTATACTGTGATGCTGACAATATTTAACATCCCTAATATATACAATAGCACAGAACAGTATCCTTCTTACTTTAGACTTTTCATGGAAAGATTGGTTGATATCATTCGTTGCCACATTACACAGCCTAGAGTCGACAAACTGTTGGCATAGCTTAAAATTGGAGTCCCAGCTTGTCTTTCAGCTGGTAATTACTTTGCCACTCTGCATTTTCCTGCTGATTACCAAAAAATAGTAGAACATGTCAGCTGTTAAATTAAAAAGAAACTGTTTATAAAGTCAGAAGATGGCATTGATTTTATGAAACTATCATTTCTCAAGTCTGTCTTTTGAAATACAACTCATTGTTTAGCTTCATAGTTGAAGATGTAGCTAAACCTGATAGATCATTGTGTCAACTCTACATTTTACCTGAATTTGACAATAACCCCAAACAGAATTACACACATCTGACTGCCACCACTTGAAAGCATATTTACTGTCATCTTCCTTTATACAGTTAACTTACCAAATTGTGTTTTTGTTTTGTTATATTATAATGTAAGTAACATGACTTGAGAGCAGAGGAAAACCATGTGCTAAATAACTAATATGGTACTTGGACAGAGAGTGTGTCACAGTGGATTTATGTCAGCAAATACTAAACCCAAAAGTTGTACTGTTGAACTACTGATGTTTAGGCAATATGCACTCATGCAAAACTTCATTTCAGGTTCTATTTTAAAGAAACACAAATCAAAAATAAAATATTCTCTTCTTGAAAATGTACTATTTAACACAGCCCATCCTAGTCTCACTGACACTCTGACTGATTTGGATCAGCAGCTTCTAAGAACCGGTCTTGAGTAACAAGGAATCAGACCGTTCATCACCGTAATGGAGGGGTATTGATTGTGGAGCAGAAGCATGATACCCATCTGCAATAGTAATGGACCAGCAAGAAATCATAGAAGAAACACACCAGGAGACAGTGAAGGTAAAGGACGCAGCACCAGATGCACAGCAGCACCTCATCTGAACAGAGGGAAAAAGGGACAGACTGTTTGCTCACAAATAAAGAAAAGACATTTTTGATAGAATGGAAGATGCCCTCACGGAACAGAGGAGGAGGCCTCCATTATCACCTGTCAGCTATCTACAACAGTGTTTCAAAACCTAAATCAAAACAGTTTCACTCTAGAAGGACAACAACACCTGAAGGGTCCTTCAAGATGACCTGGATGACTGAGCCTTCACCAACATCTTACTGTAATGTCTATGTACACTTTTTTTTACACATCGTTTAAAAAGTAGCTTTTTCTGACACAGCTTTGGCTTGTTTAGCTGCTGGTTGCTGCAACTAGTGCCAGTTATCTATGAAGCAATACACTTTTTTACCACATTCAAACATACTTCAAACAACAATCACTTGAAGCCATGAAATATTTCATAAAAAGCTTTTGGCTGCGACTGAGGCTCCTTCTGAACAAAACAGAGTTGGTCAAAGGCTAAGGTTCCAAGAACTCTTATGCATCAGTTATGTTGCACCTAAGAAATATCCGCTGTATCTCAGTCAATAAAGATTGAAATTATTTCTCTTGACAATGGCACAAAACACAAAATAGTCTGTATATAATGTATGACTGAGGCCATTTTAAATATACTTTGGACAAAATCCACGTAAGTCATGTAAATATTACGGCCATACATGTTTGTAGATATTAGTGACGAGTCGTTCATGAACGATTCGTTCTTTTTGAATGAGTCTTTAATATGACTCGGGAACAACTAGTCATCTAGATATTCTCACTCAGATCAGTGACATTATCAGGCTGTTTTGACATTTGACACATGTATCTCCACCAAAGCTGTCACACTGTGTGATTAGTGACCGCTTCATCTGATGTTTGTACAAAGCTTTTACGCACCTCTCTCTCTCTCTGTGGCATTTATGTACAATCAGGAATCAGGAAGCAAAATGCACCTTGAGATAAGACATTTACTGCACAGACAGAAGGGAAATGGGATTTAGCTATGTATGACTTGTATGACTGATAAATCCTACAGGAATTTATAAACAGTACACCTTTAGAATCATGCTGTGGTTCTGAAGAGCAAACCTCTCCTCACAGATTACTGTAATCCTTTTATTCTTCTCACGTCAAATCTACTGATAGCTGTCAAGGTGTGAGGGCTGGACTGAGGATGATGGACAACAGACTTGCAGAATTGTAACTTGTGTTTGTTGCAGTGAACAATCTGATCATATAACACCCTCTTAGCCCCTGTTGGTCTGCATCTGACAATCCCCTTGGTGATTAGGGGAACAAATGTCTGCCTGTCGCATTACAGTTGTTGTTTGGCCATTTGTAAAGCTTTTATGTCCTGCATGCTTATCAGCGGAAGATGATCTCATTACATGCCCTGTATTTATGTTAAGTCACTTTTGTATCCTCAACATCTGTCACTGTTTCAACCCATGCAGCCCCCTTTTGTAAACAAACTGTGTTTTTTCTCTTTATGGATAAAGAAAAATGGAAATCTTGCTCATTTATGTTGCACCATGTAATATGTAAATGCTGTGGCCCAGTTGCTAATTTGATTTCTCTAACGTCTGTGAAACAAGACTAAAATCAAACCAAACAGTTGGCAATGTTAAAGGAATAGAAGCTGTCTTATTGTAAACAAATAGAGAATAGAAGCTGAGGTGAGAGCAATAGCAGTAGCACAAGGTAAGCTGTATTTTACAGTAGCTGTTTGGATGCCTTGTTTATTTTGAAGTTTACTTTGCTGTAAACTAAAGACTCACAGACAACTATGACTTAAGGCTTAAAGACAAATATGTTCACCAGTCACAAACTGTGTCATTAATGAAGCTTTTTTATCAATGCTTTTGTGAATCAATTCAAACAACAACTATGAAGTAATGAAGAAATGCCTACAAAGCCACATCATTCGAATGTTGGAAGTAAGAACAGACCATATAAGGGCAACAGTCAATGTGTTCCCACTTTGATATAAAGGTGTTTTCATTAGCGAGGCGAGCTGAGAGAGAGAGAACACTTCTAATTACAGTCGTTCCCTTTGGGAGCAGGAGTAGCTGTGAAAGGGTTGGAGGAGTTTTACACACATGCCTAAGCACACACACAGACCTGGAATCAGTCCAGATACAGTGTGGCTCAGTGTAGTTTCAGGTTGTGCCACAAACTAATGGAATTGTGGTGGTTCGAGTGCACTTAGGCAGTCGGACAGTGCAGTGTTCAGGGATGCCTAATTTCCAAGCTCGTTTGGGAATTCAAACTGGCAAGCGTGAAGTCCATTTGTCTGGCTGTTTAATAAGGCACTTTTGGTTTTTATAGCTGGAAAACACAACTTGTTAGCAAAGTTTATAGTCCAATTTATGTGCAAATAAAAGTAGATGGGACTCTCTGTGCATACAAATAGACCAGTAGGCACTAATTTACTATTTGTTGCCTCTGCCTCATAAGCCAAAGGGGAGCTTAAAGAGCAATGGGTTGAAAGATAGGATGAATGGCAAAGGAGCCTTGTGCTTTTGCATACATCTGAGTGTGATGTTAATTATCCTGATGTGGGTAGAAATGGGTTCACAGTGAGCCTGAGGGGATACAAGGAGGAGATCATTAAACTCCAAAACACACTGCACAAAAACAAAGATGAGAACCAATGCACCTGCTCAAGCATGGAGTCTTTTACATGACATTATCATTAAGGGCTCCATCTCTGGGTGTTGTTGTCGAAGTATTTTCAACAGTCTTCACTGTCTCAGTATATTGTGGTCTTGGAGAAATCCTGGTCTTGACACAAACGACTAGTCAGGGTGATGTCACACTGTGTAACTCTTTAGGATGTATGTCCACTAAAAGACTACAAATGTTCCACTGCACTGCACGGGGGGGAAAATTGTGAAAAAAAAAAACTACAACTAATCGCTGTACAATAGATTAAATGTTCGCTTTCTTAGATAACTGTATTGTAGTCTATGGTTTCAGAATTTATCTTTTTTGTTTTATTATTACAAAAAAAGCACAGATTCGATTCTGTTTATGGTACAGTTTCAACAACAACTGGGTATGGTGATGCAATGGAATAAAATATGAATGTGCACGGCTGTTAATCAAGTTGTTAAATGTGGGTCAGAGTGGATTTCACAACTGATGTGTGATTAGTGATGGATTATAGGAGCTGACATGCACGCTCACAGCTTGACATGCACTTTAATTCTTGTGAGTCCTTCTGAGTGATGGTGAACAATAACCCCGAGAAGTGCAGGAAATAGGGGAAGCACAGTGAGTAATGAACTGCAACTGCTGTGACTGTGCAATATGGTTTGTAGAGGATATTGAAGAGTGCGGGTTCAGGTTGAATTCACTTGGCCTTGGAAAAACACAAGGGCCATTTTCTCCTTGGCTGCTAAAACTCGTGCACACCCTGTCAAAGCAGAAGCAGTAAAAACCATATGCCTCCAAAGACTGTCAGAATAAGACGCTGTCCATGGTGCTGAACACATTCTGTCTGTTACAGAAGTATCCACCAACATTTATTCATGACATTTCTGAGTGGGAGTAGGTAACATGCTATGTCCATATGTGAGAAATATTTGTTTTTGCAGACACTACTGCAGGTCACATCTTAATTAAGGTACTGTACAGGGAGATGGAGGTCAGAAAAAAGTAGTGTTTTTCATTACAATTTTGATTGCTTTTTCCACATGAATATCTTTTACTGAAATTAAATCCTATGCTGCACTAATATGTTAAAACAATATATTTTTCTGACATATTTGGATGTGCTCCAAATGTTTATGTTCATAGAAAGAAATGGTTTTCAGAAGACCTATTTAGAGTCAAGCTAAGATGACATTCTAAAATAATGAAAAGAACAATGTGATGAGCATGTTGTCCATGCGCTATAGTTAGCTATTGTGTTTTTTTCACTTAGAACCAACAGAAAATGTATTTATTTATTTATGCACATATGTGAGAAGCACAATATTCATGCATTTTGTGTTAAACTGTCCTTGTGAGCCAACCTCTCTTGACTTCTGGCTTGTGAATAAAGTTTAGCCCTCTGTTATTTAGCTTTCCTTTATCTTTTCTATGAGCTGTCATTGTCCTGCACTTAACACATTCCTTTAAACAACAGAGAGATGGCAGTTAGTTTACAGATACATACCTTCCCTTGCATATTGCTGTAGAGGGACCTTGGTGCAAAAGGAAAGACTGTGTGAAGGTCCATTTAAACTTACTTACCTTTGAACTGATCAATAACTTCATCAACAAAATCAAAATAAATAGATATTTGTAAGTGTACTAACAGCATTTCTAACTATGAGATTTGTTAATATATGGGCATCTCTGCATTTACTGGCTTCTCACTTAGTCACCATTAGACTTGAAAGTTAACTTCTTACTATCCCACTTACTATTACGGTGCTCAAAGTAAAAGCACAGGAGAAACAACCCCCTACTGTCCCTAGTGTGCGTGTCGCTTATGCGCAAATACAGAGCGAGAGAAAGAGGAAGGAGAGATCCTACACACGAGGATAATTAGACTAGAAGGGAGATAACACGCCAGGCTGAAGACGAGAAAAAAGAAGGACGGACTCCAAACCCGCATCGGACCATCACGGGAGTCACACAGAACGAGAGTCTACGGAGCGAACCTCATCAGCTCTGACGTCCAGCGTTGGCAGATGCTCAGACTGTTTCCATCCAATTACAATGGACGCGCCGAAGCGGTGTGGACCCTAACGCGCTGTGCCACACACACATCGCACAGTTAGGCGGTGGACGAGTGGGAACAATGCGCAGGGAGCATGTGCCTGCTGTGATTTAAAGTGGGATTGTTCTCTTCGCTTTTGTCTGATCGAAGAGACTGACAGCTGCAACCAAGGAAAACAAGGTAAGCTGGGGATGAGTGTTGAGGGGAAAGAGGCAGTGCGATGTGGGATAGTATAGCTTACAGATATACAGATCCACTCCACGTAAAGTCCTGTTAACGTACAGTCGTAGATGTTTTAAGTTATTTCTGAGCCAAACGGTCTGTTTGAGAGAATCGAGGTGGATTGAAGATGCGATTTATTAGTCTATTGTGAACGGTAAAGTGGAAACGCCATTAATACTTCTACAATAAGCAGCGCCAGTGCCACACTAAGGGTCAGCAGCGGTGAGGACTTCCGTTTAGCATCATGGAGGCTGTATTGTGTTTTAGAAGACTTCAGTCTGTTTAGCTTCACTGTATATAACTCACTGTGTGCTCCAATGCTTCGAAAGTTATTCAACGCATTACACTGCTCTCCTGTTTGACCACACAGGGTTGTGATGATCATTATCGGGGGAAAGGCTACAGCTGGGATCAAACAATGTAAAAGTGAAAACAAAAAGGCAGGCAGAGTATTGAGCTAGATACAGTAAAGTTTCCCGACACATTAGCAGGAGCTCTAAGCTGAATCAATGCCTAAGGCTACTGGATTACCCATTGTTTATTTTGCTAGCATGCGCCAAACTGCCATAGATTAGAATCGGAGCTGTAGGGAATGAATGATGCAAACTCATTATCTGTTTTTTACAAAATCTTTGAAAATTTGTGAAGTGTAAGTGATTTTTTTCCCCTATTTGGATAAAATAAATATGATAAACTGCAATATGAAAATAAAAAAAGGAGAAAGTAGGTATTGAGACAATCTCAGAACAAGCAAATTACTCAATTGGACTCAAAGCTTTAACTTTACACTTTAAAACTTAATATTAGGTATACCTATTCTAATATTTTGCAGTGATCTATCAGCATTTTATTGGAGGGGCCATTGTTAAACAAAGCCAAATTGCAGGAGCCCCATGGAGTTAATAGAGATAAATGGCTACAGTCTCTATGCTGAACCACTGTAGTGAATAAAAAAACATAATATATCTATAAGTGAGCAATGGCAGACCGATCCAACGTTTGTGCAGAAACACTGGAGTTGCAAAATGCCCACTATAAAGCAGCCAGTACAGTCAACACATCTCACTGGCAAAAGCTAGAATACACTGCAGCACATGTTTCGATGGAAGTATTTTGTAACATTATAGTAATCTGTGACTGGATTCAAGAAACAAATTGCATCAATTTCTCGGCAGAACCACCGTATTCAAACCTCACAGGACTATCATGAATTAAAGAATAAAATCTAACAGAACTTTTGCTAAACTCAGTCCACTGTGGCTATAAAGATATGCTGTTTACAACATGAGATGCACTTCACTCAACATGCATTTTGATGGAAAAGTGTTAAAATATGTTCTGATACGTTTGTCACAATTCACTTTGTCAGGATACAAAAACGTTCCCATGGTTAATTGCTATTCTGAACATGAAGCGGTGTAGAGCCCAACATCGGGCCCCTGGATAGGAACCCGTTTGTTTAACTCCAAGGGTGGACAATCTGTCTTGTGTAGATAGATCGGCACAGACAAGTTGAGCTCTTACGTCTTTAATTTTTTATCAGCTGCTGTCTGCCAGAAAATGGCTAAAATCACACCGGATTGTAATAATGTTCTGACCCAGACTAATACTGACAACACCAGCAGGAGCTAAAGCATCCCTCTACTGTTTTAAAATTCCTGTTGAATAGTCACATTGCACAGGGTAACCACAGGGTGCCGCACAATGTGTGTATGACATTAATTTGACATCTACCACTCACAGTGCACTACCGCTATCACTTCCCTAAAAACAAGTCTACTTCTATTTCACAGTCAATATCACTGAGTAACAATATAGTGAGATTATAAGCAACTGTTATTGAAGCATCATTTTCATTTTATTACTGGACACACACATCTTCAAAGACTATTACTGCTGCTGGAGTCATGCCTGCACGCTCAACTGAACCACCATAAAAAGAATAATATTTACAATTCAGATTCAGTCATCTGAAATACCGGGGCAGACACAATAAAGCACCTGCTTTAAAGAAAACAGAATCAAATATAAATGTATTCATGTGAAACTCAAAATTGGGAAAAGAATTAAAATGGGAAAGAGTGTTCTGCTTCACAATAGAGACAGCTTTGACTGTCCATTCAAGCATCTTACAAGCTGTCTGATCTCATCCGTCTGCCACAATGCAGCCATACTGAGTTAAAGTCAAACAAGATTGTTCGTCAAATGTACTTCTGTCAGACACAAATAAGAAAGAGCTAAGATTACTGGGTTTTTAACTTGATGGATGAAAATGGAGCAAAAAATATCAAATGAAAGCAGTCATGTTACTTTGGCATAATCCACTGACTCATAAATCTCAGAGCCTGACAGTTGAAGCTGCTGTGAATAAAGTTGCTATGATTGATTGCATCTACCAACCTTGACAATTAGAACAGCCCCTTTGCGTTTGTCTGTTTTAAAAGAAATCAAGCAATGCAGTGGCTCAAGAGAAGGTACACAGAAGCACAGAAGGTAATTCAAGCCTAGTATCACAAAAAGTACCACTATTTTTGATTAATTAAGTGATTTCTGAAAATGGATTTATGTGTTTTAATACATTTGAAAAAAAAAGTTATACTATTATAATAAATAGTGTTACTGACAACACATATGTATCCAAATTTGTTTGGTTAGTGCTTACTTAAAATGTACACGTAAGAGAAGAAATTATATCTGATGACACATGTCCATTGAGTAAATGTGGTATCTGTGGTGTGCCACAAGGGTCTATAGTTGGTCCTTTATGGGTTTACAAAATCAAAAACAAAAACCTAATGATGTCTTAAGCAGCACAAAAAGCCCCATTCTCATTGCCAACATGCCTTTGATGATTTCCAAATTCCATTTCTTAATTACAGACATGTTTTATGTTTTATGTAAATAAGATTTTGCATAGAGAAAAAAAATATCTTACTCATATTCTATTAGAGGTCTTTCTTTCATGACAAGTCATTTTGTGATAAAAAAAAAAGCCAAACATTTACTAAGAACACATTTAATTCCTTTTTATGCCTCAATCATGACATATTTCAACATGTGCCATTAGGGGCACAGTGGCTCAGAGGTAGAGCGGTTGTCCCTTAACTGGAAGGTTGGTGGTTCAATTCCCGCTCTCCACACAGTTCATACTGTCGTTGTGTCCTTGGGCAAGACACTTAACCCAACCTTGCCTCCAGTGCCACAGCTCTGGTGTATGAATGTTTGGAGGTTGGAGGCACAAAATGGCTGCCACGTCTCCACCACCTGTGTGTGACTGTGGAGTGAATGAATAATGGACTCTGTAAAGCGCTTTGAGAGCCTTGAAAAGTGATATATAAATCCAATCCATTAGTATTATGTCCAAAGAAACTTTTCATCCTACTACCAGTCAAATATTTGTTGACCATAGATGAGTATAATCATCCAAAGGGACTATTTCAGTTTAGTAAAGCCATTAATGAGTGAAGATTTTAAATAGAAGAGTGGTATATTTCTACATCAGTATACAAAGTTAATTTAAGTAATTATGAGCACCCTTTTGTAACAATAAGATTCTTGTGGACAATGCACCATAAAACTGAAATCACTACAGACTGAGAAGACAAAAAGGTAAGTGAAAGCCACATCACGACTGATTACAATGATAATTATTGTTTTCAAGTGGTACCAGCACAATAACTACAGTTTAGAGCTCCACATTTCCCCAGACAAAACCCAAAAGATACTGGATTTGTGCAATAAATCTTTAAGCTTTTCTGTTTCTAATCTTACAACAGCATCCACAACAGCGCAAATCTCTGTCACAGCAGTTTAGTATCTGTGCTCGCAAACTGTTTGTCTCAGTTTGGGGACTAAATGCGCCGCTTAGAAAAGTAGGAAAGTGCTTTAACTCAGTGGGGGATTACTGTTGTTGTAGTTAGAACATGAACACACATTTACACACACATGTTGGATATAGGAGAGACATTCATACAAGTATTTCAGTAATAAGACGCATGCACCAATGTCTTTTTGTTACACACAGTTACAAAACTCGTACAAAAACATACATATGTGCTTTCATGGTAAAAATCAATATCTGCAGAACCCTGCTGGACTTGGTAATAGTGGAAAAAATAAAGAAATCAATGCAAGCCTATTAACCAAGCAGAGCTTTCTTTAGCCTTCACACAAAAACATGTGAGTGTATGGCTTCCTGTTCTGACTTGATGTGTGCTTTTGAATGATGGCTGCAGCTTGTTTATGCAGGATGTGCGCGTGAATAAACATCTGTGTCATCCAACGTGTGTCCCTGTTGGTGGCTAGTGGTTGTGTACAAGTGCTACTTTGCAGCCCGTGCTCAGCATGTTTATAAATGTACGTGTGTGTTTTTGTGCCATGGCTGAGACTATTGCTCAAAGTCAGTGTGTTACTCTTGCTCTTGGGTTAGTGCCATAGTTTTCTCTCAGTGCCTTGGCCTCAGTCTATTTGTGGACAAAAGGATGCTCTGAGACAAATGATTTAGCACCTGTCAGTCACAGCACAAGGACGAGAGATGAGAAAAGAAAGAGGTCAGAGACGAGGAGTGAAATATGATGGAGTTTTTTTGAGGAGCGTGAGTGTGAAATGGAAGGTAGTCCAAAGCATAGGGGAAAATTTTCTATACAGCAACACAGACAGAGATTTGGAGTTAAATAAAATTCATGATTTACCTGAGGGTTATCACATCGCTCAAATACCTGGGAGCAATTCACCCCAGAAAATGACAGCTTCTATTTCTGTGGAGTTGTTTGTCTTACACTAACTCACAGGAACTGAGCGTGGCCTTCGGGCCCCACAAACAGACCTTACCTCATCGCAATAGTTACCATAACAACGGATAAGGCCCACCTACACCACTGGCAGCTCAGGGATGTGAACTTTGCCTATGCCTTTAGCACTCTGGATGTCTGTGTGCTGCACGTCTAACTCATCAATACCAGCCCTGTGGAAACATTAGAGAACCCTATCTGCAGTGTGCTACAAATGTTTGTTCACAGGTCTGGCTTCTGATTGTTCTGTGGAGGATGATTTGTTTGTGGTGTGAAAACAAAGTGCTATGTCAAGAACAAAGAGGCTACAGTAATTTCCAAAATGTTCAAATAAACAACATCCAAGCTGCTTTTGGAGTCTGGCTTAAAAATAATGTGTGCTCATGCTCAGATTGTGGATGCACTTGACGTGGCAGGGGCTGCTCCTCTTCGGAATGCAGAGCGAGCTTTGTCTGATGTGCAATTATTAGATTCCCTTTGGCATTTGTTGACTGACGTGAGCTGCATTGGCCCCTTTTCAATCTTCAGACTTCAAATCTGTGTACACAAAATTAAGCCCTAATCAGCCTATTTCCACATTTCCACACAATCAATAGAAATATATTGCTGACCTCATTTTTCAAACTGAATAAAGCAGCTCTCCTTTTATAAAACATCTACAGCACCGAGAGCGGCTTAGCTAACAAGCATCTGATTGTGCAGATTACGCATGTTCCATAGAGGATTACTGCGACTGAAATGAACAAATTGACCTCTTACGACTGAAATCCCACATCAGCATGACAAAAGATGAGAGCTGAGCATATTGACGACAATTGGAAATACTGTTCTTAAGGCTGCTTAATTTGAAGAAACCTCTTTTTTTCAGAAATCCTTATATTTGCTCTTAGTCTGTACCAAAGACATGTGAATGGGTTAAGGGACAAGGGCACATAGAAAGTCTAACGCAGACGTTTGGGCTGCATTAAAAAAAGACTTAGACATCGAGCATTGACAACCAGTCAAGATGTCACATATTTCTACATTTTTAAACTGTTATAATTCTGATGCCATCACTGTCAACATTTCAGCAGGTCCAGCCGGAGATTATTGCTCCATTAAATAAGATTTTCTCAAAAACAGTTTCATCCCAATAGCAATAAACATTTTGAACTCTGAACGCTGAGGACTGTGGTTTAAGCATGACTCCTTATACATTATCTGTATATATGTATATGTATGTTATTGTTTTATTTATTTATTTATTTTATTTTATATGTTTATTTTGTTTAATGTAATGTTGGAACCTGTACCAAAGAGCTGTACTGAAAACAAATTCCACCAGCTTGGCTGTGTGGTCATTAAATTAAAATCAAATCAAATCAATTTTAAGATGAATAATTGTCATCTCCATAGAATGTAAAAGATATCGAAAACTACATTTATACTTGTACTTTTTTTGCTGCCACATTTTCTGTTTATTTTGGGAGATGCTGAGTGCTGCGACAAACAGCTTCCCTGTCAGCTTTGTAAATTAACTCTAAATGATGCTAAAATACCGGGCATCCCAGGCCCTTAGCCAGTTTAGTCTAGCGACATAAGAATTGCCACTGTCTGGATGTTTTGTCGGCCATGTCCTCAAATTGAAAATACCCACAGCTGACCCTCAGATCATAAAGAGTCAGTAGTAATATTGTCTTTCGTGGCACTGTATCATTGCTCTGGTGTCTGGCTTGCTAATAGCAACTGTGTTCTGTGTGTATTCTTAGCCTCAGGCATCAAGTGTCTACATCCCTGTTTCCCTGTGACACTCTTCCAACACTGAAAGCTGTTTAAAAGTCATCTCTCTTGAGGAGTAACAAAAGCTCAATGACAGACCAAGGCCTTATTCAAAATTCAATTTTGGTGCTTTCATTCTCCAACAATAGGAATATAATTAATTTCCTTCCATGCTTGTTTGGGGAGCTCTGGAGAGGAAATGGTGCTTCTGTTAATAAAAGCTACTGTTTTTGCAGAGATGATTGAGCAGCTTATGTAGGTCACATTGTTTTAATCAAGTTGGCTATATTCCCTGTAAATGTACTCTAAATCAAACATGCAATATTAAAGGCAGTTCATTTCTTATTTTTTAATAATGCAGTGGAAATAACTTCCCTGTCAGTGAATTGTGGTTGTCACGGCAGTTTTGCACTTAGGCATTAAATTACTGCTTCGGGATTATAAGTCTACAAATAATAAATGGTTGATATCAATCTGACACACAAATCAGACATGCTCCAGAGTAAATATTTATGAGGTGCAGTTTATTTTGAGCGCAGCATCCATTCGTCACTAACCAGAAAGGAGCTCTGTGTGTATTGTACTAATTAATAAACTAGATCATCTCAGTGTGATTGTGGTGTCAATTCTGTGACTGGGGGATTCTACCACTTTGGGCAAACTGGAAAGTCAGACAAGCTTAATGGGATTTTCAGGCGTGGTATACATGAATGTTTTATGACAGTGTGAGTCTAGAAATTGGATCAATGTGGGGTGTGCTTTTTTCTGCTGGATGAAGATTTTCCTGAAATAAAGTAGGCAGCCCTGTGAGGCACAAAACAGCTACTTCATGTCAGTGAAGCCGAATGACTCAGCCTCGATGTGACATGCTTTATTTCCAAATGCCAATATCTTCATGTGATCTGTTTCTAATAAACAACGCTGACGGCTTATTGAACAAGCTGTTTTTTGATGCGAACACTCAAGCAGAACAACAAATCCCTTCCTGGCTGTATAGCAAAACAAAACACACAGTATGACTTGCTTAAGGATGTGTTTATATCAAAGAGAGAAACTGTTGTGTGGTGAAGCAAGCTGTTGCCACTGATGTTTTTGATCAGATGATTAAGACTAAGCTAGCTTGTTTTGAGAATATAAATGCAGTTTGTGAGATTATATGTCCAAATAGAAACTTTCTACATTTGTAATACTGTTCTTGTGAGTGGTGGGTAAAAAGAAATAAAACATGACAAAAAAGAAAACAAGATAAATGACCTATTGTCCTATACTGCCAATAAAGAGATTGTGACTGAAAGGATTAAACTCTTTATATACTACAGTATATTTATTAAGACATGAGTAAACAGGAATACTTCAGATGCATTTAATTATGTGTTTTATCTTATCTTTATTACTGCAGTACATGATGTGCAGTTAGTTCTGTCTGCTAGTTTTTTTAGATGCTACTTTATATCTACTAGTAAACATTAACAATATAGAACTATCTCATTTAGCCCTGCTCCATTTCCGACATTTCCATCTTTTTAATTATCAGAATAAAGACTTATTAGAAGGTTAGGTTTGGGTTAAGTCCTCAGGAAATAATTGTAAGTATGCAATGGCCTCACAAGTAATGAGATAAAGTCCATGTGTGTCAGGAAACAAAGACAGGGCAGGAGTGGAGAAAAGAGAGAAAGAGGGTTGTGTGTGTTTGTGCATGCATTAAACAGACAAGAAAGGTCCTTGAGGCAACCTGCACATCTTTTATCACATCTTTAATTAATTGAAGCCCATAATAGAAGCTGCAGCAATTGCACTCAACAGACACATTTGAATTGAAAACTCAGGGATAAGGCCATGTATTGTTGGTTTTTTTTCTGTTTTTTATCAGTCTTCCCTTGTCATTTCCCAGACATCCGCATGGACAAAACATCTGTGGCGCTTGTCAGTCTCTGCTTTGAGGTGGAGACACATTTCCATAAGAAAACAGCTTGTTACTGTGGCTCAGATACCAAGGGATTCATTTTGACTTTCTCTTCTTTTCTCTCATCAGGTTTTGTTCTGTTCGTAAAGGTCTGTACTGGGAACGCACCAACCATGTTCCCCCACATCCTCGTTGCCCTCGTCTGCTTGCCAAGGCTTCTGCTGGGTTGTCCTTCTGGCTGTCGATGCTACAGCCTCACGGTGGAGTGCGGATCTCTCGGGATCAAAGAAATCCCACAGGGTGTCCCCTCCGTAACTGAGGTCAGTTGAGCAATTTACTGCGACCGCACAAGAAGTTGGGGTCTTACACTTCATTGTGACCTGGCAAACAGTGTCAGTGGTTTTGCATCAGTTGACTTCCTCTCTGATCCATACTTATTACCCTGAAATGATTGTGGTTAATCAATTCTCCATGACCCTCTTTGATGTAAGCCTGAGGGAGGGGCCGCACTTCTGTCTTTGTAATTATTCATTCTTCCTCCAGAATAGGACTCTTACACACTCTCTGTGATCATCTATGGAGAAGATGTTCAACATTACACTGGCTTTTTATCGCTTGACGCTTATAAATATTAATAAAAATTATGTCATGCATAAATTGTTCCATTAACCTCAATCAGCAGGTTGATATCGTCCATCAGACCTTTCCACATGGCCTGTGCTTTCCTCTGTGAACAGTAGTGCTGAAGGAACATTAGCAGACAACTTTTCATTGTCGAACAAGCACAGAGAGCACTTGTGACAGGTCTGTTGTCTCAGCAGCATTTGTCAAGAGAATATAAAAGTGAGACACAAAAGAGCTAAAGTGCTACACAGCTTGCATTGTCAGAGCCAATAATATCAGTCCAAAGCTTGTTGCACATTGACTATATTACATGACAATTTGAAAATGCTCTCATCTAAAGCACGACATAATTAATTATCATCAAACGAAAAGGCAATCATCACAAAGTAGGATGTATTGAAAGGGGCTTGAAAGAGAAAAGAATTACCTTTGAACTGGATTGTCTTTTCAAACTTTCTGCCAATGTGCAAATTAAGATAAGCATTTAGGTGCCCATAACACTTGGCAAAGGGTAAAGTGTTGAGTAACATACTGTGTCATCTTTCTTATGTGAACTTTACCGTAGACAAATGTTGTGGTTAAATAGTGTAAAATAAAATGTATTTTTTTAATACGGTCAATTTAAACTAAGTAAGGTTGTCCCTCTTGTCTTCCCTTAAGACTATTTTTCTTCAGGACAATACGATAACACAGATCCGCCTGCAGGACATGACTCGTCTTGGCCACCTCCATTACCTCTACCTCCAGAACAACAGTATCTCTGCTCTGGAGCCCGGGGCATTTGCCAGCCAGGGACAGCTGCTGGAGCTGGCCCTTAACGGTAACCTCATCCATCTGGTCACCCCAGATATGTTCCGCGGCCTGGAGCACCTCCGGATCCTCTACCTCGCTGGAAACCAGATCACCCGAGTGCAGGACTATACCTTTAGGGGATTGCAGGTTAGCGGATGGATGACACTAATCCATTTAATTAAACTTTTGCTTGTAACACAAACTATTCCAATAGAGAAAGGAAAAGGAAAGGAAAGGTGGTCTGTAACTGTAAAATCCAGTTTACAACATATCTGACTAATCCCTGTTATACAGCATTGGTGCACACACTGACTCAGGTAAAATATAGATGTCTAGTGTCTATGATTGACATTTTAATTCATCCAATTTTAGCTGGCACTAGTATTTTCATTTGCCTAGTATTTTCATTTGTCTTTATGTATTGTTGCTATCATGCAGCGTTTGCAGGAACTTCACCTGCAAGAGAACAGCATAGAATTGCTGGCAGAGCGAGCACTCACTGGTCTGTCATCTCTGGCCCTGCTGGACCTCAGCAGAAATCATCTGCGCACTCTGGGAGCCTCGTCCCTCAGACCGCTGGTCAGCCTGCAGGTGCTGCGAGTGACAGGTACAATACCACAAAGGCCACCAATGTTTGACTACAGCTATGCACATGATGTACTTATTGTGAGAATGTTTTTTTCTTCCAGTTTCTGTGTACCACTCTTCTGTGTTTTCTTTCTTTCTTTTTTTATTATCCCTTTATTACTCCCGCGGGGAAATTTGTAGTCAGCAGCCACAGCAGCCCAGCATGTTTTTAATGTTTTTTGATGTTGTCACTTAGATTGAGTTTGATGTTTTTATCTTTTTGTTTCCTGTGTTTCCTTGATGGTTTTCTGTCAATAAAACGCCTTTAAATGTCTTTAAAAGCAGTTTTCAAATACAAAGGTAATACAATTAACTATTGTTATATAAATATATGACGTGAATTTACCTCAAATCACCTTAAAAAAATCATTGAACAAACATTATACAGCTCAGCAAGGATAGTAATGTTGATCACTTAAAAACATGCTTTTAAAGATATTATTGAAGAATTCTCGTTTGCTATTATTTTCAGAGAACCCATGGCGCTGTGATTGTGCACTGGGCTGGCTGCAAACATGGATCAATGAAGATGGCCAGCGTTTGCTAAGCTCTGCCGAACAGCGACGGTTGATGTGTTCAGAGCCTCCTCGACTCTCTCACCTCAGTTTAGTAGAAGTGGCTCCGAACAGCCTAGTGTGTATTCCGCCGGTGGTTCAGCTCGAGCCCAGCCACCTGACAGTACGACTGGGGGAGAGTCTAAGAGTGTCCTGCCAAGCCTCAGGATACCCTCAACCACAAGTCACTTGGAAGAAAGCATCCCACGGCAAAGCCCAGTTATCACCTCGAGGTCTTGTTCAAGAAATAGGACCCAATGGCGATGTCTTCAGGCCTGGACCTGGAGGAGTGGTAACAGCGCTGCCCAGTAGCAGTAAGGTCAAAGTTGGAAGTGTTAAACTTGTACGTGGCACAGAGGAGGGAGGCGAGAGGGACAGCTTTGATCCAGATATGGGCAGCGGCATGTTGTTCCTCAGTAACGTGACAGTAGCACATGCTGGTCGCTATGAATGTGAAGCCTGGAATCCTGGTGGTGTTGCTAAAGTTACCTTTCACTTAGCTGTCAACATGTCCTCTTCCTCGTATTCATCTCATTTCTGGCCTCGTCTCAACACACACTCTTTTCTCTCGTCTTCATCCAATTCTTTCTTTCAGCCAGAGGTTTTGGATGTGAGCCAAGAGCCACTCTATGAACAGGACAGTATGGATTTTAACGCTTTGGGCCCAGCTACTCAAACCGCCATTGCTGTTGGCATCTCGTTACTGGCCCTAACTGCTGTCCTCCTTTTAATCATGATCTACTCTCGTCACCAACAGTACCGTAAGGAAGAAGGTGGCATTTGTTGCTCAGGAAAAGAAGAGGGCATCCTTTATATGAACGATTACTCCGATGGACCATCAAGCTTTGCACAACTGGAGGAGTACCGTGATGATGGGGGGCACGAGATGTATGTATTTAACAGAGCTAAGCCAGTCTTAGGGACAACATCTTCTAGATGTCACATGGTCAGTGGGTTTGTCCAGCAGATGGGTATAAAGGAAGCACTTTTGGATCACGAAATGGTGCAGACACTGAGCAGGTCTGGGGGAATGGGCCTTTGCAGAAATCCAGGAGATGGCGGAGAAGGCCCCTTAACGACTGACCCAGAGGAGCTTTTCCTGAGTCAGAGTCTGCTTTTTGGATCACAGGTTGCCTACGAAATTCACTGTTAAAAGCGGAATTGTGTGCTTTTATCAAATTTTGTGCACAAAATAAATGACACTGCACCTTAGTGCAATAATTAGATGCATTAAAATGCATTTATCTATAAAAGAAACAAACTTTAGAAATGTTTGTGGCTTAATACCTTAAAACAGTATTGATATGGATCAAGGCATTAATTAACAATTTAAAGGAAAATAAGTCAATCTCCAAATCAACCCTTTTGTCAAACTATTAGAAATTGTTGAGAGGAGAAAAAGAAAATCCTCACAATAAGCAGTGCATGGAAAAAAAAATATATGTTTTGTGCCATTTTCTTTCTTGTCTAAATGAAGTGTATACTAGAAGCCCATTTTTACTGTAATGTACTGTTGCTTTGTGCACAGCCCTAATTCTAACACAGAATCATTAATGTCATTACCAATATGTGCAAACATGTGTAGGCGGCTTTGATAAAGAGGCACATTTTCTTCTAGTATTTAATTTAATTTTTACCACAGCTTTGTATTCCTAATATTAACATGCCCTGTTACTTTACTGTTTCAATTGTAGAGCTACATTTGTATAGTTCTTTCAATCTGTGTCAATCATGATGTGAAATATAAATTTTGTGTTTCTACATTCTGTAATAAAGTGCATTTAGAAGACTTAATGTCTTAGTTTATGGCAAAATTATGTCAAGATCAAGTCAAGTCTATTATCTTTCCTTCGGCTGAAGAATCAACCCAAGTCAAAACTCATGGCTTTCACTTTCTGTGAATAGGTCAGTCTCTGAGAAATCCACAGTTCAGAAACTCTTCATTCACCCCTTTTACAACTAAGACTACTTTTGTAGTGTGGTGTAAGTACTGCCAGAAATGTGTTTTAAAACCACTTTAAGACAATCAATAGGTTTAAGACCACAACCTATTGATTTGACACTTTTTATCTTTAAAAGAGTACAAAACACAATTTTCCAAAGCTTAGTGAGAAAAAGTGATTAACTATTGTCCAGTTGCTATCAACAGTTTTGACGTCAGATGTTCTCTCTGGATATATTGGGTAAATGCTGTAAATGCTGCTTTAAAATGAGTTAAACTGTGCAGTCATACAATAGTGTTGTTGTTTGTTCTGTTCTCAGTT
Source organism: Perccottus glenii (assembly GCA_024416835.2). Classification (NCBI taxonomy): domain Eukaryota; kingdom Metazoa; phylum Chordata; class Actinopteri; order Gobiiformes; family Odontobutidae; genus Perccottus; species Perccottus glenii. The sequence goes on along the minus strand of CM044557.2, from coordinate 18,815,640 downwards.
GGGCATGGGTTAATAGACTTGTTTTGACCAAGTTCAACTTCAGTGTGGTGACCCTTTGTATCTTGTAATTATCTCCACAGGCTATGGCTAAATAGAATGAATGCATAAAAAACAGTGTTTTAGATCAGGGATATGAATATGTTGAAAATGCACATTCATGACATTTGGTTATACAACTTTTGAAGGTGGGAAATATTTCTAAAATCCCCCTCCCAAAAAAAAAAAAATTTACAACTTTGGGGCACCCCAGCAGCTTACTGGGATCTATTTTTTGTGGCATACAATCAATGTTTTTGCTTACACAAAAGCTAATAAAAGAAACCCTGCAAAGGATCAGAATTCAGACAGGATAAAAAAATATATTTTTTGACATTTGTATGAAACCTGGCACTGAATTGCATATTGTACAGCAAAAAAAAAAAAAAACAGCAGCTTCACCACAGACAGCTGAACTAATAGTAAAGACAAAATTGAACGCTGGGAACAAAATGGAGCAAAGAAAAACTGACATGACTAAAGCCATTCGGCACAGCTCCTTATCACAACTGAAGGCTATTATTCCCACCATCCACACATCTTTCTGCCTACTGTGATACTATTTCCAGCAACTGTCATTATATGTCCTACTTGATTTGGTTGTAAGAGCTCAATGGATTCATGAGACATCTGAACAGTGGATGCGTATGAAATCAAGCCTCCATTTCTAAATACACACATCAGTATTCCTAACTATGTCTTCATTTTTATACCGCACAAACCTCATCTAATCACTGCTGATTATTTTCACAAACCCACCAGTGTATGTACCTGCAGGCGAGCACAGTTGATGAGAGATCTCCATAATTGATCTAACGGCCAGAAAAATATGCTAAAAAACTAATGATAGTCATAATATTGTAGTTTAGTGAAGCACATTTGATATTTTAGCATGGGAACATAGTACCATATGTATCATAAGATAACATTCATGGTCAATAGTATTCCAACCATGCAGCACTGACATTTCATTTCTAGATAAAGCAAAGCAGTGAACCAGTTTGTAGCTCTATAATTCAAATGCATTGTAGAAACCGCACGTGTTCCAATCTTGCCAAGATGCCGAACCAATCACTTTTCTTTTTACACGAAGGTTGCCTGCGATCCCATCAATCAACATGAGCTGCAAGGATACAGAATGGAAAAGGAAGAAAGCATATACCGATGCGCTTTCGTTTTCTGTCTTTTAAGTATCACTTCTCCTTCAAATCTGTCGGAATAAAGGATTTTTTGCTTTTATGAGGGGTCAAAAACTATAATGACCTCAACCAATCCTTTTTTCTCTCAAGGTGTGTTTTGCCTTGTGCATCTTACAGTGTATGGTCCTTGCTTTAATGACAGAAACAATGCAAAGCTAAACACTTGCAAATACCCACCGTGCGGCGCTGACATAAATGGTAATAATCAACCACCTGTGTTGATTGCAGATAAGTTTATGTTTTCCGAAGAATGATTGCTACTCACAGCTGAAAATATAGTGTTTTTGTTGATTGTAGAAAAACAGTGTATTCAGGACACACATTCAGCAGCATTAAGAAACCAAGCAAACACACAACATACAAACTTATACAGTTCTCAAGATAAGTCCTGAGAAAAAGGGGAAGTCTGTGCAGCATTTTAATTTTGTTTTGCATAAAAACCCACTTCTCCTCTTGAGTTATCACTCATGATGTCTTTAAGTACTTCACAATGAAAGCAGTTATTGAACAGGTTATATGACAGAAGGCACCACAATATTTGTCCATAAATTTGCACATTCCCATCAAGCTGTACGCCGATTACCAGTTTTCTAGTACCATAAAGAAAAGTAAATGTGCATTTGGACATAGATGTAAATGATATTCAACACCAGCACCTGTCCTTCGTGCCTCACCGTCACGCTGCTTGGTTCTTACCCAGCATCCCCCAGCAGACGAATGTCATATTATGAAATGTAAAAAAGATTGCAGACCTTGGTAGTGATCACTGCTAAGTATCAACCTGCTGAACACTCCACTGTGCAGCCTCCTCTCTGCTTGACACCAGACATAAATATTTCAAGTAGACGTAAACAAAGCCATGAAGGTTTCAAGAGGCTAAGTAGAGAATCAATTGTTTTGTCATGCAAGAAAGCAACAAGCTTTGATTGATGAAGTCGGAAAGGAAATGAAATTGTTTTTTATAAAGTCAAGGGAGGAAATTCTTGGTTGAAAATATATTAGCACAAGAATAAGCAGGCAAGCAACAGACCTATGCATATAAATGACAATTTATTAAATATGTCCACACTTAAAAGAGAAGGTCTATCTAAACAACCACCTGATTATGCCAGCCTTGTTCCTGCATTGCATCTTTGTTATCAGTCACACACTGCAAAGTCAAATGACAGATTAAAGATAGCGGTTCTTTTCTATCAAGTACTGGTGCAGATCAAAACAGACTCTTAGTGAACTTTGGAAATGGTCCAGCATGAATTTAAATGAATGTTTTACACCATTTTTCAATTAGCTGTTTACTTAAAAGGTCACATTTTTTTATATTACTGGTAAATATTTTATATTGTGTTGAGGCTGAGTATGCTAATTCAATTGAATCACCAGACAAATTTGATTAAGTAGCATAATGAGTATAACAGCTACTAAATGCTGATGTAGTCTCCGCATTACCAGCATTAATCACAATTAATAGCTTCTATGAACAAATATAGATGATATTTTGTTGTTTTGGTTACCAAGAAGTATTTTTGATGCAAATATGGTTGTAAATTAGGATATAAAATTTTTAAGATAAGATGTTAAGCCACATTAAGACCCATCAAAAACCTTCACCTACATTTTCCTACAGGCCAAAAAGAGTATGCTCATAGAATATTGATATTTATTCAAAGTCTCACTCTTTATCTTACAAACTCAGCAAACCATTTCAAGCTGTGCATTAAATGTATTGTCAGTAACAGAGAGTGGGTGTTGGGTGTCTCAGTGGGCACTGATTTTTGTGCACTGTGTAGGAGTTTTGTGTATTCACTAGAGCTAATTACTCACAGTCTGACTTGAGCTGTGCGCTGTAAAACATAAGTATTTTGCTCCAAGTGAACTGTCCTACAAAGCATTAGACACCCACTGTGTTTGGCTCTTTTCATGCCCTGGAAATTATTCTGTGATTTTTTTTTTCCAGTGGCATCATCAACCTTGTGAAATTGACAAACTCACCTTAATCTTTCCTGATGTACTTAGACAAGACCAGCATTTAGTTGTTGCACCAGTAAATTGTGAAATGGCACTACAGAAGCATGAAATAGATATTGATTCCACTTTCTCTTCTTGGCCTTCTCTTTCATGAAAAATAGAATATAACTTAAGTAACTGCTGCTGTATTGGAAACTTCACATATTACTATTGATTAAATGACAGTAATCACTGGATGAACTTATTTCTAAAAGGGCTATTAGCAAAAAAAATATATGTTCTCATTTAAAGCCTATAGATTAACACATGTATACTGTATTTTCAGTTCAGCTGGAGTGAGGTTCGCCACACTTCATACTTTTGTCTTATCAGCGTCTTATAGTTTTGTATTTTTTTGTATTTTTACACTAATTTTAGAAGGATACCCATTATGCTAATTACAATGAGTAGATACTATTTTGTATTTTATTACAGCTGCAAGTGTGCAAAAGCAGGTTTAAGCTTAAGCTGTTAACATTTCAGCAACTGCAATATGAACTTGGAAATGTGTGGGTGAGCTTGCAGAAAAAAAAGGCATCATTGGCTTCTAAAGTAAATGGATTCCTTTATCTCATAAAGCAAATGCAATCATACATTCATTCCCAGGTAATACATTCCAGGGTAATACGTAGTATACTGTAAGTATCTGTCTAAGCATGATTATGGTTATTGTTGTGGCATTTCTCATAGTGACAAGACCAAATTGCTTCTTGACCTATTTGGACCAACTTCAGAAAAGCTGTTTCACACTTACTATGGCATTTAAAGTTACAATGAGAAGTTGCTGACTTTGAGGTAGCCCTAACAGTTGGTGGCCTTTCAACAGTTTACAACTCGTGTCTTATAATTTTGAAATACCAACATGTTTTTTTTTCTTGAATCCGCTAGTACATCAACACTGCAGTGCAGTGAGGTGTGTCTTGGTGTTCCTCTAGGTACCGTCATCGGTCCTTTCGGACTGCCAGGAGGAAAATCTTAGGCATAAAAAATTCATGATTTCAAAACAAGAATAAATAATAATTTCCTCTGCTGAAGGAAGGTTTCACTTCCAACCGCACTAAACTGAATTTTTTGCTTCATATGTCTGTATATTGTACTATATTACAGACACAAAAGAAAACATTTTCTAAATAAAAAAATCATAACATCATTCAGAGCAATAGCTGTAAACTGCGACTGAATTGTTCAGGTAAGTGTGTGCACTCTCTCTTGTGACTTTGGACAAATAAAGCTGGTCATTAAATGGACACTATGTGCACATCAGGGTTGGCCTTTACACTACTTATTTACAGAGGGTTAAAAAGAGCAATGTATCATTCAACTTGGCTCTGTCTTTTTTCTATTAATGTGTCTCATTTCCACACAAGGCGAACAGAAACTCAAATGGCAGGACCTGAGGAAAACTAGCTCAGTATGAATTGTAAACACATGGAATTAAGGATTATGCAATGGCCAACAACAGTGGCTTGTTTGACCCTAACAGAACAATCATAAATTGTTTATGTTTTTTAAATCTATGAGCATGAATGGACACACAAACACACCAGCTATTCATTTTACAACAGGCATACATTATTTCATATAGGGCTGACCTCCATCTAGTGGCAGAACTGCACTGCCCAAAATGCATGAAGATTAAAGACTGAGTCCCTGCAACACAGTGGTGATGCTAAACTAGACAAACGTAGTCTACACAGGAAAAGTTATACATACATAACATAAGATCATACATAATTGATAAAACAAAAATGGCACATGTCTTATTTTCCATTTATGGTCACTAAAGCACACTATAATGGGTTTTCACTTAAATGTTGTAATATATAATAACCGCACATACCTAAATGTCATTCAAAAAATTACAATACTAAGAAACTCTGAGACATATTTCATCTTCCTTAATAAATTGTAGTCTTTAAGAAGCGTTTGGACTGAAAAGGGTCTAGAAAAAAAAAAGAAGAAAAAAATACTTTTTTAATAAAATGTCAAGGCTTAAGTTGAATGACAGCTACACAGTGGTCCCATTAGCCAATTTAATTTACAAGTCTAATACTTCACTTGAGGTTTAGAATGAGGGCAGGCAGTTCAAGCATAAAATATAGAGCTGTTTTGTGTTGAATCGTCAACCACTTGCAAAATTGTCACGTCCTGCATTGGAGTTTGATTTCTGTGATATATCCACTAGTAAAGGTTGTTACAAAAAGAAGCACAGAAGATTTTCTTATACTTATATATTGTTTTTCATAAAAATAAAATAAAAAGACTGGAGCTTTGATCCAATCAACTAGGTCTGCCCTGACTTTTCTTCAAAGCAGAGCAACACACAGTATGAATATTTGTGGTTAAATTATTCATTCTTTTAGTAACTTAAATTATTCTCCTCTGATTTTGTGAGAATTTATGCCATTTTTGCTTAGAAAAATAAAATACAGTTCAATTTTTGGAGCTGTGAATCATAAAGAATAAAGATTAAGAGTACATGTTTACATTTGTAATTATAGCCGTTCAGTTAAACAATTACAAAAAATTATACAAATGATAAAATACAATTATACATTATTAAGTGCAAGATTTGTGGCGCAACTTATACATTTTTTGGTATTCCAGGTTCATTCCAAGTTCCAAGGCTATGAACTAAATTTAGTCAAGTTTCTTGAGCAAACTTGAGTTCAGGTGTCTTTAGTGTTGGCCCAGAACTTACATTTGACACCCCAAGTTCCTTTTTATGTTACTGGCGGCGAAGGTCTGACAGCACAGACAGTCAAGTATTTGAAAAAATATACTGTATTGTAGAAGCTATAGATAAAAGGAAAATCTAGAAATACCAATACCATTGTGTTTTCTGAGAAATAGAATTCTGAGAAATTGTGTGTATTCTTGTGTGCGGTACATATTACAAACGAGTGAGCCATGTGCCAGAACCCAATGGGAAAAAAAACACCAGTGACAGCAAAAGAAAAAAAAAGACATTTCTCACTAGGCTCAGAGCACATGTGAACTCTGGGAATTCCTGTTGAGAAAAACAACAGCAGATGCTTGCATATCACCAGCATCCTCCGAATACTCCTGTAAGATGAAAAAATAAATAAAAATCAGAACTCATATTCAAAAAAGTTTGTTGCAACACATTAAGAACTTACATCAAATCTCACTTTCATCGCTTCACCATAACTTAGTTCTGTATCATTTTCTGTAAAAAAGAGAGGAGACTGTTTGTTTCTTTATGATGATACAATTATTCATGTACAATATTCCCTGTGGATGGGTCCTAATCTTGTAAAGGTAAAAATGCAAGGGAATAAGAGACAGCCTTACTGTGCAGTTTCCACATCCTTCGTGCAAATATGGCAAATCCCAGGATGAAAATAAAAGAAGCACACACAAGCAGGGCACCCAGGATGTGACTGAAAGCACAGAGTCCATGTTTAAGAGCAGCTCACGTCTGTACTCTACTGCAACACAAAATGATGACAAATAGATAGTCCTTGGCGCGATGGCAGGATCATTATGTGTGTGCTCGACTCAGCTGAACTTAACTTGAACTCTATTTTAATGATAGATAACCATCCATAGTAAGCAGTACTGACATTGAGAAGAACTTTAAAATCTTGAGTAAATTTAGAATAAAACTCCCAGGGCCCAAGAGTGCTTTATTCAGTGTAACCAGGGATAGTTTGTGGAAATAGTTCTAGAACATCTTAAGTGCAGACTGTACAAACCTTTGAACCTAAACCAAACCAATTCCCATCTCGCACAAGAGCTTCCCTTGAAAAACACACTGTACATTTACCTGTGCATGTTCCAGGCACTGTTTGCAATGGGCTGAGGCAGGATTTCAGTGGACGAATTTGTCACAGGGACCACTGCTGCAGAAACACACATACAGGGCTGAAACAAACTGCTATGGTTTACCCAAATTTAAAGCAAAAAACATCATAGCATTGTAGATGTGTTGAAGCTAACCAAAGCACCTGGAACGTGCTGAATGTAGACACTGCGAGAACATTCAAACTTCACACAGAAAGGCTCTGTCCTGACTGGGAACTAATCCAGGACATTGAGCTGTCCCAAAAAAATAAAATGTCAATTCCATATGGTAGGTATAAATATCTGTGCAATTTTAAAACTACATGTACTAGGTGTAAAGATGAAGACATAACTTGATATTAAGGGATTGAAGATTTAACAACATGTTCTCCTTCAGGATGTGTGTGATGGAGCCATTACAAATATAGTTGTTTTTAGCCACTATATCAAAACCCCTGCACAGTCTTCCAATGACATTTTTTGTTAAAAAATATAGGGCGAGAAGATACAGTGCTTTAAATTAAATCTGCCATTCTCATTTTAAAATGTTACTCTTACAGACCAGCCTTATTGAATAAAACATTGAGATCATATGTCATATTGAGATTCCATACAAATGACTTACTTGTTGTAATACGAGGCGTGACCTGCACGTGCACGGCTATCTGCTGCTGTCCAGCTCCACACCAGTACCAGCCTGTATCTTTCATCAGCAGCTTCTTTAAGGTCACAGTGAAAGACCCAGTTCTGTCATCACTGATGGCCACTGAAGTGTCTTGGTATGAGCCTTCAGAGTCTGTCAACAGACAGGAGCTCCAATCTCCGCTTCACCACTTCTTCTGGCTTACTCTGTTGGCAAGCAGTCACAAGGGAGTCAAAGAATGCTGTCAGGCAAAAAGACTGTCTTGGGTTTACTGATGCTTGGCAAATTCGTTTCAATGAATTGGCACTTTTATAACACAACTATAATATAAATACCTGTATTTCTGACTGTAGAAGCATTCAGCTGTGACACTACTTCCTTCTTCTCCACTCAGTCTGCTGTTTTGCACCAACATACCTGCAGATAGTACATTGACTTGCTATAAAAATCTGTCCAAAACTTTTTTCTTTCAAAACTGTCAACAATGAAGTACACACCACAATAAGAAAAAAATCCAGATCTGATTTTTTAAATCATTGCACTATTTCCACCAAACATAGCTAATTGTGTTTTGTCTGTGATTGCTCTAAAATGACAAGAATGAAAATTGATTTTAGCCTGATGACAGTGACATATAAAAGTAAGAGGGACATCTTTAAGTCACACTTTAGTCAAACTTACAGTTAAACCTATTCTCATTTTGTTTGTCCTGTTACTTACCATGTATGACCTTTATGTCAGTGAAGGCATAAGGATCTGCACTCCATATGCCCCCTATCTCAACTCCACACATGTACCAGCCAGAATCCTCTTCCTTTAGATCCTTCATAGTAACAGAGAACACCAACTGGACCGGATCGTCAAATATGCTCACTTTGTCTGCAGCTGTGTCTTCCGATGGAGGCTCATCCGTACGGGCTAGACTTGTACAGAAGTTCTTCGTACGCCCTTGACACCAGTATTTGACGTAGCCGGCGTACTGAGGCTCATAATGACATGGAACTGTGAGACATCTGCCCTCAAGGACTGCAAATTCCTTCTCTGTAGTGACCCTGCCCAGACAAACTGAAAAAACAGGAAATAACTACGTATCTGCTGTCTGTCACACTCACAGTAAATGACTTTACAATTGAAAGATTCTTTAAATATTTGCACTTTCATTTTATTAGAATTTCCAACCACAATTTTTTTTATTTAAGTCTGACCAAAAAGAGCATCTAATCCTATTATAACTCTCAGAGAAAAGTCAGTCAGACAGTGAACATGTTATCTATGATTGGGAGAGTGGCCTTGAGCACTTCTTGTTCCACAAGAAATTGCCTCAGTGTAAAAGAGTATGTAGAAAAATATATTTTCTACTTCAAAAAAATCCAACTTCTATACTACATTGTGAAATTGGATTATGCATCTATAATAGAGATTTGGGTGTGAGACAAAAATAACAACCTTTGAAGGCTCACTATACTTATGCACTACACTACCAAGTGGCACTGCACAGTTAGAAAGCTTCGATAACAAATGCAGAAACTCTCAATTTTCCAAAAGCAAAACCATTGAAACTAGGAGTGGAGTGAGTATATACACAGAAGTATTAGTTCCTTCACTACAGCTAATGGCTTAAGTGTAGCTCTCCTTGAAAGCAACGTAACAAAGTGGTAACAGCATAGAGCTCAGTTGTGTTAAGCATAGGGTATCAGCAGTAATACCTGGGATCCATGGTAACAGACTACAGGCGAGGATAAAAAGTTGCGGCATGACTAAATTCCACTTTTAAAGAATTGTTAAAAAACTTTTTATGTCACTGTAGAGGGAGGGTCCACTGTACTTCCCCACTGTCATGTGACCACTGATAGAATCCAGATGTGCCAGATGTTAACTGTTGAGGTGCTAGTCGGATTTTAAAGATCTTTTAATGGCTTGGCAAGTTTATTTGTGTAGCACAATTCATACATACAGCAATTTAAAGTGCTTTACAAAAAGAAGAAGGGTTCCTTTCCGTCACTTTTATATTAGTTCTGTCTAAATCAATGTAAACAGAAGAACATTTTTCATGTCAGATTTTTACAAGTAACTAGTTGGTATTGAATCTAAAATAGTATTTGAATAAAAGATTTATCTCATTTAATTACTCATAATAAATATATTAGTGGTCAAATGACCCACTTTGTTTTTGTTTAAAAGGCTTACATTCAGACCTTTACTTTATTCAAATAAAGGTCTTAAAAGGTCCCTTACATTAGTCTTACTTTTCTGTCATTATTATTTGAGTGCTAGTTCTACTTTATGCCCCATTTCTCAAAGCTGTCCATGGCACCATCCCTCCATGCAGATATGGATTTTGGCAAGCTACAATAAAATTATTTGATTTTGATGCCCGACCGCTTTGGATTGGTTCCAGTGTTCATTTGCTGGATTAATCTGGTACACACATATCCTCAGCCAGTCATTTAACAAACAATTATTCCAAAGCTCTGTGTAGTGAGTCAAGGATGTCTCTATAGTCTGTTGCCTTGGCCATAAATCCACAATGTAAAAATGCTGGCCAGCTCTCAGGACTGCATTCTTAGTGAGTGTTTAACACACACATTTCAGAATTGACTACAGCAATCGCCATTAACAATTGAATGTCTAGATTAATTTCTTTGGCAAAATAGTCATTACTTTCTTTTGCTAGACATTTCTGTCTGAGGCATAACAATGTTTGACTTGGTCTAGTTTCGCTTTTTTAATCTTTACATTCTACCATTGCTACAATAAATCAGTCCATTTTAATTTATAACTTGTATGCATTGGCCAGCTGATATATTATTTATGTGTGACCTTTACTGTTTTAATAGTTACCTCAAATACACTGCATAGGTCAATGAATGTACTCATCAATATAAGAGTCCTAATCAGCTCCAGGGTATATTGTCTCATCGCTTACATCAGATGTATTGCCCTGATTTTACTCTGAGGTGTAATGTTCTTGGGTTTCCTTTTCCCTAAAGACACTGTGAAAAACAGGTATAATCTGTTTTAGAAGACATAATAGAGCACACTGTTCTTTTCCATCACTTTTAAATATAAACACGAATATGACAGAAATCAGGACAATTTAATGTTTTTAATTTTTTGTCTCAGTGCAAAAGGGAATGCTTTACAAACTTTGAAAAAAAAAAAAGATATCAGCCATTATCTGTAAGAAAACTGCATCATGTGTGATAAGATGGGTGGCTGATGTGGCTCTCCACATCAGATGTCTTCAAGGGGACAACTTCTCTTCCTTTTATCTGTAGTAAAAAAAAAAAAAAACACTAGGACATTAGAAACACCAAAACACAAAACAAGATTGTATAAGATTGTAAGAAAAGATATGAATCTATCATAGCACACAAGCTCAGAAGAAGTTGTTGAACTATAGACAGGATGGTAAATAAAGTGGTAAAAAAGGGGCCTTTTGGAATGTAAATGTAAATTTTGGTCAACAAAACGGGTATTATCAACAAGTGATATTTGGGTAATAACTCATTGTAATACTAATTTATAAAGCTCATTATGATGACATTAAATTATTAGTTGCAGTCACTTTAGAGAAATAAAATACATTCAATGGTAAGATGAAATGGTAGCACTGTTGTTTAACTCCACACCTTATCAGTTGGGGGTAAATGTCATCTTTAGCCAATGAAATTCATCACAACAAGATGAAGGACAGTGTGAGCAAACAGAAAGTCGGCAAAAGCCCTCTCAGGAGAAACAGACAGGAATTCCCCTTTGTTTTGTGGATTAATCTGGATCCTGAGGCACACTGTGAAAAGCAAAAAGCATAAAGACAGTAGTTAGTATTTTTAGCAGAACCACAATAAGCATACATACATAAATCATTCATTGTAAATCATCATTAGTCTATGCAAAAACATAATTTGAGATTTATGAAATATAAATGCAGATGATGAGGAATAGGAATATGAGATTATATTGAATTCTGATAATCACCACATTACATGAAATGACATTTAAAAACATCAGTATTAGCATTTGAAGCGATTATTTTAAGGGTTTATTAAACTTTGTGTTGCTCTTACATGATATTAATACTTGGTTTTGAGTGTATGGTTTTGTAACTTCAGAGAAACGAACCTGAGCCCATAGATAGTATAAATATACTATCTGACTGAGCCTAATGAACGGCACTGTAGAGGTTAACAGATGTTAGCCTATAGCCTAGCCTCGCGTCTAATGGCCCAATAAATTATATCACAACCACATTTTATACAAACAAAAAATCACTTAGCATTTACCTGCCAGTATGAACGAACCCACGCACGATATGAAGCCTGAGAGAAAACTATTGAATGGGAACGTGCCGACCAGTAGACAGTAGAGAAACTGCAGCGCTCCAGTTAGCAAGATGTACAGCAAATATGCATCCACCACTTTGAGCTTGTTGGGTGTTGTGGTGGTGTACTCCTCCAGAAACCGAGAAATAACCGATAGCACTGAGTTCGACATGGTTTTACAGAATTAGTCCAAAAATTACTCTATCATAAACCAGCTTCTTCCTTGGTCGGAAAAGTGACGTGTCCACACAAACCGGAAAAGACGTCGGCGACTCGGCGTTACAAAAAATATTTCTCGAGTTCATTCAGCGGAACCTTTTTTAGTTTTATGCCAATAACACATAACCATATATCATTTATAAAAAAAAACATATACATAAAAAGATAGCGTTTTAAACATACTTTAATCGAATAATACGGTGTTTCTTTGGAAAAATACCAATTATCAAATAATAACTGATAAAAACGATTTTAAAGGGGTGGGCAACGATAGGTCTCACTTTTCGGTTAATGTGAGCTTTTGTTTAAGACTATTTTATTTTTTCCTTTATCTTTTTTCTTTCGTCCTCGCCTGACTGAATAAATAAATAAATAACTATTTAGTTAGTCGCACCGCCCCTAGCACAGATAGTAAAACAGATAGTAAAAATGATATCTTTCTCTGTACTTTTATTATTTGGCAGTTTTTCCCCCTCCTTATCTTTCATGCAAAGAGTTATTGTTTATTCAGGGAGTATCTGAAATTATATGAAGCGTTAGATGTTAGCATATTGTAACATTTCTGTCTAGCTGCTACCATGTAACAATCTATGGTAACAACAGTGTAGCAGTACATCTTTACCATACACGATCTTTAAGTGTTGCCTGCTGACCCCGGTATGAGCGAGTTACAAAACATTACAAGTCTTGTACTTTTCAGCTAGTGTCAGAGAAACATCTGAATATCGGCAGCAAAATATACTGCCAATGGATCCAACTACAGCCACAGTGCCATCACAGAACGAGTGTGAAACGTCTGGGTAAGTAATTTTAATAGCTTGATTTGTCAAAGCGATTAAAAAATGGTCGGTAGCCTACAGTAATAAAACATCATTGATTTGGTATACAGAGACTACACCAATGGGTAATATATAGATAGTTATTGATTTAACATTACAGTAATTTGCTACTTACCAACAGCATACGTTAGTTTAATTAAACCTTAGATAGATCAGTATGCATTGTACCGATGACATTGTTTTGATGGCAGACACAGAAACTACTTAACAAAAAATGTTGAATGTTTTAAATATGCGGTGTAGAAAATGGACACCGGTTATTAATTATGATAAAACACAAATAATGCATTTCAGGAAAAGAGAAGTGGTTTTATTCACCTTCCTATAATAGTGCAAATACCACGGATTGGTTTGCAGAGGGAATTAAGTTGTTGGCAGAGTCAGCAGGAAGTCTGTAAAAAGTAAAACTAAATTGTTGCCTGATCTTAGCTACTTGTTTTTTACAAAACCTTTTGATTCAGTGGTTGGCTCCATTTTATTTTATGCGGCAGAAGTGTGGGGTTTTGAAGAAAATGTCAGTAACGCATTTCAGAATCGGGCAATCATGTGCTTTTTAGGTGTTCATTCACATTACATACACTGCAAAGGTGGCTGTGGAGGGCGATATGGGCTGGGAACCCTGTCTCCTGAAGCAAAAGGCTAAGATGCCTCATTCAGCTGCCAGAAAACAGATTGAAAAAAAGGTTTTCATTTGGGACTGTGCAAACAATTTTTTTTAAGCCAAACACAGTCTTACATAAAATTGTAGTTATTGTATTTAGAATCAAAGGTCCCCCTGTGCCCAGTTGAGAACTAGTACCTTACCTTAGGCAGTTGAGGTGAGAAGATACAAGGGTCTTCCGGAAGAGGAACTTCTATTTGCTTTTTGTGACCATAATGTGGTGGAGGATGAGTTTCAGTTTGTTTTATACTGTCCCGTCTATCATGATTTGAGAAGTGTTTTATTTGAACATCTAAATCCAGATGTGTTTTGGCTGTCTGAGGATAAAATTAGAGTTGGATTTTTGATCATGAGACCTTTGCTTTGGGCATTCAGACTTGGTACACAAGACAAAGGGTGTTGTACCCTGAATGAATTGGAATTCCTGTTTTTTTGTTATGTAACGTGAAACTGTATTCTTTTTGTTTAGCTCATGAATTTGTAGTGTCTTATACGTGCCGGGCACCAATGGGTGTAAGACAGGGAAATAATAATACAGTATATATACTGAATATATACACACACAAAAAAACAAAACACATAACTTATAATAATAAAATGTCTTGTGCCACAAACAGTGGGTAGTGAGTGACTCAGCTAATTTGAATAGCCTGTCAATGACGAAAAAGGTAAAGGAAGGTGTGGCCTATTTGTTTAGTTATGGGATGTAAGAGTAAGCAAACCATCTTTTCTGGTTTATAACAGCACCTCAACAATAAAATATATATTTTTTGTATTTGTAGGATGTTTAGTGTAAAAGGTCATTAGTCATTCATAACTGCATACCGTTTACATTTGCGATTAGCTCTGCACTGCCTGCTTTGTGCTCTATAGGCTACAGTTATTTGTCTTTTCTTTAAATACTACTATCATTGTTCTCTTTAGATCCAGTTTTGTGTGGAGCTGGTGGCCTTCCTGGAGTCCAACCTCTATGTCCTTATTGAAGACTACAGAGTCAAAAATCCTTGCTTGTAAGTCTGTGTTCTTTATGATAAAAAAGTAAATAATATGTAAATATAATATAAAACATTTAGTAGTGTCAAGTGATAACAGTGCTAATGTACAGTAAGAGTTTCACTGAGCTAATAATGTGCTCTTTGTTTTGACACCAACAGGTATACAGAATGATTTGTGGTCCCGGTTTGTGACCCTACCTAACCAAAACAGAATATGGACCCTGACTGTAACAAACAAAATGGCTCACAAACTCCCAGACCAAGGTATGAATTTCCACTACCATTTCAGCCTATATATTTTTATATACTTCATTCACTGTTTCATTATTTCTTTTTGTCTGCAGCTCCAAAGACTCCCCTGGTGATGGTCCATGGCTTTGGAGGAGGAGTCGGCCTCTGGGTTAGAAACCTAGATGCGCTCAGTCATTCGCGGCCTGTGTACGCCTTTGACCTGCTTGGTTTTGGTAGGAGTTCCAGGCCTAACTTTCCTTCAGATCCTGCTAAGGCTGAGGAGCAGTTTGTCAACTCTATTGAACAGTGGAGAGAAGCTGTAGGTCTTGAAAACATGATTTTGTTGGGCCACAGTCTTGGTGGCTACTTGGCCACCTCATATGCAATTCAATACCCATCAAGGTAAACACAACAATCAATGCATATGTTAACAATTCCATTACAGTTTTTTTTTTCTTGAAATAAATTTGATAAACACAAAGAAACATTGCACATTTAAGTAAATCTATTAACATGCTTCCTTAGAGCCAGTTAATACGCAGCTGTGATGTATCCTACTATAATTATGCAGACAACACTCAAATTTACATTTCACTCACAGCAAGTAAAATTGGACCAATCCATTCACTGTGTTATTGCATCGAACAAATTGATGTGTGGATGCAAAATAATTTTCTCCATTTGAAACAATGAAAAAGTGTCTGAATATATTTCTGACTTGCTAGTTCCTTATGAACCTCTCGGACTCTGAGAACATCTGGGACAGGCCTTCTGCTCGTGCCCAGAGTTAGAACTAAACCTGGTGCAGCAGCGTTTAAGTTTCATGCAGCAAAAATCCGCAACAGCCTCAAATTTAACAATGTTTAAGGGAAGGTTAAAAACCTTCCTCTTTAGCCCCGCCTACATTCAGTAAAGACAACTGAAAGTGTTTTTTATCTGCACTCTTTGTTTTTAAATTTTTTTTACCTTATGTTTCTTATTCTAAATCTTGACTATGTATTGACTTTTATTTCTGTAACGCACTTTAAATGACTCAGTGTATGAATTGTGCTATAATTTTTTTTTTGCCTTGCCTTATGTCAGCAATTGAAATGGTATTGATAAAAGAGAAGGTGTCAGATCTTGCTCTTTGAGATTTGAAGTTTATGATTATGGTTCATTTGTGTGGAACTGACAAACTGTAAAATTTCTTTACTGCAGGGTATCACACCTCATCCTTGTAGACCCCTGGGGATTCCCAGAGCGAGTACAGACACAGTCCCAAGATTCTCTTGGCAGAGAAGTAGTGAAAAGGCCGGGCCCTCCACGCTGGGTAAAGGCTCTTGCATCAGTGCTCTCCCACTTCAATCCACTGGCTGTTATCAGAGCGGCAGGCCCTTGGGGTGAGATCTGTTTATACTGTAGATGTTAATGGAATGCAAAGCGTTCATCAACTTGAATCAACATCAACTTTCTGTTATCATTTCAGGTCCAAGTCTTATAAACAAATTCCGTCTGGATTTCCAAAGGCGATATAAGGATCTGTTTGATGATGACACTATGTTACAGTATATTTACCACTGTAATGCTCAAAGCCCAAGGTTTAAGCATTTTTATTTGTTTTAAATTATTATATTATCATATGTCTTCCTTCATTATGACATTTCCTTGTGTTCCAGTGGTGAAGTGGGCTTCCGGGCCATGTCTGAGTCTTTCGGCTGGGCCAAGAGGCCTATGCTGCATCGTGTTCACCTACTCCCCCCTTCTATGCCACTCAGCATGCTGTATGGAGCACAGTCCTGGGTGCAGAGCTCATCAGGGGAAGAAGTTGTCAAGCTCAGGAACCAGGCTCACACTGAATTGATGGTAAGTAATACTAAATTATGTTTTCTGTCACCATGAATGGGAGGCATATTGCTGGGCACAATTAAAAGATTAACATCAAGCTATGCCCTAATGATTCTGATTTTGGTTTAACATCTGTTACCATGTCTTGCTATATTGTTATTCTATATTCAAGGAGGATGATTGATGTAATGTAAGAGAGTTGAGCTTATTTAAGCTAATTAAGCTTATTTGGACATTTGTCTTGATTTCTTCCACAAACAATTATAAACTCTTATCTGGGTATTTTCAAATATTCTTCTACAAATCTTTATAAACTGTCCTAACTGGCCATTGTCCAGGGTGTACCCTGTACTAAGCGGTAGAAAATGAATGAATGAATCTTTATAAATTATAGTCATTGGATGACATTTTAAATATTTGATTAAAGTGGGGACACTGTGTAAAAATGAATGATAAAAACAGAATACAAAAATCATTTGCAAATCTCCAGAAACTATTTTTTATTTACAATAGAACATAAATAGCATGTATCAGGTATTGAAGGTTTCCTAACATAAAAGGACAAAGACTTTGAATATCTCACCATCAGTACACAATATTATCGAAAGATTCCGAGAAACTGAGGAATTCTCTGTGTGACAAGGACAAGGCCGAGGTCAGTAATGGATGCACGTGATTTTTAGGCTCAAGCATGAGGTTTGGTCCCAAGAAGCCGGCATTAAAAACAGGCATGATTCTGTTCTGGGAATCACTACTTGGGCTCACAACACAGTTTTCCGCGCCATCCACAAATGCAAGTTAAAGCAAAGAAGAAGCCATATGTGAACACCATCCAGAAAAATAAAATGATTCAGCTGATCATAGAACAGTTTTTCATTTTGCCACAATCCATTTTAAATGAGCTTTGGTCCAGCAAAAACCACATGCAGTCATTTTCAGAAAAAAATCATGCCTGTTTTTTATGTTGTGCCGAAGATCATGAGATTCCAATACTGCCCTTGTCCCTTGTCCCTTGAGCACAGAGATTTCTTCATATTCTCTTAATCTTTTAATGATATAATGTGATGTAGATGGTGGAATATTGCAATTTTAAGTTTTTCTAGAGGCATTTTTTCTTTGCAAATTGGTGAAGCTCTGCCCATCTTTACTTCCGAGAGACTCTGCCTTTCTAAAATGTCGCCAATAAACCATAATTAGTTGCTAAATGCTCGTTTTTTTATTATTATTATTATTATTAGTAGCAATTACTTTTTCAGCCTTTTCCAACTTTTTTAAGACTTGTTACTACCATTAAATTCGAAATGACTTATATTTCTTTCTTTTTTAATGGTCAAATGTCTCAGTTTTAACAGTTCGTATTTGTTGTTTACATTCTATTGTGAATAAAATATGTGTTTTATTTACACAACTTTTTTGGAATTGGGTCAAATGTGTGCTATAATATTAGCATTGTGTTTATCTCTGTCTCCAGCTTATAAATGATGCTGCCCATCATGTCTACGCTGATCAGCCACAAGTGTTCAACAAAGTGGTGGAAAATATGTGTAACACAGTGGATTGACTGCATCTCCATCTCCTGAGATATATGTAAAAGCTCTGTAATGTATCAGGCCACATGCATCATTAACATTTACCTTTTATAAGCTTTAAATCGGCTTTGATGTTTTGTTTTTCCATAATACTTTGTTTAGATATTTATATAGTCTTTAGATCTTAAGGTCATAGATTTTTCTCTGGACTAATTTATTATATGTTTGTGTTAAATTAATTTGACAGGAGCATTACGGAAGATTAAGAGTTTTTGTACTAGTGTGCCTAGGCTTAAAGTAAACTTGCGCCGCAGCATTCTCACGAGATTTGGGAGTTTCCAAACTCGGGTAAATATGGTATTTACTGGGAAACAGACTGTTCAGGTTAGGCTTACAGAGGCAACTGCGGCAAATTCAGATTCATTCTTATTCTGCACATCAGGCTGTTGCTGATGCATGTATGGGTTAGAATTTTTTTATTTGAACCAGTGAAACTTCT
This sequence comes from Perccottus glenii, assembly GCA_024416835.2. Taxonomy (NCBI): domain Eukaryota; kingdom Metazoa; phylum Chordata; class Actinopteri; order Gobiiformes; family Odontobutidae; genus Perccottus; species Perccottus glenii. The sequence goes on along the minus strand of CM044557.2, from coordinate 18,796,829 downwards.
GTAACGCAGAAAAGGTTAACGCAAAAGCATGGACTTAGTTTTCAAGATGAAGACGGTTTGTCTCTAATTCCAAGAGACTTGATAAAGTCTCGCAGGAACGCACGTGACTTGAAAAAAGGTGACGTTTTTAAGGTGAAGACGTTTTATCTCTAATTCCAAAAGACTTGGAATTATCTTGACTTGTCTCTTGGAATTAGAGACAAAACGTCTTCACCTTGAAAACTGAGTCCAGATGCTTTAACCTTTTCTTCAAGATGACCTGGTTGACCGAGAACCTTCACAGACTTCCGTAATGTACCTTTTTAAAAACCCAATCACCTGTGCCTGACACAAACCATGAAGTATTGTATATATGTCTCCTACTTTCATCTTCATAAGAGTTTTCTGTATTTGATACAATAATAAAATGAAATTCGCAGAATGATTAAAAGGCAGAGTAACACTTTTTTTCTTCTCATTATAATCTATCACATGGGGCGCAGTAGAGGTAGAGTGGTCGTGGGCATCCTATAAACAGAAGGTTGGCGGTTTGATTCCCGCTCTCCCCAGTTCATACTGACGTTAACTCACCTTGCCTCCAGTGACACTAGCCTGGTATACCCATAGATTGTAAAAAAAAATGGATGTAATCCGCCCATTTGTCACCTATTCACCGATATTGTCATTATGAAAGGGCAATAAAATGGCGGTTTCATCCGGGCTTTTCGGCTTTTACTGCTTAGTAAAACAATAGTTTTCAGATAGCATAAACGGACATATTAATCAAAATTTCAACCCCCTTAGCTCCTAACTAAGGCCCCTTCTACAGTCACTGAAAACATTCAACATAGCGTACATTGCTACCGAATAGGCCGTTTATTTTGGCTCTCGCCTCGGTTTTGGATAACCAGCAAAGTATAAAAATGATTAAACCGCTCTGGTGTCCAGTCTATTGCTGGCTGTGTTAACCAGCGGTGCTCACGTGGTTTTCTTGTTGACAAAGGGCTCTGTGGCTTCGCCTTCGGCTCTGATTGGTTAACATTACGCCCGTAAACCCAGCACTTGAAATTGAACACAAGCAACAGGATACCTAGCATCTCACATGTTTACATTCATGTGGCTGTGTCTCATGTATGTTCAATTAAATCAATTAATTAATAAAAATATTAAAATGCACTTATTGACTTAACCAGTAGAGGTCAGTAACAGTATGACCTGGTATGGTGGCAAGCAAGACGGGCTTTGTATTCTTTTTTTTGTCTGCTGCCATGATAACCGTAGTTTTGTAATCATAAAGTTACACAGCATACTCAATATAATGAGTAGGAACTGAAAAGATTCATTGAAGATTAATTTCAGTAAAATAAAGTTTGATATGGATTTAATGTATTTAGGTTAAAGATATCCAGCAAAACTGCTATTGTTCTCAGTAATAAATGATCTACAGGAACTTCTCTTTACATATTAAGTCTTTTATTACCAACACAAAAATACAAAATACAGGTTGATAGATAAATAATATTATAGCAATAAATGTCTTTCACATTGTAGTTTGAGTGCCGGCAGGCATCAACCAGGTCAGTTTAAAAGTATGCAATGATTGAATAGAAATTAAAACAGTGATAAATTGCAATATCAATAAAATACTAACTTCAGTGTAGGTTAATACATTTTGCTAACCTGGCTTTAGGCAAGTATGTATTACTCAAATATAGCAGTTGCTCAGTGGTGGAGCGGTCGTCCTTCAACCAGAAGGTTGGTGGTTTGATTCCCGCTCTCCCCACAGTTCATACTGTCGTGTCCTTGGGCAAGACACTTAACCCACCTTGCCTCCAGTAAGTCGCTTTGGATAAAAACATCTGCTAAATGACTAAATGTAAATGTAAATGTATTTATAGATACATGGTCAGGAAAAATACTGAAAGATACTGAACAACTTACACAAATACTCCACCACTGTTGTCACTGCTTTTCAAAGCATTTCACAGTTCCCTTCATTTTTCGGAAGTTGTCTAAAGAAACATTTCACATTCTAAGCTACAATGTATGAAAAAAGCATTAAATACTCACAAAATAATAATGGTTTAACTTCAAATACTAGTGTTAGGATAGTGTACAGTATCCACACCAAAGTAGTTAAACACTTTTACAGCTAAATTACATTGTTTGCATCCACTCAGTGCAACTTTTTACTTTTGCATCTACAGAGCGAGGCAAGAACAATAATTCATAGTACTTCACTGATGTTGCTGCATATTCATTCATTCATTTTCTTCTGCTCAGTCCGGTTAGGGGTCATGGGTGACTGGAGCCTATCCCAGTAACTTTGGGCCTCAGGCGGACTAACTGTACAGTGGTCAGTTAGTTACAGGGGCTACTGATTCCAACTTTTTTTAATTCATTTTAAAATTTTAAAAATGTATTGACATAAAAATAGATAATTTAAGATACATAAACTATGTTCTCTAATATAATTTTATTAAAATTAAAATCTGCATCTGAGACAGCATAGCAACAAATCACCTCCCAGTGCCACTCATTGGTCAAGGACAACAATGTCAGCCACTCCATGAACCTGACTGAGCTGTGTACAATCAAGAGATGCCACCAGCTTCCTGGGTCCAGGTTGAGTTGGAATAAAGTGCTCAGACACTGTCACAGTAGCATGGCTACTAACATCACTGAGAAGAATAAAGAGGGTTTGAAGGTTAAGATTGATTTTGCAACACATAGAAAATGTAAGAGATTTAAATGCCTTACCCTACAACCACCTTATGACCCTTCTGCAGACCCAGACCCTCCACTCTGAACACCACTCCCTTTAGTGTCCGTGGCAGTGGATTGGTGAACGTGATCTTCGCTTCCATCTCCTTTCCAACCACTGCTTCACCCAAAGGCTGGAATAGTAAAGTTACAGAACACATAAACATCAATTATATTCAAAATGATGGTAAATCAATTACTATACCAGTGTAACAAGTCTCAAATGTTTATCTTGAATGTTTAAACACCAGCTAAATACATACAGTGATTGTGAGGTCTGGTGTCCGGAGCCGGAAGCTGGTCTGGTTGGCCAACACTTGCTGAGTTTCACTGACTCTTCCACAGAGGGTCAGCATCAAGGCGGCCTGGTCCACCAGCTGGTTCTTGTACTGGTGGTATGGAAGCACCCACTCAATCATTTTCTCTGTGGAAAGAAAGTTCAGAGGTAATTCTTCTTTCAGTTGCGATTCCTTAAAAAGATGTGGCACCATCAAGTTGATTTCTGTTGTAATGCACACTAAACATATATCACCTCTAAGTGGGCATAAATTTATACTCAAAACGTGTGGTTACAAACAATTGCTACTTTACATTGTTACTTGTTAATTGTGCTACTGTATGTTTTATTACAACTATACATCATGGTAAACATGACATTATGAGAGCTCACCTTCATTGGGTTGGAGCTCCACTGAAATCTCCTCCTTTTTAATGGTGTCCTTGAGCACACCAGTGTAGTACATGACAGCCACCTGACTGTGCAGCACTGTCCGACGAGGTTGTGAGCTCATGTTCTTCACTAAAATGCTTAGCTGAGCGTCTGTTCCCATAATGGGTCCCTCACCCTTCAGCTTCACGTCTATGCAGACATCGTCTCCTTTTGGAGAAGAGTACATATCTGGCTTGCTGCCATAGCGGCTGGCTGTCTCTACCGCAATGCGTTCCTCTTCGGAATCTGGGGAAGATATAGGATAAAGTAAACACACTTTGTTCTGTCCAAAGTTTGAGATTCATTGACAAACCAACATTTTTTGTACTCCAAATAAACCATGTTAAAAAAAATAAATGAGCAGTTGAAAAGTTGTATGAGGGGAATCTGTAATAATTAATGCAATAAAATATTTGATTACAAGATGCTTTAGGAAAAAAGTGCTATAAAAAAAAGCCAGTACCCTCTTGAGGTTTATACAGGTGAGTGATATCTGCGCGCTTATCCGAGCCCACTGCTTTAGTGCTGATGCAGTGGCCAACAACTTTCTTCTCGTTGTGGATTTGGCTAAAGGTACCATCCAACTTTCTCTGCCAGTAGATCTTATCACTGTTGACCTAAATAGAAAATATCAATCTTTTATACTAACAATAAAGCAGAGTCAACATATAATGAACAAGAACTATGAACAATAAGAAATGCTCTCTTTGCTATGAGCCTCTACTCACCTCAGCAAATATAAAGGGTGTGTCATGTTTGTGGTACACCTGACCAGAGCGGATGGCTCTGACTGAGGCAGGGCCACAGCAGAAGGTGCCCTGGCTTGTCTCCTGGGGAGTGGAGTCTACAGCCTGCCAGCCACCATAACCTGGAGGCAGGTCTGGCCTTGCCATCCAGCAGTCATTCCACACATGAAAGTTCCTACAGACAAATATATATTTAGGGGGTTAGGAGGTGAAACATCAATGAAGGTGGCACCAGCTGAGGACCCTGCTGTTGACCCATTAGGCACCGCAGGAGGGTACGACAAGCAGTAAGTTGCTTAGCAGAATTAACATCACCTGTGCTATATATATATATATATATATATATATATATATATATATATATATATATATATATTGTACAGGTAATGTTAATGTTATATGTTATATATACATATATTAAGCAAACACCTTAAGAAGATTTTGGACATTAGGTGGTAAATACTGAACTAATTATTGAAGGCTTTAAGTAAAGCAAATGACTCTATGATTCTAATGATATTCTATTTAAACTATTATTCAATTATTTAAAAATGTAAGTTGAGATTAAATAATAGGATACAATAGAAAGGTCTAGGAATTATGTTTAGTATTACAGATGCTACATAAGGTTGTTTAATCACATCATTTAAAAAGCACTTGCCCCCAGTACTTGCATTCTCTGTTAAATGTGTTGTGACACCTCGAGTTAACGACGACTGTTCTACTTTATATAAACAGTATGGTGTATTCCCAAGGTATAGCTACATTTAGCAATAAGCTGCACAAACTTCTACCTACCAAACAGAGTCCTTGTTGAGGTAGTTAATTGGCTCCATTTTCTCATCAAAATACACATCTGTGGTGAGGGACACATCTGTATCATGAGCGGATTGAAAGTTGGTCACACTGCGGGCTGGTATGCCAAGACAACGCAGCACTGTAGAATAAAGAAAAGGAGAGGATATCTAGGTGAATTATTGAAGGGAGAAACACTCACACTAGAATGGCTTGTTTTTTTAAGCTGTGATGCATTTGTAAGATTATACACTGCTATAACCAAGTGAGAATTACTACAATGCCATTTACACTGGATTTTATTATCCGGGCTGAATTAAAGCAACACATGAGGCTCTGTTAGTGACAAAAGCAGTGGTGAAATGACAAGAATGCAAATGTATTTTGGGTATATATGATCAACAGCTGTGCTTGGGTCAGTGGGCTATCATGTGAGGGACACTGTCTGCATGTTCGATGAAAGTGTACTGTTACTGCAAGCTTAATAAAACAGGGCTGATAGACTGGAACCCTGCCATGGTTAAAACAATAAACAGACTGGTAATAATGTGAACCTTGGACAACCTTTGTGACTGTGACACACAACACATTTCCTTCCCTGTTATTTGTGTTTGGCTTTACAGTAAAACCCACCTGTTGTGGTAACCCCAGAAAACACCCAACATTGTCCATATGACACGGGTGTTCCATTGGTGGAGTGGTATTTCCTCAGGATCTCAACACTGCTACTCCATGCAGAAGGAGAGACACCATCTGAATAATCCCCCGACCAGTTTCCCACCAAAACTCCAAAGTCATCCTGAGCATTTATCTGTAACAAGGATTTCAGATTTTAGATTTTGCTGATACAAATGGGCATTTCCACACTCCCATATTTATCAATGTGTCTTTTCTGGTGGTCAGAATTTCACTGCACAAAACTGTATTGTGGATCAGCTTGGCTTCCTATTACATACAGGGTAGCTAAGACGGCCTGAGAGCCAGTGAGTAAAGCCTAACTTTGCAATGGTTTATAAATATCAATTGTAAACATAGTATATATAATATAAATATAATAATAAATAGTAGGAGTCTGCATGTCCTCCACGTGTTACTGTGGGTTCTCTCCGGGTACTCCTGCTTCCTCCCACCGTCTAAAGACATGCATGTACAGGTTAATTGGCAACTCTAAAGTGTCCCTAGTGAATGAATGTGAGAGTGAATGGTTGTATCACTGTCTATGTCTAAATGTTAGCCCTGCGACTAACTGGCCACTGTCCAGGGTGTACCTCGCCTCAGGCCCAAAGCTGCTGGGATAGGCTCCAGTCACCCGCGACCCCTAATGGGACTAAGCGGTAGAAAATGAATGAATGAATGAATAAATAGTAGTATAAAAATGTACTCACCATGGCAGATATGACTCTGACCACATTGATAGTATCTCCTCGACCAGATGGAGGCATGTTGCTCTTCTCCAGAATAAAAAGGCATGCTTCAAGAATCCCTTCTTGAAACTGCAATAAGGGAAGGCAATTCAGTTCAATAAGCAGGCTCAGAATTTACCTTTACTATTATACAGTAGGTCAATAGGAAAGAGGACGAGATAGAGGGGGACAACATTGGGCAAATGACTCGTCCGACATTCAAACTGGGTCTCCTAACATTTACTGTATTTTCTAACTGTAGATCTGATAAAGGGAGTAGCATTGGTTTTTGGTGAAAGACAATACAATAGAGTTTGAGTCACCTAAAGATTTCAGTAATGTGACGCAACCCATTTGTTAAAGAATCTTGACAACACTTTTATGATACTGAGTGAAATAAATTTCTGTTCTGTAGCGTTAACTATTAAGAGACTCTTATATCAAGTCACATCTTGTCCTCAAAGTCAGTACCTGCCCAAAATTCCATGTGCGAGCACCAATTTGTTTCTCTGTGCCATAATAAATCCTGCCGGTATCATTGAGCACATATTCCTTCCTCTCATCCTCATCATCCAGGAACACTGTGTCCTCTGTAAAGAAAAGAAATTATTATCAATATAACTATATTTGGCATTATCATACATAATTTAATAGACTTGACAATTCCAAGTGATCTCAAGTTTTTTTTAAAAGTTGAATAAATTGTCACAGATGGGATGGTTTGAGATTAACAATGGTGGTTTTGTTTCCTGCCTGTGGAGAGTGAACCCAAATTTCACCTCTTTAGTGAAAAAAGCACTCAGGAATGTGATTTCTATTCCCAAAAAGCACCAAAAAACTCCCTAAAGCCAGGAAACACAATGAGTCTTTGGAGCGTGCTGTAGGGACCTTGCACATAAATATATGTGCAGCAGAAGTACACAAAAGTACAGGATATACCAAAGTATATCCTGCAAAGTATGTCACAAAATAGAACTAGATAGATGGCAGGGAAAGTGTCAGAGAGTTCATGCAGAAGGGCAGTCAGAGGTTAACATTTGTTAGCACTAAGAAACAGAGGGGAAGTTTTGCTTGGAAACCATGAGGGAAAGGGTGGGGAGAAGGAACGTGGTGAAAACAAAACAAAAAAAAACGATATGTCTGGAGACTTTTACAGCATCAGCCAAGTGAGATCATTCTTGTTTTCACTGAGAATTCCTGAAACTTAAAGAAACACAACCAAGGCATTGTGATAAGAAGGAAAAAGGGGCCCTGGAGTAAAACAGTGAAGATTACCATAGGGCTGAGTCAACAGATAGCCAGTGGGAATGTGGGTGGGAGAAAAGAAATACAGATGAAACAGTAAAGTGGGGTGGAGCACAGGTTGTAACCATTTGCAGGGTTTCCCAATGCCGTTTTATGCAGTCATAGAGGGTTTCTGACTGATGAGAGTTAAGGAGGGATTGGTTTTGGAAAAAAGGATTGAGAGAACTACAAAGAATTGGCCTACAATGAAAGACAGATGGTGTTTCTGTGCCAAATCCTTGCAATCCTTGTTATTAATGTGCAAATGTACGTTATAAAAATATCCTGTGTATATATTTCTGCAGTGGTCAGCAAACAGGAAATGAAAATGAATACAAACTAAACTATGCTAACATTAGAGAAGTATTATTTTTTTAATCCAACCGAATGCACTGGGCTACAGTAAATACTAGTAAATATTTATATGTTCCTATGCCAAAAAGTGGCAAAATGTTTGGCAATGCTGCAGAGAAGTTGTGAGCATCTGTGTTTACATTCATATATTATATTTAGATACAATAGATTTGGGGTAAATAGGGTACCCCTGCAAATCTATATGTCATCACTGTAGACATTGGATAGTAATATAAATAAAACTTCTCTAAAAGTGCCAAAAGCAAGTGAGATTTCTCTTACACTGGGAAATAGATATTGTACACTGGTGAGGAATATCAATCCAGTGCTCTGGAATCACAGCCAAAGGAGTTACATAACAGTCAGACCTCCACACAGGTCAAGGGGCAGCTGCATGATGGACAGCAACACACTCAGGAGTTTCTCATCCATGTGAAATATTATTCAAGACTTCTCCAAGAGATAAAATTTTAGAAAGACTGTTTGTGCCAAAATGGTGTGTCAAGGACTTTGGTAGAATCTTTATTGCATCTGGTATGCCTCACTTTTGCTGAAGAATAATTTATGCTGTTATGCAGAATTATTTATTAGACTTAAATAGTCTTCTTTTCTCTTGAATTTTTCTTACTCTCCAATTTTCTGATGAGCTTACCTTCACACCAGGGGTTAAACAGCATCACAATGTTCTTAGGGGAGTTGTAAGTGGTGGCGTTGTCCCCTTTTAGGTAGCAGGTAGTCACTGCCAGGCCGTACAGGCCCATCACCGCTTTGGCCGGAGAGTTGACTGACAGCTTGAGCCTGTTGCCATTCTGCTCCACAATCTTGGCCTCCCAGCGTTCATCGTCAAGATGGTCTACCAAAGGAATGATGACATGCGTGCCTTTGGACACAAGGGGCAGGGAACCTGGACAAAGGTCAAAAGTGTGTCATGTGAAAGCCACCACTGTAGTCAAGTTATGCTGTTTCACAATGTCTATTCTACAGTAGATAAAGTTGAAAGATGATTGAGAAAGAAAGTAATGGATACCACAAATTTAACAATTGCCCGGAATTTCAATACTGCTACTGTTTAAGCTTGAGTTTATTATGATTTATGGTGTGCAGAGTTGAGTTCACAGTTATTGAACGTATCAGCTACAGAGTTAGAATAGAATAGATCACATATGGGTCTTTGTATCAATGCAAGTAAAAAAACTCACATTGCCATTTATCACCAAGTTCAGTCCACACAAATCCAAATGAGACGTGAGACATGTGCATACTTTCACTTTTTCATTTTTTTAAATCATAACCAAAAAAAGCATAACAGCCCTTGTGGTTTGTCAGAGTAAACAAAAATCTACCCAGAGTGCATGCAAGCCTTCTGTTCTGAAGCCTGTACAAATGAATAATTGGATTCCATTCTCCTTTGAAGCACTTCACATTTTCTAAAGCAATTTTTGAATCTGTCAGAATGTAATATGTTTCCTCACCCCTTCCCCAAACTCTGGACAGCAACTTTGCAATGACGCCCTAACTTTATACTCCCATGTGGACTGTTGTAGTTAGAGGTCTGTAAATACCAGAAAGGGAGAAGGTATCTGGTGTTGTGTGTCTGGAAACTATTAAAGCTGAGGGCTGCTGGACGGAATCCAAAACTTGTGGCGCAGCTATGGTTGGACTGCAGCTCTATTTAGAGGTGCTACACATAGCATGTTGACCACATTTCCCAAGCACGATATGGATATAATTTGTACCAATGGCTTCATTGAACAGTGGTTTATAAATATTGCATAATGATTTATTATTGTTTCTAATATTGTGTATAATGTGTTCATATACCAAATTTATATTAAAAAAAATACCTGTTTTCAGCTCTAGGTGCAGCTTGTCAGTGTCAGAGTCAAATGGCCTGTTGAGTTCAACTTCTATCTGGAAGGTCTGCCCTCGGCGGATTATCAACTCATCTCCATGAAACAAGTCAGTGTGGTGCTCCTTTCTATTCTGGCCAGTTTGGGAGCTTAGCAGGTCCACCAAACATGCAGACAACTTATTTTCTGTAACAGGAATTCAGAAACATCAGAAACTCCACAAAATATGAATTGTTTAATTTGCTCCACTTTCTGTGATTAAATTGTGTTTAGTGTGAATATTATTCACCAACTCCTTAATGGCTATATAGAACATTGCTGGATATAAGTTTTTGTAATATAAGTACAACCCAAACTTCAGCCCCTAATAAATATTGATTTAAAAAAACAAAAACTACACATTTTGAAGTAACCGTTTATTGTGAGAAGTCCAAGGCTCACCTATCAAGTGTTTAATCAGTTGGACATCTAAACCTAGGTTTTTCAGAAATAGAAAAAAAACTAGGTAGTGTAAAGTGTTCTAAAAGTGGCTGTAATAAAGTTCAATTTTACATAAAGAACATTTTCTATGCAATATTTGTACTTAATTTACTTAATTCAAGGATGAAGGTAAAGTTAATAGACTAACAGAAGCCTTTGTTTGCAGTAAGTAAAGTAAATCCTCAGTCATTACTTCACTTCATGAAAAAGGGAAGTTAAGTGTTGTGTGGTTACTTTTACTGATTATATTTTTTAGCTGAGTATATATTTCCATTGACCAACCTTCCATTTCCTTAAGTCCCATTTCTTAATTTCTTCTTTTTCAGAATTCTCTTTTTCTGGTTCAACCACAGGGACAGGGGTTGGAGTTTTTACAAACTCCACTTTATCTGTGACATCATAGGAGGTGCTACTCTGTTGTTTGATACAGCATGGGCACATCTTCTTAAACCAACGTCGGCAGCCTCCTTCTTCCTCTTTCTTCTCTTCTTCCTTGAGAATGGTCAGCTGTACACGGGTTGGCAGCTCTGCTCCGGGAAAACGACCCGCACTCCTCACTGACAGAGGCTCACCTGGCATTCTGGGACAAACAAATGAAATCAATCTATTTTGTCCCAGAATTATAACTTTCAATGGTGTATGTTGAAACTGGGCTGAGATTTCTGAATACTGTAACTAAATAAACGAAAAGATGTTAGGGCTTTTAACTCTCTAACTGCAGCTAATTTTTCTTAAAACCTGCTACATGACAAGATTATGACCTTTTGACTTTCTCAACTTCCTCTTATCTCATCTAACCATAATGAAACAACCAACAACTCCTGGCTTGCACTCCACTGGGTCAGCAAAATCCTTTCCAAAGCAATCTGGGTTATTTACATTTACATTTATTCATTCAGCTGACCCTTTTATCCAAAGCGACTTACATTAAACTTTCATTTACCAGTGTTACAGCTGGAACACCACTGGAGGCAAGGTGGGTTAAGTCTTGCCCAAGGACACAACGACAATATGAACTGTGGGGAGAGCGGGAATCGAACCGCCAACCTTCCGGTAGTACACAAGCATGCACAGTATACACTGTATGGTCATATTTTAGAGCAATAACAATAGAATTGGTCCATTTGTCTAACCAAAGTTAGGTATCCAAGATCCAGATCCAAGTCACATTAATAACTCTAAATAGCTTGTAAAAATATTTGTTGTTTAGAGATACCACCATTTTCCCCCAATTCTGCTCAAGAACCACACAATGTGTTGCACACAAAACTCAGCAAACAAACAAACATTAAAGTGCCATATAGTTAAGCCATACACTGCAAACACAAATGAAGCAGATGCTGAGTTATTGGCAATTATTTTATGTTTCAGCATGCAACTTTTCTTGGAATGTGTGTGGTAATTTTAAGGTAAGTTTAGGTCAGTATCTTGCTTTTAAAGGCACAGAACTTCATAGCCTTTGATAATTGCTCTGCTTAGTGTCTCATCGTGTCTAATGTGTGGACAGCTGGAAAGGGGAAGGGGTTTACCATAATGTATGACTAAGTCTCAGTCATTGTGTAACTTTCCATGTTCATCTGTTGGTTGAATTCCTTTTTTAGTAATAGTTTACATATCTTAAGAATAATGGCCAAAAGCATTCATAATCACTGTGACAGACTATCACTAAGTCAGCTGCGTGTTTCAGCAATACGCCAATCCAGCACTTATCTTACGCCATCTGACCTCACTCAACCTCTGCTGTTTTACAGAATTTACAATAGATCTAGGCTATAGAAATGTTTTTATTTTAAACAAACATTGGTTATGTTTTCACTTAGCATGCAAATCATGAGATGAAGTAATTCAATAACTAAGACTTTTGTAAACACAGTAGCTTATTTAAAGTCCAGCTATCTCCCATGTGTATCATGTGAAGGACTCATGTTTGCCAATTAGTGTCATCCATTGAACTCAAGAAAAGCCATTCCATCAGACTATTTCTCTGGCTCCTTTTCTTGCTCGCACATTCTTAAACAGAGTCACCAGCCAAGCTTGAAATTGTTGCTTCTTCATCTTTCTTCACCACCCTTTATCAGTACCACATGAATAATGTCTTCTTTTACTGGTCTCTCAGCTCTCTACACTAATGTTCCAGCAGTTAGTTTTGGCAGGCACTGCCTCTAAGATAAGCCCAAGTTAGTTTTACCAATGGTATGCTTATTTGTCTCATATGGTCCTGTAAACAGAGCTGGTGGTCACAATCCACCAAACTTTGGTTTTAGTCATAAGGTACTAAATGCAGAAGTTAATGTAGTTTCCATCAACCTTTGACATTACATTCAAGTGGAGCTGATTGGCCACAAACCAAAAAGGACAGCATGTCTAAGAGAAGCTGGAAAATGCTGCCTAAAACTTTTTAAAGGAGGTAGGATACTGTGAATATCTTACAAAAACTAATGATAATGCTATGAAATTACATTTATTCTTAAATGCAAGCTCCCATCCCTGTTGAGTTACCTTTATGTTTAAAATTGCAAGACAAGAAAAAAAGCTGTGTAGCATATTACACTTGATTTCACTATATATAGATACTATATATCGCTATAATCCCTATAATAGAGAATTAGAGAAACTTAAAACTACAAAAAAAAACTTGCAGTTTGACTTACTTTTTTGTTTTCTTCTTCTTTGGTCAGAGCAGAAATGAATGTTTCCCACTTTTGTCTCCCTGTTCTTGGATCTGGATTCCCCTTATATGCCAGTCCAGGAATGTACTGCCCTTACAAACGCCCCTCTCAACTCTGCAAAGCACACCGCACCCTTAAGTTCTTCATGCACTCCCCTTTCCCACCCAGTTTTCATGGGCTCGACATTGTAGCGTAGTGAGTTACAGCATGGCTAAATCAAAAGTTGTTACGCAATGTTCAAACTTACTTTTTTTCACTACAGGAAGGGAGTGAAATCAAGCAGACATCAGGGAATTAAAGCACACATACTGTAAGTGTGTTTCAAATTAAACAATATTAAATGTTAATCATTTGCTTGTAAATATAATATGCTATTTAGAAATGTATAGAAAACAAATCAAACTTTCCTCACCCAAAACCATCCAGCTATTTTGTGACAAAAAGCAAAGAAAAAAGATATGATTCACATCCTGTACTTGCACATGCTCATCTCTCTAGATGCATCATCAGAGCGCAAGACAATCTGACCTCAGTCAAGTCCTATTCTATAAGTGAAAGTAGTTACAATAGCAATGTTAAAATACTAAAAATAAAAGGGAGTAACAGTAACAGTGCAATTATTGATGTTATAATTATTGATGAATACCTGGCTTAGTATTCATGTATTTATCTGGCAGTGTGTTTCTGTTTTCTCAATATAGGTTAAAATGTCAGCAATGTTAATAAATGTTAAGGCAAAACCTCAAAACCAACATACATTTGCTATAATTTTTGAAACATGTTATTCTAATTGTAGCGTAGAAGGATTCATTAAATTCTTTGTTGACAGGACTATTTGTATTCTGAAAATGATGAGCATTTTATTGTTGATATTGCTGGCTTGACATTAGCAGCTTGTGGAGAGCAGTGGACGCGAGAGGAAATGTAAAGGTGACTTGGGTTCAACGAGTATGAGTGTCACAGATGGGATTGTGTCCTGGTTCTCACTCGTACGTGGGAAACCAAACAATCCAGTGGACCAAAACTTTGCTGTATAAAACATATTAGGACTGCAACAAAGTGCCCTTACACATGTTGACCTGTAAGAAATTATGAAAAGACCCAAAAAAAGAACAATGTACATGTAAAAGAACACATTTTCTCCAAACAATTGCATCAAATACGCTTAGAATCATTTGGTATTTGCTATGTCGATGGGAGTGTTAAATAATAACTAAGTTCATTGACCTACTGCAGAGCCACACTGGACTTATTATTGTTATTCACAAAAAATACTATGAGGAATGCAACCTTACAACCCGTATTTCTTTTGTACAAATAGGGATCTGACTTAATTTTAACCAAGGAATTGTTCTTTTTTAGTGGAAGATAGGAGTGGAATATTTTCTTTTTATGACTGCTACAATCAACGCAAAACATAGCATAGCAGTGACGTCAGTGCAACATTGTTTAGTGTGTTGAAATGTGTGATTACATCTGTGTGACTTAATCAATAAGAGTGTAATTTGAAGTGGGTTACGCAAGGGGGTTGACTGTAGTTGCTCTGGAGAGGAACACAAACAGACAAAGCTAAAAGGAGCTACTGCTCAATGTCATTTATCATTCCCCTTCTCACATTCAAACTCTGCCTTGTTAAAAGCCTTCTTTGTGAGGTGGATGTAAAGCACAATGTTATCTGAACTATGAAAATTGTTTTTGATTAACTTCTGTCCTGAAACATATTAAACATATTCATCTTACTGGAAAACAGAACATTACGTCAGCTATTCCTAATGTTTCTTGTTACTACTTGTCATAGTTTGTTGGTTATTCAAAAAAACACAATACACGCCCAAATGAGCAGGATAAGGTGAGTGTCATTTGTTAATTAATAAAACACAAAGGTTTTAGAATAGTTTTTCCACTTTTTATTGAAATTTATTTGCAGTTTAATGTCTCATTGTATTCTAAAATTAAAGCATAGAACAGATAAACAATTGACATTAAAAAAGAAATCATGAAATCCATAAATGTATTCTAAACTTTTGACTCATCAAAGTATCCCTTAGCAAAACAGCCCTAGACCGAGAGGGGGCTGTGATCTGTCTGTCCTGTGACAACAAGGACCCCGGTCTGAAACATTGTCTCAGTGGTCTGAGTGCTGGTCCGACCGGTTCCGATCAGTCCGCAGACTGGTCGGACCAGAACTCAGCACTGGTCCTTGGTTCCTCCAGCAGTTGCTGGCTTGTGCCTATGGTCTGTCTGATCTCGCTCAATGATTTGTGAACTAGGTTCCTCCCAACATGATGCGTATTTCAATATCATAGCCCTGGCATATTTTGGAGGTCTTTAATTTTCCGTTATAGTTATACGTTGAGAAACAATCCAAAACAATAAAAGACATTTATACTATATACATTTAATAGTTTGTTTATTTATATTTCTTTCCATTTTGTGTCGTAACTACATTAATACAGTAATTTGCACATATACAGTAAGGAAATAATTAGACACAATTTTGTTTTGGTAGTGTATTTATTGATTGGTTGTTGTTTTTCTGTTTTTGGATCCAGTTACCGCGGAGCACTTTTATTGGTTCATGCTCGGCCCTGGAAAAAGAATAGTCATTAGAAAAAAACATTTAGGCAATATACAGTATAGTTCAATATGTGTTATGTGTTGTGTGAAGGTATTTTAAGTGTGTCAGTGAATTGTGTAGTGTGTGTGTTCTCACCAATGACAGTATATACTATGGACAACTTCTGCCCATTGGTCCCCTATTCACCGATATTGTCATTATGACAGGGCAATAAAATGTCAGTTACATCCAGGCTGTTCCGCTTTTACTGCATAGTAAAACAATAGTTTTTAGATAGCATAAACAGATGTATTAATCAAAAACTCTGTTTTTGGAAACAAAAAAGAAATCATTTTATTTATAAGTGTTTTTCATGAACATAAATATTTTCACAATCTTACAATTAAAAGAAAACTTAGCCAATATTGTTTAGCACTTTTGCCAACTTGGAGATTAAAAGGGTAACAAATACCAAGATGGGCAAAGTTAATGACACTGGCAAAAATCTATCCCACCAGCACTAGCTTCAAAGCACCCTTCAAAGCAACTGAACTATCATGTAGGTAAAAAGTCAACTGTGAGTATAAGTTTAATATAGTTACATCACAAACTGGAAAAACATAGACTACTAAACATAAATGCTAATTTATTTAATTGTTGTTCTCAAAGTATACTACTACTACTACTATAACAGGAAATTTAATACAATCAACCTCCAAAATATGCCAGGGCTAGGATATTGAAATTTGCATTATGTTGTGAGGAACCTATAGTTTACACGTCACAGACCTCAAATTATTGAGCGAGACCAGACAGACCATAGGCACTAGGGACCAAGGACCAGTGCACGGACTGGACCGGTCAGTCCGCGAACCGGTCGGACCAGCGCTCAGACCGCTGAGAGCGCCCCTAGTGGCAGTCCTTGACAAGACAAGACAAGATAAGACATTTATTTTTATTTTTATAGCTCAATATCACAACAACAGCCACCTCAAAGGGCTTAACAGACTCCACTAGATTACATCCCCTGTCCTTAGACCCTCCATCAGGGTAAGGAAAAAATAAAAAATAAAAATAAAACAGCCGGGAACAAAGAAAAACCTCAGGGAGAACCACAGAAGGAGGGATCCACTCCCAGGACGGACACGCTGTGCAGGAATGTGTCCAGGACAGTTGAAAACAACATAGAAATACACAAACATATTCACACACAAAAAAACATTTATATTAGCAGTGTCCACTCTGTGTGTGTGTAAGGGTGGACAGCCAACATCAAAGTAGATGACAGATGGGCTGGGGGTCCTCATATTGGAGACAACAACCAGCAGGTCAGAGGTTTGCATCCACCCTAGGAAGGGATAGAAAAGAAAAGAAAGTGCTAAAAAACAGTGATAAATACTACTGCAAAAATAGGCAGGTGTAATAATAATATGGGATGTTGAGTGTGTACCTACAGCTATATTTACATTTAGTCATTTAGCAGACTTTTTTATCCAAAGTTACTTCCATTCACCAGTGTTACATTTACAGTTGGCGCTTTCATTAAAAGCGACTTACATTAAGGTTCTATTCATCAGTGTTACAGCTGGAACGCCACTGGAGGCAAGGTGGGTTACCCAAGGACACTATGACAGTATTAATTGTGTGGAGAACAGGAATCGAACCGCTTACCACTGAGCCACTGCGCCCCAGCTACAACCAGTGTGAGTGTGTACCTACAGCTACAATCAGTGTGAGTGTGTACCTACAGCTACAAACGGTGTGAATGTGTGTTATAATATTTTTTTATTTCATATTTGGTGATATTGTTTATTGTAGTTACTTGGTTCTCACAGGGTGCTCATAGTTCTCTTCAGGTCATGTCAAATGTTTATGTCATGTCCTTCATGCTAGTCCAGGCAGGAACTAGACATGACTGGACGTAGACATAACTTGTCACGGGAGAACCTCTGCACCTAGGGCTTGGGGCTGGGCAGGGTGTATGAAAGATACGCCTCCTACAGCTTTCACTGCAGTGATATAAAATCTTTTTTGTTTACTTCCCCAAGCAAACTTTACTCTGTACCACGTGTGACATTGTTTTGTGCTTTGCTTCATTCTTGCAAGAATTAAACCTGGCCATTGCTTTTTAAATTGCACTCTGTCTACGTGTGTCTCTGGATAATATAAGGATAAAGAATTCTTATACAGCTACAACCAGTGTGAGTGTGTACCTACAGCTACAACCAGTGTGAGTGTGTACCTACAGCTACAACCAGTGTGAGTGTGTACCTACAGTTACAGCTAGTGTGAGTGTGTACCTACAGTTACAGCTAGTGTGAGTCTGTACCTATAGCTACAACCAGTGTGAGTGTGTACCTACAGCTACAACCAGTGTGAGTGTGTACCTACAGCTACAACCAGTGTGAGTGTGTACCTACAGTTACAGCTAGTGTGAGTGTGTACCTACAGTTACAGCTAGTGTGAGTCTGTACCTACAGCTACAACCAGTGTGAGTGTGTAGCTACAGCTACAACCAGTGTGAGTGTGTACCTACAGCTACAACCAGTGTGAGTGTGTACCTACAGTTACAGCTAGTGTGAGTGTGTACCTACAGTTACAGCTAGTGTGAGTCTGTACCTACAGCTACAACCAGTGTGAGTGTGTACCTACAGCTACAACCAGTGTGAGTGTGTACCTACAGTTACAGCTAGTGTGAGTGTGTACCTACAGCTACAACCAGTGTGAGTGTGTACCTACAGTTACAGCTAGTGTGAGTGTGTACCTACAGTTACAGCTAGTGTGAGTCTGTACCTACAGCTACAACCAGTGAGTGTGTACCTACAGCTACAACCAGTGTGAGTGTGTACCTACAGCTACAATCAGTGTGAGTGTGTACCTACAGTTACAGCTAGTGTGAGTGTGTACCTACAGCTACAACCAGTGTGAGTGTGTACCTACAGCTACAACCAGGGTAAACGAATACCTATGATCAATCAATTGCTTTTGAAAACAATGGTCCGGACCGGGGTCCTTGTTGTCAATGGAAAGACCGCACTGTTGGTCACAACTCCTGCTGTCCAGACCACCACACTTCCTCCTCCATGTTTGACAGTTGAGGAAGTATGATCCTTTAACCTACTTGACGGTGTACAAATCCTGTGTAATGAACCAAAGATTTCTAATTATGATGCATCAGTTCATAACACCATCTTCCAGTTTTCAGCGATCTATTGGTGGTGTTTCATGGCCCGGGGAAGTCTCCTTTTATTATGCTGATTTCTTGCTGCAACTGGACTTGTCAAACATGCAATTTGAAGTCTTCTTTTCACAGCTGAAACTGAGACTTACTACGACCACTGATAAACTGTGCTTCTGTGAGCCGCCTATCACGCAAGCTATTGACTCTCAGAAACTTGTCTTCTGATTTTGGTGTGGCTTTATGTCTGCCAGACCTCTTTCTGTCAGAATTTTTCCAAGGTTTGGCTGGTGAAACTGTACTCACTGACACCTTGACTTTCTTCGCATATTAAATGTTTATGGTTATGATGGTCTGTCCCTCCTCCATTGTTAATTTCCTTTTTTGTGCCATTTTGACTATACTGCTTGAATTTCAATAAATAAATAAAAAAAGGTGTTCTAAACTAAAATTTCTATGCAAAAGCCTACAAGGCATGCACAAATCTGAAAATGTAATTGACTCATCACCGGTATCTAACAGATTACTTCCAACAGTCATGATGTCCTCTAGTGGTCAAAGAGTAAATCGGCAAGCCGGAAAACTTTAGATCGCAAAAGTGATGAATTATTGTTACAACTAGTAGGCTATGTTACGCTTTCTGCAAGAATGTTTTGTTGAGATAATCGAATAAAAAGCATAAAATAACAATGTAACAATGGCCACACTCAGCAGATGACTGAATCGTTTGTTAATTCATTTAAAACCCTAATGACTAAATGACCACACAGAAGTAGACATTAGACAAACGGGAAAACATTAAAATTAGTGCGTATAACGGATATGAAGGGCGCATTTTAGCGTCCAGTACTTACCTGTTGTGGAGTTTTATTTGGCCGACAGAGGGCACAAAGCTGCTAGTTATACGTCATCATTGGGCGACGTAAGCATTTTTAGCTCTTCGGGTCTCACATGTGTGAGTACATTTTCAGTAAATATATCCAAGATTATATTATATAGCCTTATATTTCAAAAGGTTTATTTTTAGGCTTCGTAATTTAATCATCTTTTAGCTAAACTCTGGGAGCATAAATTGTAGACCTGGGCTAGTAGGTTAATACTATCTCGATGTTACCTCTAATTAGACATAACTTATAAAACAACGCTTAAGGCATTTTATAGCACAACAATAGTTTACCACACGAGAAAACATATTTGCTCGTTAAGTTAATAAAACGTTTATTAACGGCTGATGCAGTGCTATCTTACAATTATCATGTTATACACTAATGCACATAAATCTCTTTACTGTTAGCCACAGGTTACATTGTTTATTGTATGTTGTTTTTGTTTCAAGGTCTTTTTAATTATCCTCTTTGTTATTTTTTTTATTCTCTTATAGTTGTAGAGCAAGGTGAAAACTCTTCAACTATAGAGTTGTCCAGGTATGGTTGAAATGGAAAAAGAAAAGAATCCATCAAAGGGAGGTGGAAAAAAGCGGAAAAACGCAGTAGAAGATGGAGAAGAACGGCAGAGGAAGAGGAAAGGGGATGAGCAACAAGATCACGGGCGAGGAGAAGGAAGCAAAAACCGCCTGGATGCTCTGAGTGTGGGCTACTTTCGCAGAGTTGGTGACAGACTAAAGGAAGGCTTTCAGGAAAATGAGGAGAGAGGTAAATATAATCAAGGTTAATACATGAGAAGCAATCACGTCCAAATATTATACATATTAGCTGAACTTGTGTACACTTCAAAGCCAATGTGTAGTAATGCTAATAATACAAATAGTGCCCTGACAAAATTGCATTAATCTTGAAAAACAGTGTCAAGCAATCATCATTGTTACTTACAAGATAACATTACCTTTCTGTCTCACAACAGGAAAACCCCATTAGCAATCACAACAACAGTTTTTATTTTGTTTAAATCTATTCTTAGACCTGCATTTTGGCTTTGAAGGGAAGTAATACTAAACATTTTTTTTTGAGTCTGTTATTTCTTATTTCCTCGGTTTCTTCATTTATCTTATTTTTGCTATTGCTATATAATTATCTTATTACTATAGTATTTCCAGTTATTTCTTTGAATCACTCTTTTAAATGATGGATTTTCTCCAGTCATTAAATCTGTTATAAATCTTTTTGGTTGTATTTTGCTGCAGAGATGTTTGTGGAGAATGTTCTTTCTGAAGTAAAAGGTAAAGCTTCTCTGGTGGCCATGGATCAGACAGGAAGCATTACACTGCAGAACTTGCTTCCTCTGTCAGGCCTTGATCAAGTGGCAGAGGTTTTGGCCGAAATGGGTGGAAATGCGGGGTCAGACTTTAAGGCAGTTGCTTGCAGCCGCTGTGGTGGCCATGTTGTAGAAACTGCAATCCGACAGATTTCAAAGTGCTCAGGTAATTTAACGTAACTAAAACCACAAAAAATGCTTTTAGTTTATCATAGCTTATTGTGTTCTTCGTTTTATTTTTTATTTTTTTAAGAGTCTTCACAAACAGAAGCAGAAGAGGAAAGCTGTGGGCCTCTTGAGACGCAGGTGTTGTGTTTCAGTCAGGCGGTCAGAGAGAACAGTGCTGAGTTTATCAAACACGTTCATGGTTCACACGTTGTCCGCACACTTCTCCATGTGCTGTCCGGCTGTCTCGGACCTCCTCGCACTGAAGCTCCACCAGGTACACTCAAATAAAATAGTTTTGTTTTGGATTCTCCTTTATTTTGATAATGATCATTTTTATGTTTTCTAGGTGCAAAAGAACGTAATGTCCCACCACAGCTAACAGACTTTGACATCCCCACTTCATTTTGGTATGAGCTGAAAGAGCTCACAGAGAGTCTAATGGCTAATGTTATCTGTAAGTTCCATTATTAAAACAAAATTGAAAGATTTTATAAAACTTTGATCAAAGATGGTTTCACGAGTAAGGACCACGCTATATAGGGTTGACATGTTAATTGAATTGAAATATGATCAGAATAAAGTGATGAGATGATGGAGGATGGAGCGTGACAATGATTCTAGAGATGATCCGAGTTGGATGAGACTCGGTGTTGTGGTTTTTCTCTGGTAGTTCACCCAGCTGGGCTTCTGGGAAGATTAGAGGTGTGATTAAGGTATAGCTAAGGTGTGTTTGAGGTGTAGTTGTGGCGTGGCCTTGCTCCTGAAACTATGTCAACACTTACTTAATTTAACAGTTTCACTTTTCTATCTCCATTTTTTTTTTCACAGTAAGTGTGACAGATTCTGTTGCCAGTGCTGTATTTCAGACCATGTTGACAGTATGTCACAGGAAACGACCTAAACTTTGTAAACAGCTCCTTAAACGTATCATGGAGTACCTGACAAGTCGCAATTCTGCGCCAGGAGTCAGGTTAGACAATTCTTTTGAGTTGATGACATAAAATGTTAAATACCACAAGAATCTCATTATCCGTGTCCCTCTGTATATTTTTAGTCCTCTAATAGTTTTTCTAAAGGACCAGGCCTCCAGTCGCCTAATTGAGAGAGTTCTACAGCTATGTCACAAGGCTTTGCTGCGAGATGTCTACAAAAATCACCTCAGGGGTCAGCTTGTGGAACTCTCCCTCCATCCCATTGCCAACTTTACCATTCAGCGGCTCACAGCAGCCACAACCAAATATAAAATGGTGCGTCTAAAACATGTTGCATCATATAATCCAGGTATTAATCTCTCTAAATTTGTTTTAAAAAATATCTTGTCTCATATAACTAGTTCCTAAAGTTGTTTGATGAGCTGATCGAGGGTGTGGAGGCTATCCTGGCAGCTGGTCACATGGGAGTAATTGTTCAGCTGGCAGAAAGCTGTGCAGAAAGCGGAGAGAAGCAGGATGAACTGATGCGCTGTCTTCTCAATGTAATCCTCAGAGCGCTCTACTAATTGCTTCTTTTTCACTACAACTTGTTATGTCCTCTGTGCTTAAGGCTGTCACATTTTCCTCAGGCGTTCCACTGCGCAGAGCCAGGCTCACGACACACCACATGCCTTCCTCTTTTCATGTCGCTGCTCACCTATGAAGTGTATTATCAGTCAGACACAGCAGAGGGCGGCATTAACACAGAGGTACTCCAGCACTTTTTTAACTTTCACAAGAGTTTTACTTGTGGTCTTGTTCAACTATTACTGGGCAATAATCCACATACAATTAAATAATACAATTTAACATAATGTCAAATAAAAAAACAAAGCATATAATTTTAATACATTTCCAACTTTTGTTCTACTTTGTTCTAGGTCCCACCGAAGTCTATATGTTACCATGGTTCCCGACTAGTCCAGGCAATGGCTAAATTCAAGGAGCGTTCACTCATTTTAAGCAGCCTGCGCACTTTGACCCCTGGTGACCTGTTAACAATGGCCACAGATTCTGCTGGCAGCCATGTCCTTCAGGCCCTCATTACAACCTCTAGTGACAAAGGCAGGGGCAAAATCCTCAGGAGACTGGAGGTAACAATTATAAAAGTTATAAAGTTTCACATATTTAGGATAGGTACAGTCTACCCAGTGAGACTTCGGGTGAATTCTAAAATGCCTGAAAGTAAAAATCTAAATACACAAAATTAAAGAGACATGCAAGCTTCTGTAAAAACAAGCTTCTTGTTTAAATGATCAAATTTTGGAACTAAATAACATCTTTTCATATGCTTTAGATTCCATTCTGAGTCAGAGCTCTGTTTATGACAAGTAATTGTGTGTCTTGTGGTTTTAATTTTAATCTCACCTTGCCTTTAGCAGATCTCCTTGAATTGAACATTTCTCTTATTTTTTGTTGTCCTATCAGGGTCAGTTTGTGCAAATGGCCTGCTCAAGGTTGGGCAGTCGAGTTTTGGAGGCCATATGGAACAGCGCTTCTGTCACTCACAGGCAAAGCATTGCACAAGAATTAGGTAAGACAACTTTAAACATTTGTTATATTGTTTTAACATACTGTGTATAACTTTACACATAACTTAATCTGTTTTCAGTCCCAAGTGAAAACCAGCTAAGGTCTGATCAGTTCGCACGCCACGTATGGGCCAAGTTTGCCCTTTCCCACTTTGTCCACAGACGAGCTCACTGGCTGGAAATACAAACTGGAGAGTCCAAGAAGCGCAAACTCTTCAGCGACATTCTTGAATGAAAGTTGACATATTTGTACAATATTTGAGGGTTTGCTATGCTTCACATATGTCAGTTATTGTCTGCTCATGCTGGACTTTAGCTAAAGTTTTGTAACAGTGTCATGTGAAGAAACCTGTTAATAAACATTTATTAATGAAATGTTTGTTGACTGCAATTTGTACCGATTTTAAATATTAATAGAAGAAACAGACAGAAAAATATAAGCACATTTCAAATGGATTGCTTGTCTCTGAGGAGCTTTGACTGATAAATTAAAACTGTTAGAAAACATTTTGTGTGTTTTCAGGGCATACCTTTTGTAGAAGACCTGCTGGAGGCAGCTTAGTCACCAGGGGAAACATTGATCAAAAATAGATTAGAAGGACAGCCTTTATCTCTGAAGAAGCTTCTAAGCAGAGTAGACGCACAAGGCTGTGGAGGCACTTTGTTAGACAGCGTCTCTTCTTGTTTTGTGGGACTAACAACAAAGAGTTCCATGCCCAGAGGAAATAAGCACACATTCATTTCATTTCCACTTTGAAATTGTTCTCATAAGGAGACAAGTTTCCCTTAATATATCTCCAGGCTCCTGAAAAGAAAATTTATGTTAAAAACTCCGGGCCACAGGTTTGCCATTTATATTGCTGATTCCAGGTTTCACATTAAGATTTATGATCACTATCAAGCAACAGAATTGTATCTTCTCAATATTCTTGTGATAAATAAACTTTCTGCAGTGTGTAAAAAATGTCTTGAAGGATTCTGCTGTATGCTGACTTTCAGGGTAGCTAGTTGTTATATTACACTTCTGGGCATTTTAAATGTTTGGCTTTTTTCACATATTAGAAAGAAGCAAGTGATGACTCACTCAACTCAGCAAGTTCTCTGTCATTCTAGCTTACAACACACTCCAGTGACTCCAAAGCCAGGGCAGGGTTAGAAAAAAGCTGCAAAAATGCTGGAGTTCCAGGTATTTCAAGTTTGTCATGGATTTATGTATTGTACAAATCTGTCTCTGTTCTCGGCATTTGACCTCCACATTGCTAAAAACACACAAACAGGCACAGAAGCAGGTTTAAATAGGCCTATTATGTGCTGTCTCTGACCAGTGATTACTATTCATGCTTATTACTTTGACAAAACTGTTTCAAATTATATTATGCAGCATTCTGAGAGAGATTTTCAGGCAGACCTTTACTATTTGGTTTGGATTTTAATAGCAGTGTGCACTCTGGAGACTAAACAGAGGAACAATAACCTTCATGGTACAATGAGACAAATCACATGGAATCCCTGCTGAATTCAAGCACTTATTTCACTCCCACTCAGTATCTTGCAACTGCAAGTGATTGGTGATCTCTGTGACCTCCCCTTGCCCAGGACACTGCAGATACACTTGAGAAACCCTTTAAAATATTCCCTTTGAGCCAACACAACTGGGAAATCTGCATCTCATAAGTTATGCACAGGGCACACTGAAAATAGACTCTTTGGTGAAGTGTAGAGAACTTTGACTAGCTTTCACCAGCACAGTAGAAGATTCTTTTATGTCTCTCCCGAGTATTCCTATTATGGATTATTCTCCCCCAAATATATTGTAAATTCCCACTGAGTCTGTGACAAAGAGGGAGGACCCGCCACAATCAATAAAGAGACTGATGAGTCTTTAACAAGAAAAATGGCAAAGAATTGAACACAATAGTATCTCTACAAGCTGTAACCTCTTTGTATATGTTAATGTAGATTATGTTTAATTTGTTATTGCAAATTGAGACATACAATGTACACTTTGTATTATGTACAAATGATCTTTTTGTCATTGAAGTCATTTAACCAAAGAAATAAGTACACTAATAAACAGGATCTCCTCTGTTAAAATTGTCATAAATATAGGACATTTGAGATGCCAAAGGACTTTAGGACTCCTCGTCTCCTTGGCAACGGTCTCCAAGCAACCATTACTTCTCAAAGCATTCTCCAACCTCTCTATCTCTCTCCTTCTCTCTCCCCTCTGTCTCTTTGCCAGTTCCCCTTCCTCTCCAGAGTCTTCCAAAGTCCCCACTCCACTCAGCGTAGCACCAGTCCTACTTAATGTGAATGCACACGTCTCATTTTTTAGCTCAGGACACTTCTGCACAGATCCTAAATCAAGAGTGGGTCAGCGTCAATTAGTCGGAATCTCAATTGTTCAAACAAATATCTCATTTGAAAATGAATCTTTTTGTAATGTAACACAAATAAACTAATCATATATGTGATATATGAATATAATCAGGTTAAAAATGCAACATCTTTCCCTAAACCGGTCCTGACACAGTGGCCTCATCTTTAAGATATGCTGTGTAATTTACTAATACGTATGTTTGCCATCGATAACAAACACTGTAAGTTACATAACTTAGATTGGTAGGCCTTAACCTAACTAAGCTGTTTGGTGCATTACATAATAGTTCACACAACATTGTGCTTCGGAGAAACTAGGAGCTGGCTAACCACACTTCATCAACTTCATCAACAGTGGCATGTCTTTTAATTGACAGCAGGTAATAATGTATGTCAGAAGAAAGATGCTTTCATATTTTATTGGACTAAATGTAAACCAAGTGTTGAGTTGTTCACAATAACAGAAATAGACTTTTTGTTCAACTAATCAAAAAGAATGTACATATACACTGGCTACAGTAGGCTATGTTGAAGCCAGGTAAGTTGATATTGTTCAGTTTCTATTTCTGACCTGAGATTTCCGTACAGCCAAACAGTGTTGACAAAGCATGTTTTTGCTGCATGGTCCTAAATGGAGCAAGAGTCTTGGGATGCTCGTCTCAAAGAGCCGTGAGTCATTTGATGACCTGCCACATCAGCCTCAAGCAAGTAACGGCTACACTGACACATTTCTTATTTGATAATGTTGTTATAAAACAAGACAAGACACTCATTCAGAATGTCAAACAAAAGTAATTTATTTGCAGTGGATAGATGAGAGTGCTTAGTAGACAGTGACAAATGAGTGAATGTTTGTGACGCCTCCACGGTTAGAGAGAGATCCACGTGGTGTTTCCAGAATGTTTTCTTTAGTGTGCGGTCACCTGTGCATCCAACTCACAAACAGAAGTGCTAATTCAGTCTCAAAACCAAAAAATGACTGAAGGTAAAAAAAAAAAAAAGAATAATTCTGATGATAGGTAGATAAGGTTTTCATCTGTTTCTTCTCATGTGGTCCTGAACAGTCCAGTTTTCAGTGACTCAACCAAAAAAACTGTTCTGTCTGGTCACCAGACATCTTTATAGCCATGCGGACTCTTTCTGTGCTCCACGTCCTCCAGTAAAGGGTTTCTTAAAGTCAGTAAAATATGGCTTGGGTGCAGAGTTTGGTAAAAAAGATGAACAGTTGGTGGTGTCCTCAAACACTTTGCATGAAACTAGTACAGAGCACAAAGGTTGAGTGGAAATGTGTAGTTAGAAAATGCACAAAGAGAGGGCATCATTGTAAATAAAGGGTCTTGCCTGTAACATGGCATTGCTAGAAATACTAGCTAGATTGTGCATTAGCTACTGGCCACCAGTATAGTTATAAAACCTACAGGGTCATGTCTGTAATCTTCTACTTGGCATGCTATAAAACAGGATCTATAACAGCTATACATTATTTTATTCTCTACATAATCAGTGTGTGCTACTTGTATGTGTTCAATCTGTCACTTAACCCCATTCTTGCCCAAATCCAGCCTTCAAGCAGTTGAAACTTTGTTCAAAATGTGCCACTCATTGATGGAACTCAACAATTTATCTTTCCTTCTTGAGTTACTTAATGAATTTAACCAAGCAACTGTCTATTTTTTATTGTTTATTCAAAACCATGGCCTACTTTTCTCTTCAAAGTGCTTACACTCAGAGGAAAGGAGACAGAGGTCTGGCTATGGCCAATTTGGGGCGCTTATCTTTTTCCTTAACCCTTTTACTAAATGCAAAATGTTTACCCCACTGTGTATGTACACCATAAACTGTACACAAAGAAGAATCAAATGACTGAATACTGCTTTTGGAGACAGAACCTGGGGTTGGCTTTTTTGCATGCAGTTTGTAAATTGAGCTCCGTATATTGTTGCAATCAACAAAAAACTAATAATTTTCAGGTTTTGTAAAGATACTGGATTGTATACTTCATGTAAATTTGAACTTTTATAGAATAACACAGGAGTTCATGGACCTATACTGACCACCCGCCAGGCTTTGTCCCTCTTTATAATACAGTTTATGTTGTACAAGTGTCCCTTTGTCTTCTAAAAGGCTTGTGCAGTGTGTCACAGTGCGCTGAGGTCATGGCAGGAGCGGGACTTCTGGCGGAAGATCTTGCTTCCCCGGTGACGGCTCATCTCTCTGTAGCGGCCCCGTTCCCTGTCCCGCTCTCGACAATAAGATCGCGGAACCAGGCCTGCCAGAAAACGTTTAGCCCGACTGGTAAGACTTTCCCTGCGACCAGCCCCGGGGTCGCCTTCGGTCCAGTCAGGCCCCACGCAGTCCCCTCTTGCAGTCCGGACAGCAGCCTCCAGAAGCTCATTGGTGCCATGCTCCAAGGATGCTGAGAGCTCCAGGTAGTGGCAGTCAAACATCATAGCACTGGATTGGGCCTCTGGGACAGGAAAGACAAGATAAATTCTACTTTATTATAAATAAGATACAGAATAAGGACGACCATTGGTATTTAAAATCTGAGGTGGTTTGTTTAACTTCCAATTAGAAAGAAAATATGATAATAATCAGAATCAACTCAGGGCCAAAAAGGCAGGATGGGGTTAACATGGTCAGCTCCTCTGTGCTCTGGATAAGGACATGTGACTAAACGTGTTGTTGACAGTACTTGGTGTCTGTGCTGTTTTTCCCTAATCACACAAGTCTGGACGATAAGTAAAGTTGACAGATAGACATCACGTCACAACAAAAGAGCCTCATTGTCACGTCAAATTGAATTTTTATTCTTGTGCTTTTGCTTTACAATTGCCCTGCTTGGAGCTAAACGGCAGCCCTCAACTGGAAAATGCTTCATTTGTTGGATTCAAAAGTGTAGCACAAAACTTAAACTACTTGGTATGAAATTGAGGTCAAAGCAGGAGAGTTTTTTTTAATAACAATAACCTCAATTCTGTGTATTACAGTGAAAAAAAGATTTAAAGTGAAAAATAATACCCTTTAAAAGCTTACAGAAAAAAAAAAATACATAATGCACACTAATACAAGAGGGTTTTAAAAAAGTCTATCATAAGAGGGGATTTGAAGTACTAAAAATATAAAGAGAACTATTTTATGTTCCAGAGCGTGGGAGTATCGTCCACATTTGCTGATATATTTGAGGTAAAAGGTCAAATATTACAATTATACAGAGTACAAAGAGCGCTGCTGTAAAATGCAATAAACAAAGCATTTGGCCTCTAATCCTCACTATGTATGCACAGGCATTATGCCAAAAATCATACTGGCTATTGCCACCATGTCCACCTTTATTTCAAGGTCTTGAGCCTCGGCAGAGAATCCTGTTCACTTTGAAGCTATAAGCTGCCTGTCACCACTGGTTTATTACAAAAAATACAAGAAACAGCTGATGAAACTAAAAGAAATGTATAATTTCATCACTTTTTTCATGTTCTGCTTTTTAACCTTTAACTGACTTCCAATTAACTACATCATTTATTGCAAAATGTTCTGAAAAGACGTGATGCCATCTGAGCAGGCAATTAGTAGATAGTAAATATTAAAGGCTTCTGACATGAACATGGTACAGTTTGTGTAAATAGTGATCTCCCACAGTTCTCGTTTAGTTTTAGGTCTATTGGGAATGAAGAGATTAACATTTTGGGAAGTAAAATCTGCACTTTAAGAGGAAAAATAAGAAAAGAAATCTACATTTGATGAGATATGGAAACACATCTCAGTGACCATGGCAGTACAGAACTACAGGTGAAGTACAAAACACAAGCTGCCAATATTATTTAAAATCTTGGCTGTTTAAGCTACACCTGTCACAAAGGTATTATAGACTCGATTTGATCTGTGCCATAATCCAGTCTTAGAGCAGCTGTCATCCCGAAGCTGTGCCACCTAATATTGGATGAGGTACAGCTGTTAGTAGAAATAGACAAGTCCCAAAGCAGATCAACAGAGCTTACTCTAATACCTCTGACAGCTGATTGAATTGACTTTTCATAAAAAGTGTCTGGAGGAAATTGAATCGACAAAGAGGAGACAAGGAAAGAGACTGAAGTAACCAAAATAAATAATTAAGAAAATGTGATGAAGGCAATGATGAGGAAAACAAATAATATTTATCTGATTGGTTAGATATATTGACATGCTTTTCAAGCTTTTATTTTGTCGTATGTTTTTTCCACCTATAATTGTGCTTCCCTAGACTGAATGATGACCTAAAATGAGGACAACTGTAAGTCTTTGCCAGCCTTGTCACAAAAGTAAAGTATGTTAAAAAAGGATTGACAAAAGAGTCCAACTTTAAACTGAAAAAGGTTATGTGAGGATGTGAAATAAACGAGCTGGAGGAGAGAGCAGGAGACAGACAGAGATAAGGAATGCTGACTAAGTAAACCAGAGTCAGGGTTTATATTAATCAGATGCTAAGCCTGGAGGAGCAGGGCCACACTACAGCCATATTGAGCCAATGATAAATGTGTTCACACTGTCAGCATTGGTATCACTTTGTGTTGTGTGTGTATTAGCGATGGAGAGAAGGGGGCTGAGGGAAGGTGAGAGATAGCAGAATAAAAGTGTCACTGCACATGCTGTAAATAGAGTTTATGACTGCACTAGCGGCATGTGGTTCTTTAAAGAGGATGTTAGTAAGCCAGACAGGTCAGTCAGCTTCCTCTGTCAGGCTCAAATATCAGGAAGAATACATGTGGTCTGTCTAAGGAGAACATAAGAACATCCTTGTCAGGTGCCCCGAGAAGACAGCATTTCCATATTGCTGACCACGCTGATGCTTCCAAGTTTATCCCGGGAAGAGAAAATGCTGAGTATAAGCATCGCTCATTGCTCATTCAGTGCCTCCGCGCTCCTTTCTCTCATGTCATTAAACACCAAAACCACGAGCAAACTAGAGTTGACTGCAGTGTGCATGCACCAATGCGCCTACATTTTATACTTGCTGCCTCTGTTTAATGTGCACAACAAAACAAAGCAAACAAGAGTTGACCCCAAACTGTGGTTTTACTCTCCTGCACAATAAACACACCTCTTTCTACCATTATACTATAAAAAGCCTAGCCCAATTTCACAAAATTATTATGTTTTGAAACTGTGAAAAGTAAAACCCAATTTTATTTTATTTTCAGCTCTTGTGTCTTACTTGTTCTGCTCAAAAGAGGTCTGTTACCAAGTGGAAATAACTAAATAAGATAACATAATCTCAGTAACCACACATATGCAAGCGTATATGAGCATTTTGCACTTTTCTAGCCATTTTATTTTTTAAATGCTGATGCCACAATCAAGACTTTCAGAAAATAAATGGAAGTGAAAACAGACTAAAACACCAAGAGCTTTTTAAAAAATAAGTTCCCATTAATCATCACCATTCTTCACCACCACCACCACACTGAGACCCAACATTGTAAACAATCATCTTTTGTTAACTTTTGATACTGTTTGAGAGGCTATTGATCTGCTGTTTTGACAATATTGGTCTCTTTAATACACCCCTTCTATACTAGAAAGCACACATGGAGCTACAAGTTTTAATGTGGTGATCATAGGCACATTGTCAGGACACGACAGCTTGAACACTGTAGCTAGCTACCTCTCATTAAATAGTAAATGGCCTGCATTTATATTGCACGTTTTTGTACACACTTTACATCATGTTTCCATTCACATCCGCGCACACACACACACACACACACACACACACACACACACACACACACACACACACACACACACACGCACACACACACACACACGCGCACACACACACACACACACACACACACACACACACACACACACACACACACACACACACACACACACACACACACACACACACACACACACACACACACACACACACTACATTTACACCAGACGCCCTGCTGCTACCACATAAGCCACTGCGCCCCAGTGCATTAAAACATGTACCACTATAAAAAAAAAAAACACAGAGAGGCACTTTCAAGGTTAACCTGAATAGCACTAAGAATGGTTGTAGATAGATTTATACAATGTGTGCAAAAGATAACCAGGCTGGCCAGATAGTCTGTTACAAAGAATGACCTGGGAGCTTCCACAGAAAGCCTTTGCAAAGGGTGGATAGATGAATTCCTGGTGACTGGGTGAACCACCTTCTGTAACCACCTATTTTAGTCAATTCTATCCATTGTTGGTCTAAATCACATTGCATTTCTTTGAGCTTGTGAACTCACAAATCTCAGTGGAATGCAGCTGCTTTGAAACGTAACAAGACAAAAAGAAATCAAGATTTTCAAAGAATATAAACTATAAAGAGAACAACTGTACCTAATTATATGAATGACAAGTAGGGCAATTGCAGTACTGAAGCAAGACCGAAGTAAGACAGAACTTACATTGTATCCTACTAAAATAAGGGGGTACAATCAGCGAAAATGGTTTAAGTTTGTGATTAAATTGAAGCTGGAAATGTCTTTTGTATAAGCACTAACAAAAACCTTTTAAAATAGAAAGGAAATGGACACTCCTGCCATATCTTTAGTTTGGCCAAACCCTGTTTCAAAAAATATTCTCCTATAATAGGGAAACCGTTTATTTTTTATTTTATTTTCAAGGACAGCAAAATAGTGAAACTACACACTACACACTCTGTCACACACACACACACACACACACACACACACACACACACACACACACACACACACACACACACACACACACACACACACCATTTGTTTGTCCTGCCTTTGTCACTCAGCTCCCTATCTCAGTCCTCACTTTGAAACAGCCTTGCCGACACTGACAGTGGGAAGATGAGAAGATACTAGAGTGTGTGTCTGCTTGTATGTGTATATGCTGGCCATTGTGTGCTCATTGTGACTACAAACATACATTAAGGCAGTAAGAGCAGCCTGTAAAACCTGTAAGAGGGAGATAATCCAAACAGACAAGATGAAAAAAAGACACACAAAGAGACAGAGCATGAGGATGAGATAGGGAATTAGAGGTAAGGTTTGCAGCTCTATCAAAAGATGTGCCTTGCCTAGCAATGTGTGCTGTGAGTGTAATGCAATAGCAGGGGCAGGTAAATAAGTTGGGATAGAACATAGTGAAGAACTAGGTTGCCAAAGTCTGGTGACACTCTTTTATCCTCTCAGCTGCTGCTCTGTCCCTAGTTCCTATTTGAAACATTCATGGCATTCAGTTCTCCATATAAATTATCTCATAAAGTCCGGTCAAATTAGCACCTGCCTGTGCTCTGGTGTCTGCTCAGAGGATTTTACGGCCATGAATAAATAAACTCAGCACAGTGCACAGTTTTTCCTTTTCACTAATACAATATTTTTCCTGCACCTTAAACTCATAGATGCTGGAGCAAAGGCTGGAAAGCTAAATGTCCAGAATGTTATGTAGGCTTTTTTATCCACAGATATGAACATATATACATCCACCTGGCAATCAATGTCTGCCAAATTACAGTAATTGTTGTTGCCACTAACTTGAAGTTACCAAATTTATTGTATAAACTGATATATTTAATTTATTGTTGACTGTTTAATGAGTGCATTGCAGAGTTATTGTGTTGCATTATTATCCTTCAAATGTGCAGTGTGGTGTGAGTCATTGCGACCCCCCAAAATGGTTGGTATTTGGTAATGAAATGGGTATATAATAGTATAAAATAGTAAAAGCTTAGGGAATATCAACATTCTCTTCCTAAACACAAACCTATCCCCATGATAAGGCTGAGCAATAACAGATTTATGCACTCAGATCAGTGCATTAAAAAAAACATAACGTATGATGCTTAAAATATTTCGACATGTGTCATTTGAGCTTTACAAATTAATACAATCTGTTTTTTTTTCTTAAATTGGCAAATTGGGTGAATCAGAATAACCAAACCTGCAAAAAGCCACTGGAGTGAACTCATTTTCCTGGCGGTCTACATTACAAGTAATTTACTACAGTGAGTAATGATACATCACTTTGCCCATGAGGAGTATAGCAACAGCGCATTTATCCCTGGATAATGTAAACACGGAGAATAAATTGATTTCCCTGATCAAACATAGATTATCCCTGGGGCCTTTCTAATGGAGACAGTGTGGGCTAAGAGGAAGATTTATGGCACAGCCAAAGCAGAGACAGAGACAGAGACAGAGAGAGTGGATAGATGAGTAATTGCACAAAAGATGCTACATTCTCTGTTTTCCAATGACACATTTGCATTTGCTTTATTTTGATTTGACGTTCAATTTAGAGCATCTTAATTATCTATTTAAAATATTCCTTCTGAGAGTGCTTGAAATAAAATCCAACAACAAGTACATTAGCTGACATGTATCTGATATCCTATCCCTAGCAGATAGCGTTTAAAAAAACTTGATGACACCGAGATGCTCCTCCCTTTACCTACCCTCTGTGCTGATTTCACGGGAGCGAACAAGGTCGCTCTTGTTGCCCACCAGGATGATTGGTGTTTGCGGATGGGACTCCCTGAGGAGAAGGCGTAGCTGGGCGGTGCGGTGGAAACTTCGTCTGTCAGTCACGGAGAAGACCAGTATACACACGTCACACTGCAGAGTGGTCAAGTCCTGCCAATGGGATGACACAAAAGTGAATGTGCATTAATTATTCACATTAACATTGTGGAATGACACTAGATGGAACAAAAGATTATCAAAGTGTTATCACTGGTTTGTGATCTTGAGTAATGGCATTTTCCAACTGAATATGCGCCTTATATCACATATGTAGAGCACAAATCCATTTGCAGTTCATTATCATCGGTCAGCCTGTCAATACATTTAAAGGCACATACTATTTTAGTTTTGGAACACAGGTACTGAGCAAATCCTTGAATTGTGATTGGTGGTAACGTGTCTTTGTAAATGTATTTTCTTCTGTGAACTGTGATTGGCTGAGGGTTACATGACTGGCCTTGTCCACCTCGTTTATGAGTTTCTTATTAGATTGGATCAGACTTCATTAATCCCACAAGCAGTTCACATATAGTGCAAAAATAGTGTTGGAAAATATTCAAGGGAGAGCATGCAGTAAAAATATACAGTATACAGGCTTTTGAACAGATTAAGATATAGAATAAAAAGTACAAAGAAACTTTTAAAGGTGGAACCAGGTCAAGTTAAAGTAACAATACAAAAAAAGAGCACTCTATGAACAAGGTGGAATATAAAATAGAGAACACTAAGAATATGTTGGAAAGGGATAATGTTTGAGAAATCATTTAATTTTCATTGGAGATCCTGCAACAAACATAAAGCATACCAGGCCATTTGTCTGTTGTGTTGTTCCTGTTAAACGAGCACCTGCTTGTGCTCTGGTGTCTGCTTATGGATAAATACATTTAACCAATCCAGTATTTTCTCAGCATTTAGCATTTCATAGGAGCTAAATTCTTGACAGATAAAATGAAAACACATGTTTTCTTCTGCCTAATACAATGTTGAACCACTTGTTTAGGACTTGATGTGACCATGTGCCCAGTGTGATCAAATAGCCACAATACTTTATATTCAAACAACTTGTTTCTAGGTTTGCAATTTTTAGTAAGAATATATAGTATTTGCCATAATGTTATTTTTTTAAATTAATGCAGCCATAAGTGAAATTGAATTGACATCTTTTTTTTTACATCTTGCAGCAGTAGCTTAGCCATAGGGAATGTATCTCTGCCAGCGTTATTCAGTTCTTAGATGTTTTTTGTTATTGTCCCATGAGACAAAACAGACGTCTCTGCTTAACTTGACTCACAAACATCACACTTCACTTTGAATGCCCTGTCCCTTTTAACAGTGCTCACCAACATCCCATTGGGGCTTCCTGTCACAGAGGCTCAATTAGCCCGAGTGGCTCCAGCAGCTGAAGCATCAGCAGCAACAGCAAGGAACTGCCTCCAACCATCTCCATCCTCTCTCCAATCAATTTCACTCAAATAAAGTTTGGTGTAACAAAGACTCACCAATGTTCTTCAAACACTCCCTGCCTGTAAATTTATATTTGCAGCATTTGTGTCACTTTATATCTTTAAGATATCTAAAAACAACAAAAAAAAAAATTTAAGCTATGTCCACGTGACATTTAACCTTTGTCCACCATACTCTACTTTTTTTTTTTTATGGACAACCACCTATTATATGAGTATTTGTAAAAAGTATATAAGGACTGAATGTGTGGGCAGATTGTTTTTATTTGGTATTTACAAAAAAAACATTTTAGTACTAGCCTATGTCACACTTTAACTAACAAACAAGTCATAACACTATGTAAATGTGGCCAACTGGATCTCACTAAAAAGCCAGTATCAAATAAAAGGCCGTGTATCCAAAGTTAGACTGCAGCGATCAATGCAAACAAATTTGCTCAAAGACAGAAATCTGAGACCAGACTCCACAGTCCAAAGCTGGTCACACTTTCTTATCTACAGGCTCTTTGGGAATGTGAGTAGAATGTTTTCAATCTACTGCTTTTGTTAAGAGCAAAGTGGAAAAAAATAAATAAATAAATAAACACTGACAGAAGGCCAACTAAGTCACTTGTTTCTCCTTTATTAGTCAGAGTAGGTAGGATTGTTTTGGTTTTTTTTTTTTTGTTTGTTTTACTTTCCACTAGTTGTATCTAATCATCAGAATATGAAGAATCTAATTGTATTTCCACTGGAATAAAAGCCTCTAGCTACTTAACTCAATCTGCCTGCTAGCTTTACAGAGCATAGTGTGTATGTGTGTACTGACTGCCTGGATGTCCTTGCCCTACATCCTCAACCGGAAAGGTGAATTCCTGCCCTCCGGAGAGTTTCAGACGCCTGAAAAATTCACATCATCCCAAGCGGCCAAGTAGTACCGGATCACACCCTGGAGCAGGAAATTCATGGGGAGAGCCTTGGCAGTCTATCTATTTGACAGGGCACACAAAAGCAGACAAGGAAGAGAAGAGTGGTGGGGGGGATTGGAGGTACTGGCATGCAAGGCTGCCCTGCCACCTGTCATTGTCTGATTGAGGGATGCAGTGGACGGGTGGATCAGCAACAACAACACAGAACCAGAAGAGGATAGAAGAAGAGTAAATCAGCAAAGGAGTAGTAACACAGAGTGGACACATCGATGAGCAGGAAAACTGTGACCAAGTGATAACGCCTCTCTATCAAACGGAGGCAGAGAGGCTTGCGACAGTGCCAAACCTCTCCTGCTCTACATTGAACAGCTCCTCTGTTGGCAGAGAGCAGGCCATCTGTCCATACCTACTCCTCCCGCACAAAGCACATATTAACGCAGCCAGCACAGCAAATCATACACAAATACATATACTACATCAAGCATCATGAATCATACTAGTAATAATGAGCCCATGCTTTTTTCTAGTCAAGTGTATGCTCTGTCAAGGCGTTATATTTAAAGTTATGGGGACAAATCTAGGGTTGTAGTCAAGGCCACTTACTCAAGACAAGACCAACACCTTTATGGACAAAGCTCAGGGTAGAGACTGTATATAAGGAAAGATACAGTCCAGTCTCACCACCAACAAAAGAGTTTTCAATTCAACCAAATAAGGATGTTGATAGATTGAATTTGTGTAATATAAAGTATAATAAGTTGTGGTTTTGTTACAGATATAGTTTCCTCAATGTCCAAGACAAAGAATACATTTTCAGAGACACCCTGAATTAGTCTTAACGCCACTATTAAGGGGAGGATTTGTCTCAAACTTAACTATGAATGTGAATGCTTGATCAACATTGACATATCAAGAAAATGAAAACATAGGTCAAACATCTATTGACTGTTTTATAATTAATGTATAAAAACAACAGACCACTTTTAAAATGTCTTGGTCCCTACATTACCAATTACATATTTACTTGTCTCGTTCTCAAAAGGATATGGCAATTTAAAGTCTTAACATTTTATTTTACACTACATATGATAGATTGTATCTACCTTATTAAGTACAATACAATTTGCCTCCTTTCCGTTCTGATGAGTAGTAGTTTAAGTTTAAAGCCCTTACATGAATCTAAATCCTAATTGGACATCTTTCACTGTTCCAACCAAAACCCTAGCAAACACTGACACTAATTTGTATTCAAAGCTTCACTTACAATGTTGGCTTGATGCTAGAATTATGAATAAATAATATAAGTATTTTTGTCAGAAGATTGTTTTGCTTTGGGCAACTGCTTTCACTAACTCTTGCCAAATGTCTAACTTTGTTTAAATTTACTGCTGTATCCACCAATCAAAAGTTATCAAAAAACAAAATAATTTGACATCATTCCAGATGAAAAGAAAATGCTATAGAACTAAAAACATTTCCACGCTTTCATGGACAAACTTCTCACTGCTACATTTGGCTGTGACTTGTGATTTATTGCTCAGGCACTATAATTGTAGTTTTACAATTGCTTTAAACACAGTCTAATGAGGCAATCATTCAGGCCTTGAAACATGATACATTTTGCTTTAAATCAGCAACAACCTAGAAAAATAGACCATCTGACATTGAACTTCCTGTTTCTGGTGCTGACAAAAATAAGAAAACACATCTAATAAACTGGCTTTTAAACATAGCTTCTAGCTTTTTTTATTAGTACCATGAAGTAACATACACATGGAATACATTATGCCCAACCCAACCCAACTTAAAAGAGCTCAGAGCTACATCAGTGACCATTAGCAGTGCGAACAATGAATCACTTATTGGATGTCATTTGCATAACATTCACTGCAAGTGCTTTCACAAAGCCTATGTACATTTAGTATTTCAGAATATGTATCTATTATTATCCAACTTGCTCCACAGAAACCAGAGCACACACCTAAGCTAAGCTACTGCAGTATATGTGCTCCCAGGTCGTTTACATGAGCAAAGCACCTTGTGGCTTTTACATAAAAACAAAAGATCACACACAACCACCTGGAGAAACACAAAAATATACACCAATGTTTGTGCTACCATTTAGCTTTATCAAAAGTAAAAATACAATCTCAACAAGAGGGACAGATGTGTGCAAAGTGCAGAGAGAAATGAAAGAACAGGCCGATCAATAAAGATGTAACAGTGATGAATGAAGTGTGTTAGGAAAAGGAAGGGGCAGGAGAAAGATGGGGGGACTAGTCATAAAAGAGGCTACTAAATCTGATGGATGAACAGGAAGACGAAGCTCATTGCACACGGAAGGCTGAGTTTGTAGCTTTGCTCTTTTTGTGACAGAGACAAAGACCAGAAATATTAACTACATTTTACAAATTTACTAAGAGGAGTAATATTCACTGCCTGGGCTAACATATGAGCAAAGACACACACTCTCTACAGGGTGGTGCATTGACTGCCCATTCATGACCCATATTTGAGCATAAAAGGGAGCATCTGCACCCGGCATCTGTACCGGCCTCAGGGAGGCAGCCCTGTGGTTGACCTGACCTTTGACCTCAACCTAAAAACAGAGACAGCTCCCGGACAAGATATATTTCAGTACAACTTCTTTGGCCTGATTAGAAATAAACTTTGTGTTGTGCTTTACCAGCAAGACAGAAATTGAGATAATGCCTTGAAATGAGCCCATGCTCTTACTCTAGTGTATGCTGAAAGAAGTAAACAGGACACCAACTGTTGTGCATAAATCAAAGATGTAATTGTGTTTTCCTCCAAAAGGAGCAAAGGAATGTGGTCAAGCTGCAATTATCTTCCTCCAAATTGCATCCTGGACCCATTATCTAATTTTCTTCATGATACAGAAGATAGTCTCCAGCGCTGGCAGCAAATTCCCCCAATAACAAAAACACACATTTGGCTGGCGTACATTTTAAAGCTTGCGGCCACACCTTTCACTTGTGTTTAATAAATATTTCAATGTTAAGCTATAAAATAAAAATGAAAGCTTGCAAGCATACGCCTGACAGAACCACTTTAGGACATAAATGCAAAAACACAGACACTGATAAAAATCAAATTTGAAAGAAGGGTAAGTGAGCCCCTCTAGTCTTCAGTGACCTCAGTTTCCCACACAGCATTTAAAGGATACATCACAAGACCAATACTAGTCTTAAGGCAGCAGACAGCAGTTGATGAGGTCAAAGCCAAGTGTGCTAGTGTTTCTATTCTGGGAACATAGATGACTTATTTAAACTATCTTTCTTGTGACGTCAACAACACTTACAACATCCCTGCGTCTGGGTGAGCAGACTCCCAGACTTCTGTTGTAGCATGTGCACTGGTCTGTGCTAAATAGTACGCTGCAGCATTTCCCTGATGCAGTACCAAAATACCACATTTTGCCTTACAGTAAACTCTTATCCTAACTTCTTATCCTTTCCTTTCAGAAATTACAGGAAGCAGTCACTCAAACTCTTAAAATATTATAATAGTATTTTTTTGAAGTGGGATTTTATTGAGCAATTGGACGCCTTAAACGACTGATTTTAAAACCGTTTTTAAAAGAAGTCTTCTCTAAATGCTTTAATACGTTTTTACTAATTAACACTCTTCTCAGTCCGGTCAGGTCCTGGATTACAGGCCAAGATCATCACTGAATTATTTATCAACAAAAGAATAGATAGACTTCCAGTAGATGGGACCCCTCTTTATTCCTACACCCAAAGCATTGTCTTCAACACACTGCATTCTTCCATTCTTAGTTTGAAGAATGCATAATAATTACGCACAGCTTCCAAAATTAAATGAGCTTTCCAATGAGACAACATAATCTGTCCAGAACTGCTCCAGGAATACAAGAAATCCAATGGTGTATAGCATATAATGCCCTCAAACAGACTGTAAAGCCATAAATGAGTCATATAACAGGAGCGGTGTATGAGACCGGGTTCTATGTACCAGCTTTTTAATGCAGTTTGCATTGAAAAGCTAGAGATAGATAGCACAGAATAGATGACAGCACTATTGGATGCTTATTTGTGAGTGACTGATTACGTCGCTCTGTATGTGACCGTGTGTACGTGCATGTCTGTGCAGGTTGCTATGGTAACTTGGGGGTGGGTTAGGGTGCCCCGTTGAGAATACTTACAGCTCGCTACAAGGCAGGAAGCCCTACCTCTAGGGATTGAAAGAGCTGCCAAATAATGTGGTCAAATTTCAAGGCAGTGTCATGCTGCTTGACACATGCGGCCACACTGCATGTCTGCTGTGTTTATAAAAAAGGTTGTGTTAATATTTGTGTATATGTCTAGAGGCATCACCACTAAATACAATAAACAAAAATATGCTTTGGCAGATTATTTGGTACTCTGTCCAGTCCTCTCTTCACTACTGCTAACAGCCCTGGACTGTATCCAAGCCTCCACTGGCTGTTGCTTATGTGGATGTTACTAATACATGGCAGGGCATTTGTCTTGTATTAACATGCATAGAATAACAAATGTAATTAGCTCAGAGTGAGATTCAACTACAGCAAAAAGGGGTCAGTGAAAGAGATAGCAGCAAATGAAAGAACAGGGAGATGTGAAAAGGCTGCAGGAAAGACAAGCAGTGAATTGGAAAAATGAGGCAACGCAATCCAGAAAAAAATAAAAGGCCTGGCTTTCAATGGAGTTCCCGTGAGCTAAATCGAGTTGTGTGCAAATAATTTAACCTCAAGTGGCAAGCCCCTGAAGTGGAGTGGACATCTGGAATAGGATGCTGTCCTTCACATTAATTAAGAGTGGTGCACACAGAATTTAAGAGTGCATCTTTTTTGATTTTTCATAAAAGCCACAGCGTCACAGTATGGTGTCTGAATGTTCCAGTTTGCTCCCAGCTGCAGAACAGGTTTTCTCTAACCAGAAAATGACTGCCATTGGTGGTATTAACTCATTCTTATTCAGCTCTAATGGGTTTGGGGTCTAACAGGGATTTCTTTTTCCATTACTGACTTAAAATGTGAAATGCTAACAAGGACACTATTTTCCACTTTGTCGAATAAAAGGACACTAAGCTAGAGAACAGCGAGGACAGCTGCTTCTGCATCATTTGACGCACAGTATAGGATGCTTGTGTGAATGCATACACAAAGTCTGTTTGTCTATGGGAAAACATCAGATTATTTAAGAAAAAAAAACACACTATGTACTTTTTTCATAAAATATCAAGCTTCAAACTCATCAATAGTACCTCAAAGTAATGTTGATATTGACATGAAAAGTTACATAGTGTTGCTATTATTTAATTAAATCTAACAGAAGCCATAAGACCATAACTAATCTAGTGTAAACTACTATAAAACTAGGCCAATAGTTACAAATCTAAAGATAACATGAATATAATCATTGTTTACTGATAAAGTTAGAAGAGGACACGAGAGAGGGCACAGAAAAACACAATTTCGTACCTGTTTCCAGTTGTCAAAAATGACGGCTTTGCTGTCTTCATCGTCAACTGTAACTGTGCACTCGAATCCTTCACCTGCAAACATCCACAACACTCATCAAGGCTAGCCTTGGTTAGCGTCAAAGCACCAAGACCATAGCTGTCACAGCCAGTAATGGAGGCTTTATAGTATGTGGACCTACAATTGAATACAAGCCTGTGACAAATTTCCTTGTGGTGAATCAAGAAATTGCCTTGAGAGGAATTGCTGCTAGAAATTCCTGCTCCATGAATAGAAAATGTCTTTTTTTTTTCAAGAATGCCTGCTAGATTATTTTCCTGAAAAGTAATTCTTGTGAACTTTCAGCACTAATCTAGACATTATTTGTGGTTTGTTCAGGCAAAATGGGCCCCAGTAAAAAAGCTACCCATAGGAAACTATATTTTGGCAGAATTTTAAATTAAAAAATGAGAGTAAATCAGTGCTTTGTTTGCTCATCCTAACACGTGAAAGCTTGGTCATATCAATGGTAGGTGTTGTTTCACCCATGTAGCTGATGTGGATCCAAAACAGATGTTCCTAGCTGCCTTGAATTAATATAGAGGTGATAATATAAAAGGTGTTGCAAAGCATTCCCCTGCATTCCCTCACAATCCATTTCCAGGAATAAACTAGCACATTGTTAAAGAAAGCATGATCCATAGTTTTAATTTAAGGGGACATAATGTTGTTATTTGTGGGCAAAAGAACCTTTCTTTGTGCATTTATGTTTTTATAAGGCCTAAAATTCACAGTAAGAC
The DNA here is from genome assembly GCA_024416835.2 of Perccottus glenii. Classification (NCBI taxonomy): domain Eukaryota; kingdom Metazoa; phylum Chordata; class Actinopteri; order Gobiiformes; family Odontobutidae; genus Perccottus; species Perccottus glenii. The sequence continues at coordinate 18,753,644 of CM044557.2, read as the reverse complement.
AGTGAATAGTCAGACTCAATAAGACACCAGCTTTAAAAACAGAAAAATAATCAGTTTAGTTCTGCTTAGATTTGTTCAGGTTAGTGTAAAACTGTAGAACTACATAAGAACTAATCTTGCTAAATGCCATTTTAGGCCAATCCTCTGTATTTTGTCTCGGAATCAAATCCAAATCCGATTTGAACCAAAGTGTACAATCACTTGTGAGTTTATGTGAGTTCTAGTGGACTTCAGAATTGTAAAATTTGATTGAAGGATTTGCCATTGTTGTTCTTTTAAATTATTTTATAATTACTCAATACTAATCACACTCATTCGGATTTAGTAGGATGAGGGTGAACATGAATGTAGCTATTCAGAGCTCACACTTTAATAATAATGTTACATGTTGTAAAAAAACGTTTCACAGATGTGCATGCAGTCAAACTAGAGCAAGCCATTACCGCTTGTCTCAGAGTCTATCGAGAGGGATCTGTCCGACTGCCCAGCCAGAGATAAGGCCAGCGATGATTTACCCACACCATTTTGTCCCAGTAGAACTATTCTCAAAGCCCCGCCTTGAGTGTGGTAAGTGGACTGGGCAGCTGCCATTTGGCCGAACGATTCCTCCCGAGGCACCGCTGTTTCAGTAATAGGCAACGTGGCAGGCCCCTCCAAACTTGGGATCCAATCACAATCTTCGGATACAGCCTCTTCCCTTCGCAGCTGGTGTTTGACAGGTAGAGGTGTGCTACCTCGGCGCAGGGGTAGAGCCGTGGTGAGAAACATACTGTACTGTAATATAATATAAAAACACACATATAAGTATAGAAAATCTTTTTTACACTTCACATTGTCTGTTCTGGCAAATGTTATTGCTGGAGAATGGGGGGAAGGGTGTTTTACTCTGCATGTAAGTGGAGGTAGGTGATAACAGTAGAGGTGAGATGATGATGAAGACGCAAAGTGTGTCAAAGGGAAACATCTGAGCAGGGGGAAAAGTCAAGAGGTGGGGGGTGGCAACATGATGTAGAAACCGGGCAGGAGGGGCCAGAGAAAGAACAAAGAACACAATGAAGAAGACAAGAGAGAGAAAAAGGGTGCTACTGAGGCATAAATACAGGGAGGGAAAGCAGAAATAAGGTACCAGCTAGGTTTAATAAGGCGCTCAGATGGCTCTAGACTGTGTTGTAGTGATTGCAGCATGAATTCACATAGAAATAGGTCATAAGCACAATTGCTTAATCACTATATTCAGTTTTTCCACCACTGTGAACAGAGAGATCAGGTGTGTTCGCAAAGCTGCGTGAATCCACAACAGGTCAACTACAGACAACCTTCATTAATATTAATACAACAATTAATCCACTTCCAGCGACACCCCTGGGTGTGTGTGGACTGGCGTCATAAGCTGAGTAGAGTATTAGCAGTTCATTATAGAGACTAACTGGAACACATTACATCAGGCATATAATGTGACCACAACAGAGGTGCTTAGTAGTAGAATGGGCAAGAATTATTTACCAAGTATCCCATAGTAGGCTACACAAATAATAACACTGCTGTCCAAAATGCAAGATGTAAAAATCATAACTCGATTTCTGGTTTAAAAATGAATTGACTGTAGTTAGGAGCAGTTAAACCCTCACTGTCTTAAAGACGTGTAAGTATAGAGTGATGCCTATTAATCTATTGGTGATGCTGAATACTATGAGAAATAAAGAATTTAAGTTTATTTTTTTATTAATTAATTGATTTACTTTACTCCTTATTGTTAGGGTCACACAGAGCTAGAGCCTTGGGTGGGACGCGCTGGAAAATTGCCAGTTCATCATAGGGCTTACCCTTAGAACAAAGAACCAGTAGATTATCATTACTTAATCTCCAAGCAGGCCTCTGAATTATGGGACTTATTCTGACTGCATCACAGTAGTCTTTCAAAGATAGACATATTAACATTAATACAGGGAACACTATTGCATAACCGTTTTGATCATTTCAAAGTACTTTAACGTAAAAAAAAAAAACTATGTACACTTTGGCATAAAATGACTGTGGACTGTGAGTAGACACACACCATTACTCTTTTATAGAGTTTCAGGTTTCAGGTTGCTCAATTAGGTTAATTGAAAGAGCTCATCAATTACACATGGCCCTATTGTCAGAGGGCTCAGGGGAGCTGTACTTGCAGAGGTAGGCTGAGCTAGTGTGTCAGGGGTTAATCTCTTGCTCTCCCAGGCTTTGAAGAAACTGGGCCAAACAACTGCTGCTTAATACAACTTTAATTACATCAGACCATGTTTCTATTCTTCTGTCTTTACACAATACAGATCACTTACAGCAGTGACTGATGCTTCTCCTGGTGACTGCGGTTGAGTTGTAACTGCATGGTCTTTTACTTTTACAAATGATGTGCACTGCACAACTTATTGCAGTCCAAATTGGATAACCATCTCCAACTGCTTGAAATAATTTTTTAGATATTTGAGACTATCCTGCATTTCAGTGCAATACATGAGGCTTTGCTTTGCCTCCACTATAAAGCTCTTTGATGCAACTGTTTGTAATAATGAGCCATAACAATAACCAAAATTAACTTTATTAAATTAAACTGCCCTTAAAAATAACATAATATTGTTTTAAAATAATGTTAGGCTTTAAGTTAGGAGTCAAAAATATAATTAACTTACACTAGCATCTAGCTACTGTACACAAGGTAACACCTTAACGCAAGTAAACTTGTGTGTATCATGCTTTAGGTGTGAGATAAGTCCAAGTGGTTTCATGCACTCGGAAAATGAAACAGGAGGAAGTGCAGGATGCATGTGTGTAATTACCTGGTCAGCCATGGTTATCAGTAGTTCTTTCTCTGTATGGAACAAGTGCTGTAGCTGGAACCGCCTTTTCCGCCTGCTTCAAGTCATCTGTGCTGGCTGTAGACCCGGACGCATCTACCACGGCACCGTCACGAGCCGGCTCATAAACAAAGACCACATTTCTTTGAACATCGTAGCCTACTATTTTCCGTACTAGAGTAAAACAATCCGCTAGTGGTGTCTGCAGAGGAGGAATCTGAGGACGCAGAGGCGGTGCATGGACAATGAAAGTAGGTAGTAATAGTAGTAGGCAGGAGGAGCGCTGAAAAGGCTATACCTGCGTCTCCGTTTGGAAGGGACTTGAACGAAGGTCGAAGAGAGCCATGGGCACAAGCGCACATCCCCTGCTCTGTGGGTCCGTCCGTGTGGTGTCCGTGCTGCCAGCTCCCCGCTCAGTACCTGCACCTCTCCCGGTCCTGTCTCTCTGGCACCGTGCGTGAGGGGGCGCGTCCTTGAGTGAGGAGCAACCGTGGAGTAAGCTTCCGTTGAATGTGCAGGCGAGAGGGATGCAAGAGGTGAAGTTTTTTCCCCACTTAATAATAATCTGATTAAAATTTTTATATTAAACCAAGCACTAGCCCACAATCTTTTTGTTGACGCTGTTTTAGTCAGCTCGTTTAAAGAGTGTTGTAGCATATTGAGCAGAACAACCACCAGGGGTAGCCAAAGAGCAGAAACTGGTTTAATTAAACTTGCGCTCCGTTCATCACAGCAACGTAAATGTAATACTAGTCTATGTGAACCAATAGCGCAGAAATGTACACTAGTATTAGATCATCTCTGTGCTAGAGTTAGTTTATGAACCCAGAACTAACAGCCTATCATTTTTGGAAAGAGGCCAGTGTTTGGAAAGTTTAAAGCAAACCTCAAATAGCCTAAATATTAAAAGGCATCGCCTGGCTAATCACCATAACCACAGCTGACAGTTACAAAGTAAAGGTAGGCCTTTAGTTTATTTAGAGAACTCTTGGATTTACAAGATTGCAGATGAGTCCATCACATTCAGCTTTAGAAATCATTACTTTACTGCTTTCTCTGCTCTGACCTCCTGAGCAGCACAAATAGCCGACTCTGGAAATAATACATGCTCTGTTTCACAGCACCAAAAACTGTGGGTGGTAACTCGGTATTCATAATCATTTTCAAGCATTTCACTGCAAACACAAATCAAATTTCTCTATTTACATCCATGCCCTTTTTGAGCATTCATTTTCTATTGAGTCCTTTTAGGTAACTTCAAGAAACAATATCAAATTGTTATTCCTATCCAATCAGCAATTTATTTATTCTTTTTATGTTTACGCAACTTAAAGGCACTAGGCTATCAAGAAACAATACAATACATATTTAACATCAATATGCACAATATGAAGTAATTTTATAAAGTAGACTCTGCCTGGGCCTGCGAGATTATGGGCTGAATTTGTTTAAGGGTATTAAGTATTACAGATTGCCTATTGTGAGAAGAAAAGTCCCTTTCATTATAATAACCATCCCAGAGACTCCTTTATTAGTGTGCACCAGGCCTCCATCACATCCACAAAGCAAACACTGAACTTAAATTGGAAGGATCCTCTCTATGGGCCTGCTGTGTGTGACTTATAGTTAAAGCTTGGGCTATTGTGCAGACTTAATTAAGTCTCATCAGGATGTAATGGCTCACTAGTGCTATGCACCATGTGAAGGGATCAGAGCGCTGGCAGATGACAGAGATGAGTATTCTAATGAGCCACCGAGACAGTATTGGCAAAAAATGGAAAGAGTGCTCCCTGCTAATGGATAAAATCCCACTGGTCATTACAACATGCAAAGGTGCAGCCTGAGTAAAAGCAGATTTATAGATGCCGAAAAGATGATAGCCACAAGGTCAGAAAATCCATTATGCATCAGTCACAGTCGAGCAGCTGTCAAACACAAGTCAAGCTGACAACTAGAACGTACTCAAACTCAGTTTTAATATGGCTCTGATTAGAAATTCACACCAGATGCTACATAGATACAAACTTCTCAATACATTTAAATTACCACTGTAAATCTGTCTATTGACAACAAAAAATCCAATTACTGGTTTTCATGCAGTTTATTATGCCAGTCCTTGGCAACAATGAGAACCCAACACCCCTCTTTTGTTGCGTGGCCTTGAATTGTCACAGCGAAATTGACTTACGTTGCCATTTCCTTGTACTGAAATCCCAATATAATAAACAATTTTGTGGATTCGAAAACATCAGAACAAAACAAGCCACTGTTTATTAATGCATGCCATAAGTCAAGAAAACTCAAGGATATTAAGAGGGCATTGAATTTAGATATTGTCGCAACCAAGAGCTTTACAGAGAGATTTACTGAGAGGAGGACATAGCATCTGTTGTGATTGTGTTCAGACAGCTCAGTAATGAGGTCACAGAGCAGCGTTACTAAAGAATGCAATGTATTGATACTCTGCCAGCTACAGGATTGGAATGAGTACAGTGCAGATAGGGTATTTCATCTTTTTATTGCAGGAGTTTTTTAAAAGCTCCAGTGAGACTCTGATGGGTCGTTTCAGTTAGCGTGGGCTCAGCAGATGACCTTCTCTCCCTGAAAATGGCTGTGGAGATTGCGGGGATGGTCCCATCTGGGAGCTTTTAAGTGACCTAGATTTTATAATGATTATATACACTTTGACATCCATCTTTCCTGTAAATGTTTTTGTTATATAACTTAAGAATCCTTAGTTACTGTGGTAAAGACAGATAAATCTTGAGTAATATGACAGCATTATGTATTTTGTTTATGCTATGACCACACGAGTGTCCCATCAGTTATAACAGCATTATAGGCCATATATCAACATCGTCATATTTCGATCTACATTGGATGTGTCTTGTGCAAACACAAGCTGTAGTGTTTAACCCTCCTGGGTCACTAATTTTTTAGTTTTTTTGAGACAAAGAGTATTTATTCACTAAAACTGGCATTTAAGGGGTTAACATTTTAGATAATCATAAATATTTCTTTGTATGGTGAAGACTGAAGTTAGTAAAAGCATTCATTCAAAAATTTGAAAAAATATGTTGACACATATGGCAATCTTTAAAAGAGCATTTTTTTGTGTCCAAGGGTGGAGCCCAAAATGAAGGGACTGCTGGATAAGAAATTGAATGGGTAGTGGGCTGGGTATGTGGGAGATATAGGGGATGAGCTGGAGCGATACACCAGCGTTGTACAGGTTTTTTAAAGTGCTTAGTCAAGAAAGAGGGCAGAAGAGCACGGAGTTGGCCTACTGCTGTCCATGACAATAGAAAGTATAATGGAGGGTTCCAGCATGGAGCCAGACAAACTAACAGGATAACTGTAAGGGATGCCACCTCCCAAAGCAGAGATACTTTTGTTTCCACACGTAAAGGTTTTGAAGTTGCTAAAAGTCCTGTCATGCCAATTGGAGAAGCCACAGAGCTGACATGTGGAGACATCACATTCACAAACTTCAAGTGAATAATAAGGCAACCAGCTGATTGCAAAAACCAACATTGCACTGATTAGTAAGGCTGTAGCCTTTTTATTGCGACGGTGAGCAGCTAAGGTGCTCCTGCAGCGATGCAAGTGGGAGACAATGAGACCACAGTTAATGGTAATACAAAAAAGAGGGGCCACATAGTAAATTAGAAAGGCAGGAACCAGAAAGAACAGCCACTCATCTCAGCCCAATGACAATGTGCAACTGTGTCAAAGTTGATGTAGGTGACTTTTGGCAATACCATGGTTATTAAGATTAACCAAACGACAACCTCAGTGCAAAGAGAGGAAGAGAGCACATATAGTAAATTACACATATACAGTATATATACAATATACAATGTGAATATTTTACTGTTTGTAAATTAACTGTATGCACAGTATCAGTAATGATGTCATTACTGTCTTTCTCAAGTTTAATTTCATACTACTGTGCAAAGTTGTTGATTAAAGAAATGTTGAAATTTCCCTTGATCATACACTTACACTTGCAGGCTGGCAGATGGTCTGATCCTTGGTGCAACAATAAGATACCTCAGCACCGAGAGCACTGCCAAGCTGAAGATCTCAACTCCTACTGTCACAGAAGTCAAGAAACCCAAAAGGACACATGTCCCACCGCCAAGCTGCCACTTCTGAAAACTGGCACTGAGCAGCACACAGGGCAGGGTGAGTAGGGCACCCGGGTCTGCCAGGCTGAGGTTCAGAAGCAGAACTGAGCTGGGCTTAGAGCAGTCACAACAGCAGGTGACCTCCCACTTCCAACAGGAGAGACACCGAGCTCACCATAGTTAAGACCACAGGGAAGGAGATAGTGGTGTTGGTGGACACAACATGAAGAGCAGGATCACTATGACATGATGAAACTATATGGAGGCTAGAGAGATAAAACAATTAAGCAGATTATGAAGATAAAGTTAAAGTTAAAATCTTTAACCAGCTGTCAGATTTTTTTTTATGTCTAGTTTTGATGCACCACATTTGTGAAAGACTTTAAATGTGATATTTTATTACAGTTATTAGTGCCTATTTTTGCTCATTACTTACACCAGGGGTGGGCAATTATTTTTCTCCAAGGGCCTGGGACTGTTGTGGAGGGCCGGGCAAACACGTTGAACTCACTTATGCTCAATAAAACACATTTATTTTGCCTACAATTTAAGTTTGAACTGTAGGCAAAACAATATGTACAATAAACACTGTATAGTCAACACCACAGTCACAGCTACACCTCCTCAGTTTTAGCACAACTCTTTACAGTTTGTTCTAAAACCAGTGAAAACTATCTCTCTGAGAGTTTGAGATGATAGTTTTAGGAAAGGTTGTTACTGTTTGGATGCATGTCACAGTGAATCAACTGATCCCTGCAGAATATTGAAGGAAAAATATATGTAGTGTTTAATCATCAAGAAAATATTAGAAAATGCTTAGCGGGCCGGATTAAACAGACCAATGGGCCGCATGTGGCCCAGGCCTTAGTTTGCCCAATCTTGCTATAGACTATGTAGTGCAAAATAACAAATAATATATAATTAAACAATCCCAAACACAAAATTCAACTACTTGTAAACTGTAACTGCCTCTCGTTAAATGGCCACAAGTTGCATAAATTAAAAAAGGGTTTAAGTTTGGAACGTTTAAAAGAGTATTGAAGCAGAAATGGTGAGAATGACTGCCAACAGACACAGCACAAACTCATTTAAATAATCAACTTGCTCCCATGTATTATTCATATAGATAATAGTTGCCAGAGTAAGATTCATGATGTGTGCGATTGTGAGCTCATTCCGGTGACTGACAGGCCTGATGATTCAGACATTGGATAGTGGCCTCCCTTTTTTCTCTGGAGACTCGAGCAACAAACATACATGGCATTAGCAGAAAACTGCATCACGACACAAACAGGCAGCTCACCTTGGCAGACGCCTCACAGACTCACAAAGGGGTCTTTTTCATTCCCAGGGGCGTAAATTACACAAATACACATACATAAACTAAATGTGCGGCAGAGAAAAAACTGCAGGCAATTGACCAGTGAGGAGTAAATTTTACTCTGGCCGTGATCCCCCAGCTCTGACAGCACCACGTTTCAACAATGATTGATTTAGCTAATCTCTTCGCCATCCCAATGGGAAAAAACACTTATTTACTTGCAATTGCAACTTGCATCATAACACAAAATAATTTGATTTAAACGCCTAATCAATTATCAAACACAGGATGTCATTCCCAAACTTAGCCTTAGTCTAAAAGCTGTTTTTAATCACATCCTTAATTAATGCCCTTAACTTCTGGAGCCAACACTCTTTTATTCTTGCACAAAACATATTTTGACATTTTATTTAAAGCCTGGGTTTAAATATTGCCAATATTGCTATTTTTCATTCCCCCCACCTTTGTCAAAATGATAGATGAGATGTTGTGACAGATGGATGAACAAATGAACAACTGTTTAATCATTCATTCATCCATCTGTTCCCCTTATGCTTCTCACCAAATCTGACTATCCCGGTCTTAGTTTCATTTTTAGCAGGTGGGCGATAATGTTTTTTTTATTTTAAAAGGTCAGTCTGATTGATGGGTTGTGTCATTTATGTAAAAAGGCTGTATCAGACGTTTGTGGTATTTTGTGAAGCATAAGTATGTTTTAGTTAAGGGAGAGTGGCAGATAATAATATACAGAGATTGGAAGTACAAGGCACATGCTGCAATGTAAAGCTAAACTAATTTATTTTCTGTGCATTACCTTGATGCAGATGTGATCCTGCGTTTGTAATGAACTGGAAGCTCTTTTTTAGTGTACACATTAATTATTCCATTGCTCTTCCACATCTGATAGTTTGTAAGGCAGATATTGAAAGTTATACAATATACTGTGATATTAGGTTAAGTCACATACCTAAATTTACCTTTTTTATTATTTCCTAATTTTTATGACCCCTGAGCCGACCCCTATCCTAAACCCTGTCTCAATTAGAAATGGTCCTGTCTGAGGTTGTAAGGCTTTAAAGCATAGGGTGCATAACATACCAAAAGTAATGACAGCAATTAAACTAACAGCAAGTGAACTAGAAGCAAATTTGTTGTGGACAAAATCTTCATCATACATCTGAAGCTTCTTCAAAAAAAACTTTAAAAACTAGCGTTGACTCTATAGTGGAAAGAAAAAGATGTCACAATGCAGACATTTAAAGTAAGTAGTAACTAATATGGTATTTTGTACACAGATGTAAAATGTGATCTTTCATTTAAGTCAGAGAAAGCAAATCAATAAAACGCCAATCAAAGCTTCCTGAAGTTTGAACATTTCCAGTACTATAAAACTTTTAAGGAAAGTATCCATTGGCTGTACAAACCACTATCCAATGCCATGAACAGTTTGTGTTTCCATTTGATCCAGGTGCTGCAGAGGTAGAGAGAAAGCACAACGCAGAGGTGGGGAATACTGCAGGGGCTGAGGTGGATGTAAAATGCATGAGTCTTAGTTACTGTGAAGAGTGACCTGCTCCTGGGAAAATCTCTGTGCTCACCGTCAGCTGATGCATTTTATGAGGAAGAGCAGACAAGGTACACACCTGTGTTCCTCCTTCTGCCCCCTCCTCCTTTTGACATGCCATTTTGACATCTTTTTAAACATTAGGTTTTAAACAAAAAAGGTTTTAAACAATATATACAAGCTTGTTAACAATAATCTAAGTTTTTGATTGGGACAGTGCTTGTTAATGAATATACATAAAACATAAAGACATAAATCTAAACATGCCGGATTTTAGCCTTATGCTAGTTTCCATTCTTTGTCCTACAAGGTTGTAATAAAAACAAATTACAAATTACTATAAAAATATGTACATAGAATACATTTCACATACATTTCATTAGTCCAGAAACACATCCATCCGAACACACACAATGCTCACAATAGCCTACTGCACAGCCTAAGCTATGTTGCAACCTACTCATTCACACACATCCAAGCAGACATACGTAACAGGTTTCATACTAGGATACATGTACCATATTATGAATGAGTACTATTCTGATTCGACTTCAGCCAGTTTCTCATTTGGGCTTCAAAGGAGTTATATGTGACGCATTCTCTCAATGTCAATGGAAAACTGTTCCATAGGTTCTCACCTTGAACTGACAGTCTGACTGAACGTGGTGCGCCTGTGAGGTATTGTCACATCACCTCTGGTGGTAGCTCGCGCAGTCCTTAGTGGATTAGTGTTACATTTAATAAATTCCCTCAATGGAGGAGGGGCAAGGGTATGTAGTACATTATACATAAAAACAAGCTGTTTTTAAGTTATTCATGTTTTTAAATGAGACAAGGTGAGACATCAGTCCTCCTAAAGCTCAATGAATGGAAAATGGAACATTCATTATACTTGAACCAAAAATGAGAGATATGCCAAAACGTCTATAACCACATGACTTTTGACACGATCTTTTTTTTTCTTCATCAGTCAAGACTGTTTTTTTATGCACTTAGATGTCAAGTAGCTTTGCATTTCCCAGCTGCTTCCTTACTGAGCATATCACAAATAAGACTAATTAGTTCCTGTTTGAAGTTTTAATGTAATGATGCCAGATTGTAATTTAAATGGCCTCTCAGAGGATCAGATTGTTAAATTACTTTAGTGATTCTTTAAAACAGATAAAAAAGTAAAAGGCAGCATCATTCTCACATATCTTAGTGGTTACCAGGGCATCTTTATAGACAAACAATTTTGTGTTACTTTGGTGTAATGTGTGGCTATTATGTTGGAACTCATCTTGCCTGTTGAGAGTGGTATTTACAAAGAGATGGCCAAAACTCTTCATCTTCCTCACAGCTCTGTTATTCACAGTTGAGTACCAATATGTCAAAAATAATAGTATCTTCTAGTACTGTGCACAATATAACAAACATTTATATGAATGTTATAGCTTAGTTAAAGAACAGCCATAAATGAGCTCAGACCTTCAAACTATTTGGTCTTGGCTTTGTGAAATGAAATATCAGGAATATCTGTCCAATCCCTGCTGCTATCATTCAGTGGGGCTCCATTTATTCTTGTGGCATTATATACAGGCCAAAAGTAAATGTACTGGGTACTTCTATAATGTCATATTGGCAGCTATTACTTGTGGTTTTCTTTAAGATTTCAGAGTAGGATGTCTGAAAGAAATGTCTATGTGGGTTGTTAGTCATCCAGGTCATGGTAAACTGACAACTGTCTCGAGGAGGTCTGCCATTAGAGTGTATTGAGCTGCACTACAGTTGAAATGGAATACAGACTGGACCTTCTGCTTAGTTCAAAGTCTCTTCTGTTTATGTGTGAGCTGTGTGAGTCATGCCTATTTTAATCCAATTCAAAAAGTTTTATCACAGAAAAAAGCTAATTAAAATACAGGGAAATTAAGAAACACATTTTGGGACACACAAACCATACAAACCATACAAACCATTAATGTTATAGTAAATATACAATAAACAATGTCTGACAATGTGGCTCTCCTTTGGGAAACGTTGCACCGGCTCAACCTTATGCAATGGATCTGTAGGTTTTGGGACATTGTGAACATGGGGCTATAGTTGCGCCAAGTAAAACAATTCATTATTACATTTCATACAAAGACTATTGACAGTTTTGCATGGCATTAAAATATAACTTTGAATAAGCAGCCACACTGAAAATAACTAAATGTAATGATGGTCTGAAACACATTATGGAGTGAGAGGTTGGGAGGCTGTCAGCATGAGCTCAAGGGCTGAAAGGTTTATTTTTTATGTCATAATAAAAAATTAAATAAAAAAAAGATTACAAAAAAAACATTCTGATGTTTTCCTGTATGTATATGTTTATATTTAAAGTCAAATATATTTCTTATACATTTGACTAAAATGTCAACTGTAAATACTAATTGTGCTAACATAAAAATATATTTTTTTAAATAAACTGTGTTTCAACCCAAGGCAATCTAGGGTATTTACTATTTAGTAATACAAGTACACAAATGTACTTGTTGTTGCAATTTGATAGTATATTACAGTCAATGTAATCCATAACTACAGTATATATAGAGGAACCTGTGTCTCAGAAAGGTTCCAAGTATAACCAATGACTTTATTTCTTTGAGTTGATATTAGTATTAGTTGGAAATCCCTGAAGTTCAAGTTGAAACCAGAGACTTGCAGTCACATTCTGTAATTCTTCATTTTCTCCGGCTCTATTACCCCAGGACTCTGTCCTGTTGTTGCCGTTTGTTCCCTGAAACACACCTCACTTCAACTAGATCTAACTTTGCCTTTGCGCTCAACACTGACCTCACTATTATTCTGTTTCAGTGTCATACACACAGCCACAGTAAACAGACACATTTAAACACCTACACAAACAAACCTGATCATGCTAGAAGGGTATCTGAAGGTAAGGTAAACAAGGTAGAAATGAATGAGTGGCTCCACTGAGACATGTATGAAAGGTGTCACACACGCCTCCTCGGATCCTAAGGACGCAGACACACTGACTAGAATGCTTTCAAGAACAGAAATACACCAACAGTTTGTCTGATGTCTGAAGTGGTAAAAAGTTCAGAATAGAGCCAAAGTAATGTGGTGAGACTGTGCTGCTTGGTTGCATCATGCTTATTTTTTTATGGAGGGAACAAAGGCATAAGCTGCTCTATGACACCGACATAGAAGCTATAAAGTTTACTGGTTTGCTGCAGCAGTTTCAGTCTAATTAGTCACTCCAGGCAGATTCAAACTCAGGGAAACTGGCTTAGGTCAGTAGATAGCTGTAATAGGTCCAGTTTAAAGTGTGGCTTAAGATAAAATGCCAGATTCTATTTTGCTTTGTTGATTATTAGTTATTCATTGTAGATAATTCATGAACAAGAACTAACTTTGTGGTACTTACCTTGCACAGCACCCAGATTCTCTTCATGGGATTTGGGACTTCAAACGCATGCTCTAAAACACTTTCTTGCTGGTAGAGTGATAATCATATTGAGGCTGTAAGGACATCTTTTTTTTGCAAAATATGCATATTGTTGCACTGTAGTAATATGTTTTCGGTCTCTTTCTGAAAGCCCAGTCTGCTGTAGTTTGACAGATGGCAAAACTTGAAGCTAAGTCCCACTTCAGGGTAATTTTGTTTTTTGTTATTGAGTCGTATACCGTCCTTAGAGGCCCATTATGTTACCTACCTCATCTATCTCACTGTGTAACGGGAAGCCAGGATGGATGTCTAGTGAGCAAGCTTAGAGCAAAAATAATCTTTGGGAGAAAAGTGCTCCATCTGTTTGGCTCTTGAACAATGCATCTACTAAATAAAATAAATAAAGTAAAATATAATTGCACAATATGGGACATTCAGGGTTAGGTAATGGCTGTTGTATGGTTATCGACATAATGACATATGTCTGACTATGATATATGCAGATTACAGAATGTGGTTTGTTGCAATGTTCATCAGAAACCTTGATCATAGGTGACCTGTTATTTACTATGAGCACCGTCACAGCTACTGGGATTTTTTTTAAAGTATGCAACAAACCAATAAAACACTTTAAGTATGCTTTAAACTCCTTGCCAAAAGAAAAGTTTCAATGTCTTGTCAAAAAAGACCATAATGGCACAACAACATTTTTTTTTCTTTCATCACAGCCCCAGTTCCAAAGACACAAAACTAAAGCAAACAAGCAGCTCAAGTAGCACACACAAAACTGAGCTCCCAGTTTCACTGCTTAGCCCCATTTTGTCACATTGTGAGAGTAAACATTCCTGGTTGTGGCAGTTCAACTGTTTAGTTGCTGCGTCACAATCAGATCTACTGCTCAGGTCGAAAAAGCTAAGCCAAATCTATTTGGATTGGGTGTGAGAATCAAATAGCCACTTCCTATGCAGATAAAATAGAGAACATATTTTAATAGATTCAACCTCAGACAAGATTTCCCCAAGAACTCATTGCATATGTTGTAGCAAACAGTTTTTGTTCTTCTCAGTAGGTGCATACGTGCACAAACCCAGATAAACTCATTAACCAGTCTGCCAGTGTTGACACAGCGAGTCAAGTGGCTTACCGCTGACCCATCTGCTGGTGCTGAACACATGAGACTCACAGCAACACACATGCATTCAAAGTAACACAACAAGTGCGTAATGGACTGGCTCACAGTCAGATAATCCACTGCAGACCCACATATTTCTATCTGGAATGAATCCTGATGAAATGGCTCATATAACGACAGAAATGCACAATTATCTACACTGTATTCCTAACTTAGCGGTTTACACACACATAAGGTGAGCATATGGTGTGGGGAATACACAGGGTTTAAGAGGGTTTATTCAGTAGCCTAACCTGGTGAATGTGCTCTGTCCTGGCAGTAAGACAGATCAGGTGATAGTGTGGAGGGAATAAAAAAAAAACTCATTGTCACAGAAAGTCTTCTGCGGGCAAGTGTTGGATTACATCTCATCAGAATAACTCTACATGACAACAGCTGTATCATCATGCATATTCTGCCTTCATTAATACAGCAGCAGTGAGTGCTGCTATGATCTATGATTATGGTAATAACAAGGCTTGATGACATGGCTAAGACTTGTGACATGAAAAGCCAGGAGACAGTCACAAATCACGAGTGCTCAGTCTCTGCTGCCATCTGCTGCTCAAAAATTAGAACATACTTTGAAAAACAACAGAATGGCATTTTTTACTGCCATCACTACATCTCAGATATTTTAAATCACCAATTGAATACAAGATTTATAGTGTGCATTTTTCTATTTTGAGCTTTGCTAGCTTTACACACATTAAATTATATGTTGTATTTTTAACATTTTGACAAGTGCAGGGAAACATTTTGACAATGATCTTTACAGGAAGGTCTTCTCACCACATCACTTTATCTTTGCATTTATAGAGAAAAGGTTTTGAAAACCCTGTTTTTTGTATAATTGAGCGTAAAAAATGTCAGTCACAACTTTCTGTTCAGCACATTAGTAAGAAAATAATCCCTGATAAAAAAGCATTCATCTTCACATAAAGAGGTTGATTCCTTAAGAAAAAATATTCTCAAACAGTAAGATATAAATAAAATGCCAAATATCATGTGTAAAGTAAATTTTATTTCATTCTGATTTAGAGGATTTTTAGAAAATATACTCATTTTCAAGCCTGCAAAATCAGATTAAAACTAGGTTATCCACGTTGTGACTTAAATACTCTAGAAGCGATGAATTCTACACATTTCTTTGTCATCTGCATACATACATACAAGAGCATACATTACTCACAAACACACATATCCAATGATATATTCAAACGAATAAAAACATGATTGTTACCGTATTGGTTAGTGCAGTTTTAAAATCAGTATTTACATTTCCTTAGGATAAACACATTACAAACTCACTCACATGGTCACAGATTGTCAGTAAAAGACAGAGTGGTGCTAAAAACATAGTATCAATATGAAGGGAATGTGCACAGATGCATAACACAACAGTTTGTAAAGAGCATTCTGAGATAAAGACAGTGCTGTATGTATTTATGGGACACAATTAAAAATGTCCTGTCGGCCTGAGAAAATCCTTAACAAGTCCAACCAATTCAAAGAAAAGTTTAGGGGACATGCATTTAAAAGCAACTAATATTTCCATGGACTAAAAAAGGAATTAGGATCTTTGTTAAGTCCACACAGTTTAAAAGCTTGTCTCTCTCCAGTCCTCTCTGTTCCAGTCAAGAATCCTTCTCCCAGTTGACTCACACTGTCATAAAGCGTTGCTGTTATCAAGTTGGGGACTTTCATAACCTAAATAAGGAGACAAAGCCATTGTGGTTGAGACATGTTTTATGTTTCATTTACACAATGGATCGGTTAACAAACTCTTTTATCTCTCTGCTGCGATTAAACGGTATAAGCATAAAAGGCTATCAAGCCCACAGTAGTCTTTATAACTCATAGGTTCACTCACTTCCTATCTGACTATGTCACAATTGATTTCTACAATTAATTTCTACTTAAAGCTAAAGTTCCTCTGTAAAGGACCTAAGCAAGAATTGAGTAAGAAATTAAAGTGATGGCATGACATAGCGCTGGCATTAACTGGTGACATTAACAAAAGTAAGTCTGTTTCTTAGTGGGTCTGGGGTGTTTGGTTAAAATATAATTATGTTATATATTTCATTAAAAATATAGTTTAAATGTTCATGTATGTTATGTAAGACTTTTATTTTGACATTAGGACTGTCTGCTGGTGGTGAGGAACATTTTAACTATGACATATGCAACGGTTGCAATGAATAACTTTACATGGTACTGTGAAAAGTGATCTATAAAGGACAGACTAAGGCAAATAGACTATAATTTCAGTTTTTAGATTCATGTAAATCTGGTTATTTGTGGCAGTGTTTTAGGCTAAATTGGTCTAACTTCAATAAATGTCTTTAACAGCTGGCACACCTTTAATGTTCTTAGATAGAACAGACTATATATACTGTAATTTAATGGTACAAATCAAACTTTGATAATGATTGTTGAAATATGGCATGAATGTTTGGAACTAATTGACACTGGTTTTGCTGTGTAATTCACTCTCATTGCATATTGCATTCTTGAATTTTATTTTTTTAATCTTCCCAAGAAAGTGCACTAGATGAAGATGATAATAAGCTAAAGATGGCTGCCAATTATCTCAACAATAAAGCATCGATATGAAAAAATAAATCATAAATCATCTTTTTGTGTGTGTGTGTGTGTGTGTGTGTGTGTGTGTGTGGGGGCTTGATACAGGAATGATACGGTTCTTGTCTGAGAGCTCACACATCCAGCAGTGAAAAAAAAGACATTTAGTAAACAGCCAGCATTAAATCATGTGTTATGATTTTTTCCACTGGATAATCATAAATACAACACCATGATAAGCATGCACACAATATGTAAGGTATGACTCAAAGAAAATCAATACATAAAGTTAGCAATAGTAAAGCCAAAACAATTAGAGCTGATTTTCTTGTTCAAAGCTTCTATAAATTGGTTTAAAAAAAGTCATACCATACATATTTTCACGGGAGGTGAAACAGATACATACACCTGGTCCCTGTTGGGTAGTCCAGAGATCTGTTTCTGTACTGGGACAAGGAGGGCTTTTTCACAGGGAGTCTGCGATCTGAAGACCTTTCCAGATCGTAGTGTCTGTCCCGCTCCATGCCTGTGGGGAAATGGCATGAGAGACACGCACGTGGCGGGGGTGAAGGGTTCAAAAGAACAGCCAGAGGATAAAGCATGTTGGACACAGACAGCCAATGCTACAGAGCGACAGGCTTGGGAAAACATTACATAATAGGTTGACAGGAGGACACAAGCAGCTTTCCTTAGACAACAAGGACAATGTTGTTCTCATGTAAAAACCAACAACTATAAACATTACAGTAACAAAACAAACATACGTATAAACACACTGTCACACATGAGTACCTATGTCAAATGAGTTGGACTTCCGGGTGTGATGAAATGGCACTGGAATTCCATTATGGGCCTCTCCTTCTGATTAGTGCAGAATTATAACAATGCAATTAGTATTTAAACTTCAACAACCCTGTTTGTTTAATATAAACTTCTGTACTTTAGTTAAAATTCACACCTTGAATGATGGCAGGGCTCACTCTCTCTGGTGCAGGTGGACTTTTGTTCCCAGCTGTTTCTTCTTTTAAATGGGACAAGTTTCTTTGGTCATTGATTGTATCGTCACATGGACTGACGGGGGAACTTTTCAGCGACGCATTGGAAATTTCAGCAGAGGCTTTTGATAAGTCAAGAGGGGGCTGTGAAAGGAAGACAATATTTATTTAGAACATGTGGATAAATCTGCCCAGCACTTTGTGTTTGTATACTCACTTGGTTAGGATTAAGAGGATGTTGACTCTCTGGTCCACAACCTCTTTGCTCCTCTTCCAATTCCCGTCGGCCAGCCTCTTCTGTTTAGAAAAAAAAAAAAACATTGTACGGTTCTCAAAAGCTTTAAGAAGTAAATGGCCCCCATTATTGACAACTGCTGTAAAAAGGGTGGTAGTGTTCAAACACAGACATCACTTGTAGACATTTCTTCTGTGTTTTTAACCTGCACTGGTTTCATAGACCTTGCTGGCTTTCAGCAATTACAATTGTCTTTTTCCCCTGAGTGACTAAGCAGTAAATACATTTTTTTAAGATTGGGCTTTAGGCACACTTTGTGCTTTCTCAATGTTTTTGAAGCATCTTCATATTTTGTGAATAGACCTTTTCCAAAATGTTGTCACTAGGCATATGGACCGTATGTAGTTTATTTCTGTTGTAATATCATGAATACCAAAATAACACAAATTCTTAGATCAAAACCTTATATTATATCTTACATAATTGAAACATGAAAAAAATCCATACTGTTCAAGGCATTACCTAAACTCTCCTGCAGGTGTCTCTGTCTCATAACTGACAGACTGGGTTTGCTGCACTGGGAAGGAGGCTCTGGCCTTGGCACAGAGGGGGTCACACTTGCAATGCCACCACTGCTCTGTCTGTCTTTGTCCATTTCAGTCTGTAAATCTGTGAGTGGTACGATCCTCTCCTGCCTGCCCGTGTCCATCTGTCTATTCGTCTGCTGTTTGGAGGACACCACGTGGCCATTAGTCCTAGAGTCTGTGGGGGCATCTGAGATGGCGATTGATTGGTCAACATCTTGGTCTGAAGGTTTGAAGTCACAGATGCTGCTACTGTCGGAATCCTCTATTTCAGCCCCAATGCAGCTGTACACCATGCTGACCAGGTCTGTGGACTGGAAAATGACAAATAATGAACAAATAATAAGATCAGACCTTTTCCTCTTCTGTATTTTAAAAACAAAAGAATTTGGGGGAGTCTCTGTGCTTGTGTTTGTTTGGACATTTAGTCTTTCAACCTCAAACATGCAACACAAGAGCAGAAAATGTCTGGACATAGCAGTTGAGCACAGCAAGTAATGATTGACTGTGTTATGCCCTGCTGAAACAGGAACTAGGAGCAGATTGTCTGCCTTTAAGATGAGCTGAAATGGAATAAACAAAACATAAAGAGAAATGTGTTTTAACACAGACTTATCTATGCACAAAAATCTCTGTATATGGAAAAAAAAATTGTATGAACAAAACTACACAATTGCCTATGGATGTGATGGTAAGCATTTCATTTGGGTGTTAACCTTAAAGTCTTTCTTGAGAATCACCATGTCAACATTTAAAACAGTCCTATGTACAGTTGTGCTCATAAGTTTACATACATACATACATACTGTACATACATATGAATGATCACAATGCACATTAACTTTTTTTTCCACTCAGCCTGTAGTTAGTGGTTAGGTGAAGCCATTTATTGTAAAACAACTGTGTTTACTATTTTTAAATCATAATGACAACAGAAACTACCCAAATGACCCTGATCAAAAGTTGACATTTATGATTTTGGCCTGATAACATGCACACAAGTTGACAGAAATGGGTTTGAATGGCTACTAAAGGTAACCATTCTCAACTGTGATCTGTTTGATTGTAATCAGTGTGTGTATAAAAGGTCAGTGAGTTTCTGGGCTCCTGACAGACCCTTACATCTTTTAATCACTGCTGCACTGAAGTTTCTGGATTCTGAGTCATGGGAAAGCAAAAGAATTGTCAATGGATCTGTGGAAAAAGGTAATTGAACTGTTTAAAACAGAAATGGGATATAAAAGAGGGAAAGAATTGAGAATGCCAAGCAGCAGTGTTCAAAATGAGGGATTCTGCTGAAACCAAACCAAGGTCAGGTAGACCAACAGATTTTAGCCACAACTGCCTGGAAAATTGTTCAAGATGCAAAGAAGAAAACACAAATAACTTCAGCTGAAATACAAGACTCTGGTGGTGTGGCTGTTTCAAGATTTACAAAAAAGGAGGCACTTGAAGTAAAATGGGCTGCATGGTTAAGTCGCCAGAAAAAACCATTACTACGCAAATGCCCCAAAGCGTCCCACTTACAATATGCCAAACAGCACAGAGTCAAGCCTCAAAACCTCTGGAACAAAGTCATTTGGAGTGATGAGACCAAAATTAAACTTTTGGCCACAACCATAAATGTCACATTTGGAGAAGTCAACAAGGCCTATGATGAAAGGTACACCATTCCTACTGTGAAACATGGAGGTGGATCGTTGATGTTTTGAGGATGTGTGAGCTACAAAGGCACAGGAAATTTGGTCAAAATTGATGGCAAGATGAATGCAGCCTGTTATCAGAAAACACTGGAGGAAGATTTTCACTCATGGGACGTACTTGGACGTTCCAACATGACAACAATACAAAACACAAGGCCAAGTCGACCTTTCATTGGCTACAGCAGCATAAAGTGAAGGTTCTGGCCATCTCAGGGCCTCAGTATCATTGAGCCACTCTGGGGAGATCTCAAATGTGCAGTTCATGCAAGACAACCCAAGAATTTACAGGAAATGGAGGCTTTTTGCCAAGAAGAATGTGCAGCTTTTCCATCTGAGAAAATAAAGAGCCTCATCCACAACTACCACAAAAGACTTCAAACTGTCATTTATGTTAAAGGTGACAATACACAATATTAAGAACTGGGGTATGTATTTG
The DNA here is from genome assembly GCA_024416835.2 of Perccottus glenii. Taxonomy (NCBI): domain Eukaryota; kingdom Metazoa; phylum Chordata; class Actinopteri; order Gobiiformes; family Odontobutidae; genus Perccottus; species Perccottus glenii. Next base: position 18,732,658 of record CM044557.2, on the reverse strand, counting down.
GGTAGTTTCTGTTGTCATTATGATTTCAAAAGAGTAAACACAGTTGTTTGACAATAAATGGCTTCACCCAACAACTAACTATGAGTGAAAGCAATGTTTTTGTGATATCATTCATATTCTCTGAAAAATGGCCAAAATAAATTACAAGTTCTGCCAGAGTATGTCAACTTATGAAAAATATAAAATATCGTACCTGTCTTTGGATTAGGCAGGGAGGGCTGGCAGTTCTCATCCCATGGGCAGGTATGCCCTGTGTGGGCTGGGGTGATGGCATGGTCCCGTTTGCACCAGGAATTGAGCTCTCTTCTCTTCCCATGTCCTTAGGGTGCTGAATCATGGAGTAGACATTCTCAGAGACACCACTGGTTTGGAAAGACACAAAAACATACTGTTATGAGACCAAGAGCTATTTTCATGTGTCATCAAATAAACATAAATTAATGCATTCATTGAGTAAAATATTTGGCTTCCTCCCACTTTCCAAAGTCAAGCAGTGATAAGTGAATCTGTGACCTCTCCAGTGTGTACTCAACGTTTAGCAGCTGGGATACAAATAAGCGCTCAAAAATAAATCTGTGAGCCTGACGTCCAGTCACACATTTCTGGCCAACATTTTTGAAAGAACAGTAGAATGGTTTCAAAACACAGCCAAAAAAAACTACTAAAAATCTCCAATGTGACCCGTTTCTGCACAAAAAATGAATTCTATTTATAGCTTGTTAGGATGAGTCATCGCCTCCAGCTCTCCAACTGCAACCGTTTACCATGTTGCATCATTTTAACCTTGTTATACATTTACATTTTATACATTCCCACTAAAGTCACTGAGTTCCCTTGTGTTTTCCAGAAAGTGAATAAAAGTAAAAAAACATTCTTTCTACTTAGTAATTCTCTTAACTTTCTTTTTCTTTTTGTGACTATTGGTGGTTATGTAAGAGTAAGTGTTAATGTATGCAATGGCATTCAAACCAAGAAAATAAAAGTATGCGAGGCCTCAACACTTTTTCTTCCATTAAAATATTTATGAAGTTTTAAAGAGACATTAATGCCCGGCACTGGATTCATTTAATAGCTGTCTCATTCCCAGTCCACTTGATGCACTTAGACTACTTTTATTCCCTCCTTTCACTAAGCTGCCATACTGCATTCTTACTCTGAGTCCTGATTAGAGATGGTGGAGTTCCGATTCTTGCGAAAGCCCGAAAAAATAGACAAGACGCTGCGCCGTTTTTTCCTCCTCAGTGACTGCGTGTGATGAAGGGATGACAGCTGACTACACAGGAGATAGAGCAGAGATACAAGAGGTTTTTACTAAACAGGAAGCTCTGAGAGAAGGTAGAGAACAAGTCAGAGCAATGCCATATTTACAACCATCCAACACAGTTGAGAATGTGTTAAATGATCAATTTAAAATGTTTTATTCTTGATGAGCCTTCTTACATGTATAAAGACAAAAGGTATAGTTTACAACAGACAAGTGAGTCAAGAAAGGCACACAGCATTATAAATTACTTGGAAAAGGATGGGGCTTTTTTTTTAATTCATTTTTTAAATAAAAGGCTCTAAAGCAGGGGTCTCAAACTCAAATTACTTGGGGGCAGAGTCTGGTTGAGGCTGGGCCGGATCAGGTATTCCACAAAGAAAGCTTTGTTAAATCCTCTCAAACGTCATTACTAACAGTTCTTTAACTTCAATGGGTTCTTCTGAACCTGAGCTATCCTGAACTAAAATGGAATATTGAAGAACATGAATGAGCTGGCTGAGTGGCCCCATTGGATGTCCACTCCCCTCGGTGATATTGTCAACAGAACATCGGTGTTAATTTGCAGATTTGTCATGATAACAAACCCGCATGGATAGTGGCGGTCAAATTGCCATCAACTTTACATTTTACATTTACATTTATTCATTTAGCAGACGCTTTTATCCAAAGCGACTTACATTACATTACCAGTGTTACAGTCACTGGAGGCAAGGTGGGTTAAGTGTCTTGCCCAAGGACACAACGACAGTATGAACTGTGGGGCGAGCGGGAATCGATCCTACTACCTTCCGATTGAAGGACGGCCGCTCTACCACTGAGCTACTGCCGCACTTTCAAACAAATCAGCCCATTTCAAATGATCCAATGCCGGTAACATTGAATTTGTCCAGCTCAAGGTCAAACATGCTCATTTCAAACACAGTAAGAAGCAGTAATTTTATGATGGCTATGTGATGTTACACAGGCTCCTTCATAGTTGTGAAATGTTTCTCTGTCTGCATCAAGCCCAGCCGATGGCCCGCCCCCAGGAGCCATATACTCCACTGTGATGGTAGGTTGGTTCAGTTCCAGCTTGCACAAAAAGGAACCTTCCACACACAACGTGGTAACGTGCCATTCATATAAAACTCGCAGGGCACACTAACATTAAACTTTCATATCGTCCCCGCAGTTGGCCCCCGGTCCGCGAGTTTGAGACTCCTGCTCTAAAGCAAATGTTACTTTTATAGAATTTTAAGACAATGTATTGTTTTCAGGAGAAATGCATAAATGCTTATGCACACATTTAGAACTGCTTCAAATTAAGATAACCTTGCATTTTGTGACAAGATAAAATATACACATCTATAGCAATGTATAAGATATATATAAAAGCAATATTTGTAGTGATTACACAATTGGTGTAGCATAATGTTTTATAGTAAATAAACTGATAATATTTCAAATGCATTTCTAATGGTAATATTTTATTACACTTTAGAACTCTAAATGTTTGTTGTGTGGGACCGCTAATAATGAAACAAGTTACCTGTCAGGTAGAACTCTCTTGGTGTAGAAATCAGGCAGTCCATCCTCAAGCATATTAACTCCCCCATTCTCAGAGCAGTGCTAAAATACAACAACCAGGAAAGGAACACAATAACAATGATCAATCCACTGTGTCAACAAAAGGCTGAAAGGCAGACAAACGGTATTATCATTTCAAATGCCTGGCTGGCAGAACCAAATCCACTGCCAACGGAAGTCTATTTGTAGAACAACTCCTCATCATGATACTTTAACTGAGTTTGTAGCATTTTAGAAAAAGCTTTTACAAAGTCTCAAAACAAACAAGGCAGTAAGTTAGAGGTTGCCCGTAGCCCCTTGGGGACAGCTCTGCATGATTAACATTTGAGTCACACAGACACTTTCTACTTTAAAGGGAACTTATTTTTAGAAAGTGCCACTGGCATGGAAAACAAGATGAATAGCAAAAGTTCACATTAAAAGAGTAAAAAGATTTTAAAACCCTCAGAACTAAACACAAGTCACTTTCCTCCCCTCCTTTGTGGAACATGGAAAAAAAATGTAAAGGTGCACAAATATGTGTTTTCTCTATATAAGTTTGCAGTTCATTGTTCGCCATGTTAAAACAGTGGGAGCATTATAAGAAGCTTTGAGGCGAGTTCAGTTTACCATAAGTGCTAATGAGGTAATTGGTCACATTTACCAACTCACCGAATCTGAAGGAAGATGTCCTGCTCGGTGTCGCCGTGGTGGGCGTGGCCTGACATGGGTCACGTGACGTAATGGTGAGCCGTTGGTGGGAAGGGTGGACAGACATTCCCATGACGCAGAGTGGGAAAGAGTGGCAGAGTTGGGGGGAGCTGGAGTGGCGGGAATAGGCGAGGAGCAAGGCTCATCACCCAAACCTGCGAAGAAACAGCAAACAAATTCTTTAAAAAGTGAACTGTAATTAAAAACAGTTTTAGGTAGAAGAAAATCAGATACCAACCTACCAACAGCCAATTTTAAGTGTATTTTTCAACAAGAAATAAATGAAACAATGCAACTGCTTTACTGTTTTTGGAAAATAAATAAGCTATAGAAGAAATGCTTTACAACATAACTGGCACCCAAAAATTACATAAAAGTATTGTATTTTAAAATATTGATAAAAATATAAAGTAGGCCCTTACTTAGTCTAGTAGATACAGGCCTAATTCTTCTGGTTCTGGAGCTGCGTTTCTTTATAGCCATGGTGTCCTTTTGTCAGTGAAAAAAATGTGTGAAGTTAATTTATTTTTTAAACAAACAAGAATCATGCAATGTGACAAAAAAATAACTGACTGCTTTATTTCGACATCTTGCTAAAACTGTTTTAGGTTAACACACAAAAAGCTGAAGTGAGCACATCAAAGACTTACAAATTGCTTAAATAATAATGACTCAGTTTTTTGTTTAAATCAAACTTACTATTCCTATGTTGGCCCCCAAGTCGTCATCGGGAAATTCCAGAGACTCTACTATCCTTGAATGCCTGATGGTGCGTCTGCCCGTCCCAATGTCATCCCAGCGTTTAACTTGAGACACCTGCCGCAGCTGAGGCAACACATACAGTGGTGACACAAAGACCTTCAACGCACTCTCAGAGCAGAGTGCTCCCAGACAAAGCAGCACAAAGCACTTTACTGTTGTTTGCAATGTCTATATGAATAAAATACAACTTCTTGAAAATCAAAGCGGCTCAAGACATGATAGAGGACAAACTGGCGCGGCAACAAAACTCAGAAAGAAGGATGAGATGTGACGATAGGAGCGAGTAGAATACAAAACAGCGAGGTAAGGGCTGCTATATCCAAGTCTTTTTATGGATTCTTTTCACATGGTTTTTTCAGTTCTTCTTTTTACAATCTCGTTCTTATCTAACGTATTCTCTGCAAAGTGTAAAAACAGTTTTGACAGCAATTGAAAAAATCAGGACAATTTTACATTTTTATGGAGTAGTAGAATTAAAATCTAAATAACAGAAACTAAATGTTAGCACTTGAAGAGACAGCATTACCATCCAGAAGAAACATAGCTAATCTTCACTGATTTAACAACAAGTTGCAAACATCAGTATTTACTGTGACGTACAATTAAGTTATACTTTCACTATCCTCCCACTTCAAATAAGCTAAAAATATGTGACTGTGGTATTTTTTATAAATTGTGTTACAGTGATGAATGTTTAACAAATTTAAACATTACAGTTACAGATTAGTTGCAAACGTTACAGGTGTCAGCTCTATTTCTTCTACTCCTAAAAGAAGGCATGCAGAAAAGAGATATTACCAGTACCAGGGTTTTATGAGTGGTATAGAGCTCTTGGAGAATTTGATCCACTATGGAGTTGGTCAGATAAGAGACCACAGACAACTTTACGTCCCTGAAAATCGAAAAGAGGTAGGAAAAGTCAATTAATGCTAAAACACTTTCTGGATTTGAACCCATTGAACCAGTTCCATATCTTACTCCAGGGCTTTGTTGATGTCCTCAGCTGCCCTCTCCATCAGAGCATTGCGTATAGATGAGCGAGGGATCGACACTTGTTCCGAGATTGATGAGAGAGGAGGGCTTAGCCTCTCTGCAGCGGCGCAGGACATAGGACACAATTCACGGCACAGAGACACCATGGAGTCCACTACAACCTGGACACAAAACCCTGTATCAAGTGGAGTGTCCATCTCTCAGGAAACATTTAATTATTCATAACTCTTATCATCTGCCCACTTAGGTTTTCTTTCCATCACCATTTCATCTTTTATTGATAATAAACACAGCCACTATTGATCATTTCAAAAAAACAATAGTTTACTAAAAGAAAAGTAACTGAGCACTCATGTCACTCAAAATTGTTCCACTTTAACATTATAGCATCAAGTTAGAATCGAAAATAATTCATTAAACCTAGTAAATGTAGCTTTGAAAATAACACTACACAAGACTGATATTAAAAGTTTAATTTGAATGGATAATACCCCAAATCCCTTTTTAGGGTGTGCTACTGTTATTCTGTTGGTTTGTACCCAGTTTCTGAATCCCAATGTCCATTTATATGCAACTACACAGAGGACTTACTAACTGTTTAAAATGTGAATGCATCAGAGAAAATGAGTATTCACTTTAGAGGCTACAGCACTGGAAGACCTTACTTGTAGTTCTTTGTCAGCGGCCTTGGCCAGTTCTCCAGCCAGTGTATCTAGTCGCTGTCTGACAGGGCCATCAACAGACAACACGTGGGCCAACTCACACAGTGATGGGTACAGCTGGTGCAGAAATAAGAGAATTAGACAGACAAATTAGAAATGTTTTCATTTCTTAGATTGATAGAGGCCATTTTCAAAACAAATCTATACAGTGGTTTAATAAAGTCTGCAAATCTCTAAATAAAACATTAAACCCTTAATCAGTATAATCCAGAAGCAAGTTCAATTATTTCACCCACATTCAGATTTATAACTCGTCATACAATGGAGAAAGATTTTGTCATCTAGCACATGGGAGTAACTGTAGCACAGAACAAGCGAGAAAAGGGACTAGACTTGGCAGATGACTACTGGACAAAGAGATGTTACAGTACATGTCAGTAGTTGTCTTACAGCTCTTGAGTTTCTGGCCTCTTTGAGGATTTGTCTGGCTGTCTGGACGTCCTCTGTCTCTTCACAGCCTTTGAGCACACACACCTGCTGCTGCACCCGTGTGCACAGCCGCTCCATCACCTGCACACAAAAGATAAATCCCATGATACACAAATGTTTCAGCACATCTTTGTTTACAATCATGACACTTACCTGTTCAGCTGTGCTTGTGACGAGGCCCTGGTGCAGCCTTAAAGCCTGTTTCTGAGAGAAGCGCTGAGTCTGATTGTTCCTAAGCAGAGCCCGCTGGATCTGTCACACACACACACACACACACACACACACACACACACACACACACACACACACACACACACACACACACACACACACACACACACACACACACACACACACACACACACACACACACACACACACATCACAAAATAAACAAGACGGGAGAAGGGTTGGGATGACAGGTGTTTACAGAGCTGTGTGCAGGAGACAGGAGACGAGTCCATTTGCATGGTAATAAGAAAACTGGAGAGAATCCTTAGGAATAAAAGGGGATGCCTTTGATTTATTTACTTAACTCAGCAAGTGGAAGCCTTCAGCACTTAATCATCTTATGTGAAGAAATTTGAAATCAAGTGCTCCTCAAGGAGATTTGGTATGTTTCTATATTCTTTCAGAAATTCCTAACCAAAAGTGATAGCTTACACTGACTGTGCACTAATAAAATAGTTATGATGACGTTATAATTTTGTAATTTGTTTGTCAAAAATGTGCCTTTAGCTTCTATGCCTCCTGGAGGTTGACGTGACTGGCTGACAGCTCAGACAGCTCAGACAGCAGGGAAATGGGAATTGGACAATTACGGTAAACAGGCTGTTAAGTGTAGCTCGCAGGCCAAGTAAAAGACAGTGCTAATTAACAGTGACCACAGCTTTTCGTAAAGTAAATTAAAGTGAGTTGAATATGGATCTGGGCAGAAAGAATTACTGCAGCTGAGACACTGGCTGTTTTTCAAAAGGTCACAAATGTGAATCATACACAAAGATTAAATGCAGACTTTTCTGTATTAAGAGGCTATGTGCACTTCCATACACATTGTTTTACTTCAGCCTAATGTAACATATAAATAGAATACAATACTACAATACCTTAATTTCTAGATGAAAATGGCACACAGAAATAAGGTGATAGATTTTCAATCCAATCAATTTGTAACCTAATAAAGAACAGCTGAAATATTTCAAAGGAAAGGAGCGGTTGACAGCTGTATAAGCAAATAACTTAGATTAACTGATGAACCAACACAACTTCGAAATGAGCTGTCTGCTACTTTGGAAGAAAAATGCTGCAAATAATTTGAGTGAATGGAAACAATAAACTAAGACTCATTATAAAGCGGGGCAGATCTGAAGACAAATTCTAATTAGGATGATAAATGTTATGTTCATCCCATTGTTATGCATGTTCATCCCATTGTAGAGTACATTAAAGCGACCCTTGGTATCAAACTAGCCTACTAGGGGATATTCTTGTAAACAATCAGGTACGATGCACAAACTGCAGTCTGAACTTTCCAATTTGGAGGGAATGTTAACAAAACAGTTTGTCCTCACCTTGGTCAGAGCTTGTTCAGTTTTCTCTGGGGCACTGCGGTACGCTTGAGAGATATCACTGAGTGGGAGGGGCATGTACTGCAGGGTAAAATTACTAACAACAAAGAAGAGAAAAGAAATCATCAAGAGGGACAGAAAGTTAAATGACATTACCTCTGCTGTAATTTTAAGTAGGATGTTAACATGAACAAACATCAACACCCAGGACACTTATTGCAGCTGTTTTCAATTCGGCAAAATGCTAATTCACCCACATCTCCTTGTTCCAACACAGACAGACAATAAATCCTCAGCCACGCACAGAAAAGATGATTCAAATGGCAAGCACGCGTGTCAGAGCGCTGATGAAATGCTGTGTAACAGTAAACATTGTACATTTACAATGTGTAGGAGATGGTTTTAAGCTTTTTGATTGTGGGTGTCTGGTGAGTTTGTGTATGCATTACACTTCAAAGTAAGCTTTTGGTGTGTGTTCTGTCTTACTGCTCCATTGCTCGAGCCACGTCTTGGAAACCGGTCGCAGTGGTGTTGTTGCGATCCCACATCACGCTCCTGGGTGAGATCAAACCATCAGAAAATAAGGGAAAGGCAGATACAAAAAGAAAGAAGACTATCGGGTGCTTTTGAAATCTCCCACCAGAACCACAAATGCAGAGATCTTTCCATTTCTGTATATCATTCCCTTGTCTGTCAACCCAAACCATTAGCAACAGGTTACATGTTTAAATTTGTGTTCAAAAATACATTTTCATGTTGCTGTTTTTAGTTCCGTTTATAGTGCAACAAAACTTTCATCCCTAAATCTACAGATTAGACCATGACTTTGAAGTGTTGTACAGGATAGACTATGAAGATCTTATCCAGGCAAAACTACAAAAACCTACATGGAAAAACTACAAAACTGCAAACGATGAGCTTGTATAGCCAAATTAAGAATGCATGGACTAGTGCCATGAAACTAATGAGCTTCTGCTACTTCACCCAGTAGACTCTCCTCCTACACTCTGTGCTGTCTAACTTGTGTTTTTAATACATCACTCTTCTTGAGCCTTCTTTCCTTTTATCAGTCTTTACCTCCTCCATCTTTACGTAACTCACTCTGCCCTAGATATTCTACCAGCAAAACCCAAATTTCACCCCCCAGGAGGTCTTCCTTGCCCATCCCATCAAAACTTCCCACTATCTCAACTCATATCCAGCTGTATTCACATCCTACCACTCCTACACACATATCTCTGCTCCTACTCAGTATATCGGTTTCTACACAAGCTGTTCAGCATTTTCAGTTACACCTGTGGCCTCATTGGACTTTTTTTCATTCGCAGATGCCAAAGATTTTTTAACACCACTACATTCTTATTATACAGTACGCAGTGTTTTTTCCATTTCTCTTTTTCTTCCACAGAAAACTTCACGCTAAACTTCACACATTTTAAAACACTGCAATGAACTCACCGTTCAAATGCAATGTTTCCAAAGATTGTCTGTTTCAGCGCAAATCTTTATGACATTTCACTTTAGCTTTCACCAGATTAGAACACACCTGAGTGTTGTGTTGATCTGTAGGGCTTTGCTGAGCATCTTGGCCCCTGCATCCTCCAGACTATTCCCGCTAAGGTCCACCTTCCGTAAGCAGGCATTGGAGCCTAGGGCATTGACCAGCACTGTGCCCCGCTGGCGGAGCCTTGAGTCAGCCAGGGAGAGGGACAGCAGAGCCTGCAGAAGGAAGTGAGTATCATAAGACTGGAGAATGTACAGTACATGAAATACATATGTAATAAAACAGACCAAATTATTCAGGTATTGTGGATTGTTTTATAAACAAATTATTAAAACATAAAGTAGAAAAGTTCTGTTTTATATACTTTTGCCAGACCTACTGCATAGTAATCGATTGCTCATTTGCTCTCCCAATTTGTTTTTCTTCTTTCCTTCACCAGAAAAAAAAAACAACAACTTCCAAGCAGTGCAGCTAAAAGTCAAGCACTAAACATGAAACTGTGTCTTCTTGCAGTGGGAATCAGAAATTTTGAGCAAGTGCGTAATAAAATCCAGATAAAAGGCTGATGATTGCAAAGAATAAGAAGATGCAGTTATACATTCTGTTCATGGACTCTTGACGCATAAGATTGCATTTTGTAAAGATAAGAGTCAGAGACTGGGCACTGGGCACACAGAGCATGTCCAATCATTTAAACGCAAAATGCAAATCCTGTAACTGTATGTTAAAAATGCATTAAGATTGCTGAGAGATCACTTTTTTTGTAGATTTCAGAAGCATTTGACTCATATGTTGTGTTAGCAAAGAGCAATGAACCAAAACTCAGCATGCTACACATATTCAGAAAGTCTAAGACATACAGCATCATCACCTACCGAGGCAGGCCTGTTGTTTAAACTGACATTTACTTCACCTCTGTAGTGTGTGAATGTGTGTATGAGTGTGAATGTGTGCATAGCTTTGTGTTCGCATCATCAAAAGTGGTAAATAATTGACTAGGCTACTTGTCATGCTAGATTTACAGAGCAGAGTGTGGAAAGAGCCTCAGGAGCTTTGCGAAAAAACTAAGACAAAATAAATCATTTGATGGGCCACGAGACATGTCTTGTCAGTATATTTGCACCTTTTATATTTGTGTGTTTGGCATGTGAAAGATTGAGCTAAATAAACATGAATGGAGTCATAAACTGTGCTAAATATGAGGTGTAGCTACAAATCTAGTATCAAGGCTGTGTTTTGGCATGCATGATCTTATATGCAATATGTTCCCGAATGTAACTCACACAGTCTTCCTCTTGCACCAAATGAACTAGTTTCTGCAGTATTTCATCCAACACCCTGAGGAGGCACAGAGAAAAAGGGAAACATTCATCATCAGTATACTCTCCGCAGCCATCTGTACCACTGCGTCTCAGTGCGCTGCGTACCTGCCCTTGATGTTAAAGTTCTTCCCAAGCATCAGGTGTTTGAGGGATGGGTGGTGGGAAAATGCTGGGATGACAGCCAGCAAGTCTGCGTCCAAACCTGCGCACCACCCAAGACGCATCATTAGAGTTAATGTGCAAATCAAGCAGTAGAGATATGCAGGTTTAATTAATGTATTTTTGTGTCCTAAATAATAAAATAAAAGCATGTCATTTCTTTAAAGCCCAGTCATGCAAAATGCTCAGACGGCTAAAACAGCTGAAGTGCATAATCAAAATAGTCTCATGGTCAGTTTTGAGTATAATTGCACTGCCCACTAAAATGACCAAATATAACAGAACCAATTAACCCTCAGTCCCGACTGCTTGGATCTTCAAAAGGCTCAAGAATGCAGAATGGAGGATGCTTCAAGAGCAAAAGTTACCATGGCAAAATCAGCCACAAAAAGAAAAAAAACATACAGGTATGTGCAAAAATAAACCAACTGAGGCACGGAAATCCAACGACTTCTGGAGGAAAATGGGAAAATTATTTATTACAAAATATTTCTTGTTGCTAAAAAGATAATTGTGATTTTTAATCTTTTATTTGTCAGGTTTACTGCATTGATCGGATAACACTGTGGGCCATGTAAAAGCGTCAGCTATTGCATTATATCAGTTTTTGAAACTGCAAAATAACATGTGTCAAAGATCCATGCTTTGAACGTCAAAACAACTGGCCAGTCAAATGAAAGATTTTATTGTAACGTGATGCTTTGATCAAATAAAGTTAGTTGCACTACACTTGCAAACATGTTAGTAGAAGTAACCCAAAACTGGCTGAATATACACTTAATGACTGAACAATAAAACATACAGTTAGAGCCAGAGGGGAGACTTGTGTCTTACCATTATCAGAGATGTCCAAAGTGCTCACACATGAAACTCGAGGAAACAACTCCTGAATTACTGCGGCTCCAGCTGACCTTAACTGTGAAAGAGACCAAGAAAAGAGCAGTGTATGATGGAATAACCCCGAGCGCTAATCTACTAAGGCGTGAGTGAACACATCCATAGAGCTGAACCTGAGGAGCGTACCTCACAGCTGCTGATGTCCAGGTGTAAATCAGCGATATGAGGGTTATTGGACAGACCAAGGAACAAAGCCCTGCAGCCAGAAGAAGAAATTCACAAGCAAGAAAGACAAAGATTAATGAAAAAGTGGAAAAGATGGGCAGTTGGGGAGAAACAGAGGGCAGTCAATTGTCAAAGGCAGTGGGAAAATGACAGAGTGGACCATAGATGAGATCAACCAGACAAAACTACTTCCTATCCATTATCTTGACAGGATAATCTAACCCTTCCCAGTCCAAGCCCATACAAAGCCATCTTAAAGGATTTTGAGAAAAGCAGCTTAAAAAGAAAGAATCACAGCTCATAACCTACCATCACCTCAAAATCTTAAATATTTATTCAGGAAAAGTGGCAATTTTTGTTCATGCACACAACGCTCAGCTGGAGGCAGTGAGGAAAAGCATTTGAAAGGCTCTGCTGAAGGCTGTGCAATCAATACACATTTAAGAGTTACACACCATGAGGAGTTAATGAGGAAAAGTGCTATGGGAGTGGGGAGTCCACTGCATTCATTTTGGCCAAGTGCCATCAATGCAGTACACAATCATCTCAGTATCTGGCACCTTCCTTTGTTTACTCTCTCATTGACTGTGATCGTAATAGAGACAACTATATAGCAACAGCAAACCTTATGGGGTAGTTATAGCGCGCCTGTGTTTGAAATAAAAGCCGACCTACAAACATTGTGAATAACTACTGAACATCTACAACTCTATTTAAGACATCATTAGCAATTCTATTTGGAATCTGGGCCAAATCCTGAGTAAATGTTTCACCTGTAACCCAACGCAGAACTGTGTGCCTACAGAACTTCCTTATCGGTCAGGCAAAGATGAGTACCTGGCTCTCAAAGAAGAATGGTATGGCTGGAGCAGGGTCATAGACGCTGTGCTGTTTTTAAAAAGACTGGCAGCAGCAAAACTCAAAATTTATTCTTTAAGATTTTATCCATTCCCACTCAGGATACTGTAATGTTGGTTTGTAAAAAACTAAAATGTGCTACTTACATCCACATAAGGGCACAGTGGCTTTCTATCCAAAATCTTCAAAGACATTTTTAGCGTAGTCAAAGTTACAGTTCAGAAATGTTCACAAATTTTTTTATATTTCACGGCTTTTTTTTTTTGCAATGTGTGAAATATACTAAATTTAAATTGGAAACTAATTGCTATTTTAATGAGAATGACCTGCCACTGCATCAGTCTGATTTTTCTCACGAGAGCACACTTTTTCACCAAGCAGGCTGTCACAGATTGAAAAGTCAAGGCTGAGCACAGTCAATGATATCACTGCAATTTAAATTAAATTTTATTTATTCCCAATAATATGTATGTTAAGTGGGTTCTTCACAGCATTGTATCTCAACTGAGGAATGTAATTGTGCATTGCTGACATAAAGTTCTACTGCAACTTGACTTCTGACTAGTCTTTTTGATTGTGGCACTGTATGAATTAGAACAAGCTTATACTGGTTTACATATAAATACATTTCTGTAATGATTTACAAAGAGTAATTCTATTTAATATCTATTTATTTAACTCAAAAGGGCAACATTCAATTGGCAATTGTATGCCTTTCAGACATGTTCCATAAGTGTTGTGGTGACAAGAAAGACTCACCGTAGTGAATCAGGAGGGACTTTCATTGAGGCCAAGCTGACATGGGTAAGACTAAAAGCTGAGCTGAAGAATTGGCGGAAAGTTGGCAGAGAGTCTCTTGCTTTCCTGGAGGAGGACAGAAAATAAAATGAAACAGTTTAAATGTGCAGAAAAGTAAAGTGGGACAGATGGAGAGCATTAAAGGCTGATCTGAGGCAGGCAGAAAACGAAAGGAGGTGGAAAAATGATGACAACAGATAAAAACCATAGAGAAGAAAAAGAGATGACAGAGTGATGCGCTAATAAAGAGTGGCAGAAAGTTTACAGCTTGACAGAGAAAGAATATAGCAACAGCAGCGGGAGAATGCACTGAGAGACAGAAGGCTGAAGTCAACAGATGCTGGGCTAGTATTATTCCAAGCAGACACTGTGAGAAGGTTGGCATTAATTACTGCCACAAGTTAAAGGTAATACTGACCAATTATCCAGCCATCTGCCAACATGTCCCAGCCTGTCATCAGCACAACCAAAGCTGAGATAGCGGTGTATGTGTACAATAAACCGGCCACAATAGGGACATTTGTTACAGAATGGCTGTACACAGGTCGAGGTCTGCATTTAGAACTTGTCAAAGCTGACAGTATGCCATTGTAAGAACCCCCTCTGAACAAATAATTCACCACAGGGGAGGAAGAAAACAGATGAACAGCATGTAAAAGTGACAAGAATAGAAAGGTGGACTGAAAACATTGACAGGAAAGAGGAGGGAATACATCTTCCTGAAAGATAAGGGTTTTCTTTGTTCAAGCACATGGTATGTTTTAATTTAGATTTTTAGCAAAGGAGATTTTTTTCCACAATTTCATTTATTACCAAGATGTTATGGGACTAAATAACATGGCATGACTTTATGAATAACTGATTCACGTCCTCCACGATGTCGATAATACGTTGTATTGCTTTTGGTGTTAGTAGATCTGCGCCAGCCTCCAAATGCTACCAATATTGTCCTGCGCTCATGTGTCATATGGCACAGCTGCCTAATAGTTATGAGCCCCATAATGCGAGTGCCTGAGAACATAATGACCATCACTTCACCCGTTCAATTTCATTTGCACTTTACCAAACCTTCATATACACCTAAGACCAGGATGTCTCATTACACATGACCAGAAGCTCATTGAGATGATTGCTGTATTGAAGTAGGCCTGTCATAATTTAATTTAGAAGCTGCCAGTTTGTCCTGCAATGCTTCAGCAACAATTAGCATTCACAAGTGGCAATATCAAGCTCACACAGATTCATGTTCAGACATCATTAGCTTATCAAACATGAAGTAGACCATCCCAGGACTGAAAATGGCAACAAATAAACCCAAATTATATATTCACAAAAATACACATGTAGACTTATGTAGAGAAACATTGTTTATAGACATATAAAAATCACAAATGGTAATTATTTCATGAATTGCCCTGTCTTCTACCGGACTTGATGATATTGCTTTCTTTAGGTGCCAGTATCTGTAAATGTGGATGAAACATTTTGGTTGTGCCAACTATTTGCCTTGGTTTATAATAAACTGCCTGTAGTCAATGTTTTCAGATTGTGGTTATTAAAGATATACAGAAAAGTAATGAAAATAGTAAAGAAGAAAATTAAATTACACAGGTTTAAGAAATAAGAAATGGTCATAATGGGGTGAGTGGATGAGCACAAGCCAGCAGCATAACAAGAAGCTGTTGTACTG
The DNA here is from genome assembly GCA_024416835.2 of Perccottus glenii. Classification (NCBI taxonomy): domain Eukaryota; kingdom Metazoa; phylum Chordata; class Actinopteri; order Gobiiformes; family Odontobutidae; genus Perccottus; species Perccottus glenii. Next base: position 18,717,271 of record CM044557.2, on the reverse strand, counting down.
TCATTGCTCTAGTGATAACCTCTCGTGAGGAATGTTGGATCATTTTTTTGACTAATTCATAATGATTATTGTGCAGTCCGTCAACACACTGTAGATTTAGAATGGCTTTTGTCGCATAAGCAGATACAGTGTCGCCGGCTCTCTGAGGAAACACTCTCCAGAGAGCTGGATCAGCAACTTGTTAGCCCTGCACATTTGCGTAGTAACTCTATCTACATCCACTGTTTCTGCAAGTGCTGGTGTGCCTCATACATATACTGTGTGTATGTAGGAGGGGTGCATGAAGGAGGAGACTAAAGTGGCCTGTTCCATATTCATAAGAAGCAGCAGTCAGGTGGTTCTTATCAGCTTGGCACAGCTTTGCCCTCACATGTTGTCACCACACACCCAGTTATCAGACCAGCGGCAGTGACCCAGTGTGCATTTAATAACCCAGGACTCATAACTGGCAGGGGGTGGGATGAACCTAGGACGTGGAAGGAGGCAGAAGGATGTGCAGAGAAACTGTGACAGTGAAGGGAATACTAAAGTGCATGAGGAGGAAGGAGGAGGAGGTAATAGAAAATGAGGAAGAAAAGTTAAAAAAACGATAAATGTAAATGATTTTAAGGGCATATAAAAGTTAATTACTGCCTGCTGGAAATAACGTAAACTATACAAAAATACTTGGATGTTGTGACATCTTACATTACACACTGGCTAATGAGTGTGTGATGTGCAGCAGTGGGATGAAGGCGAGTTGCTTATTGATATTGGCATGACTTTTTAGTTGCATGATATAGTCTAAATGATGCCACAGATAATTATAATTAAATGATGGTAATTATAAAAAGAATTCTAGAGATGCAGCATCACAAGCTAGAGGGTATGAATGTCACAGCAAGTCTGGGGTAAATGCTGAATGTCCGTCTATCCATTAGAAATCAGCTACAAAAGTTTCAGCAAGAGAAAGATCACAAAAAGGTCAACTAAGTAAAGAGTAACGCAGTCAGATTGATACAGTAGAAATATACTAAACTATCTGAGAGGAAGAAAATGCAAGCCCGGGAGCTTGTGGATTAGAACAATCATTCTCGTCTAAAATTAGGCTCATTTTTCACAAACTTCTTTTGCTGTAATGTAATATTCTGAGTAGGGAAGCTCCTGGGCTCCCGAGGGACACAACATGATGAGAGTTAGAGCTACTTCCTCCTGCTTGTGCGTTAAACATGAGAGGCCCACACCTTGACAGCGGCACACAAATAGACTCATGGGGATGCATTCATAACTTGACACCAAGCTAAAGCTGTTAGCAAAGGAAGACATGTGTACATTAAAAACACTCCTTAACATACAACCACACCAGCAAGCTGATAATAAGCTAATCCAATAAGCAGAGGCAGTTTATTATGTTCGACACTTCCAGAGCAGTTTGGCAGAGTCTGTGTGTGTGTGTGTGTGTGTTTAAGGAATTCAGCACAGCAGAAGTAAACACCCACCTATGAGAGAAGGAGTTCTTGGACAGGTTCAGATAGGACAAGTCAGCACAGCAGCCTCGCAGCAATGCTCCAAACAACTGTCAATGAAACAGAAAACAAAAGAGAGAAAAGCATGTCAGTGCATCTGATTACATTGTCTCAAAAAATTATCTAAGGTGCCATGTTTTGTATGTCATAAAATATATAAAAACAATATTAAATAGAAAAAGAAAAAGACAGAACAAACCACTTTTAAAACTTAGCTCTAGCACGGGCAGTTTTGGGAAATAGTGCGGGTTCAAATAAGGAGAGTCATTGTACAACAGAAGATGAAAATCAAACTAAGCCCTAAGCAACAAAAATATGTCTCCAATTTTTTCCACTGCTTTTCATCAAGTGTCAGGAAAAAAGTCTGTCAGGTCACCTGCACCACTGCTGCCTGCATCTAAGCTGTAAAGTTATGCAGTAAATCCATCTCCCAACCATTAAAGTGCATATGCAATGAAGCTTTCATCTTATAAAGTCGGGGCTCACATTTAGGATAAAATGTTCTGGAATTAAAAAATTGAACACATTTAAAGCTATGACCCAATTAATCTTGAAATAAAGATGATATATGTGCATTTGTCAGACAGGGTGGAACGCGAGCAAATATAATCTACATCAAAAGCCAATTTCTCCTAAGACTTTATCTCATCACTTATGATAGGTTAAAGTGTAGGACAAATCCATTTTTCCTGTGGCAGTGTGATCCATCACATGAATTGACCAATCGACCATTGCCGGTACGTCGCCCCAGATTAAAACAGGAACTTATTAATAATTCAATCCAAGAGACCAACACTAAAACAGACAAATCTTCTCCCAGACAGTTCCTCTCTAAAGTATAAATGACAATTAGCACAGGTTGTGAAGAAGCTGCTAAAGCACTCTTTACTCAAGGGTGGTTATAAAAAAAAGTCTGAGAACTTAACAAATAAAAATAAATGGGAGCAATGACTTTCACTGATGCGCATCATATTAAAAAAAACATTCATTGTCCGTATTAACTGGAGTTTCACAAGGTAGACTATTCCTTGCATGACATATTATTACTGCCCCGTGTTTAAGCTGCTGTTAATAGTAAGCACTATAAACAAGAAGAAGCTGCATTAAATCAAGCATATAATTCAGATTTAAAGGGTAGAAGGAAGGTTAGCTACCCACCCACTAACCTCACAGCTCCAGTCGCTGAAGGGAAACAACAAATATATTTTTGTTCTATCCAACCTTGTCCCTGTTGTTAACCTGTCTGCAGTTATAGAGCTCTGACAAAGCAGGAGCAACCACACATAAACAATATATGTGACCTCTATTCCACCAAGACCTTTAAATCCCTGACAAACAGACACTAAAACAGGAATACATAGAAACATTTCACATTAACAGTGAACCAGAAAAGGCTGCTTCAAACAGCAAACACACTCAGACAAATGTGGACAACTCTTTTAACTCTGGGATCTGCTGATGTGCCATGTCTCATCATTCTGTCAGACATGCTAAATATAGATGTTGCAACAAACACAGTGACAAAGATAAAGTGTCAAAGATGTGAACAAAAACCTGCAACAAAGGCTCTATTCTTTCCACGTGCCATATCTATTATTCATAATGGCATATTATAGTGCATTCTATAGGCTTCTACAGTAATTTAAGTTACTGAGTGATACAGAGTGTGGCATTCTTTTTCACTATCTCTTTCTGTCTTTAGGCCTGAATCTCGAGATGAGGTCAGGCTACAACAATGGGTGGGTGGATGGTGGCAACAAGACAAACAGGAAGTACAAACCGAGTCCACAGTGCAATCTGTCCCAGACAAGTCCAAATGAACCAGACAGTTCGGCTGGGCCAAGAACAAATACAGGTTCTGAAAAATCAAAGTACATAGACATATGATTACTACGGGACAAAACAAACAAAGTAAATAAAACATTCAGCAAAAAGCTATTTTTTGTCTTGACTTTTGACAGAGTTTTTTTTTTTTGTATGAACTTTATGTACAAAAAGAAACAGTACAGAAATCCAGGTTGCACAATATGGGCCCTTTACTGCACAATATTTCAAAGTTATATCTAATGTCATGTTTTCTTTCATCTTCCCCCTTTTCATCCCTTTACTCTAACTGTATTACACTGAATGAAGAAATATATGTAATCTCCTCACAGTGGCATCATCTCCAGACAGAACTCCGGGGTTTTTGCTGAGATCCAGATGCAGAGAACTGGAGTAGTCATCACTCGAACACAACGCCTGGGACAGAGAAACCACCCCTGGAGACGAGAAGAAAAAGACTTTTAGACTAGAAGTGTAATCTGTAGATGCATCCTTAGTTTTCAGTGAGCCAGTTTAACAATCCTGATGTGACTTCCCAGTGAGTCATGAATACAACACAACATAATGGAACCCACTATGAGAAAAATATAATTGAGCAGGGATCAGAGAGCTCCACCGGCAGCTGGTCGAAAAAGCACTTTTGGAAGACGCCAGATACCTTTTTTTCCTCTATCAGTATCCAAGTGTACCCTGAAAGCCCAAACAAAAGAAACTCATTCTCTCAAATTAGATCACTGCACAATTACATCTACAGGCCCAATGGAACCCCTCATTAAAATCCTCACCCTGGAACACTGACGCATTGCACAGTGCACTACACAACTTCAGGATTAAATATAGACAACAACAAAACAGGAGATATATGCAGCAGCATCCACAAATCATAATCATGGATTTTCAACCGTTGCTAATCAAACCCACATATATTTCATATTTGACTCTGAAAAAGTACAACACTAGACAATGTGAACATCTCTTTAAAAAAAGTTTTATACACTAATAATGGCCAGTCTTACTGTCTTATTTAGCAAACTATACAAAAGAAAAACCCAGATTAACTCTGTGTATTTTGAACTAAGTTTTTGCTAGTTTTCTACAAACAGTTACTTTTTTCAGTTTTGATAAGCTAGGAGCTACACACCCACAATGTCCCTGTGCACGTAAACAAACGCAGAATTTAAAGCTACCTAGGGAGAGGGCAGTGGGAGTGTGTTTGCAGATAAGAGCAACTGGTGTTGAATAAGAAGATGTTTTTAATGTGAGGATTTATGGTATTTTTTATAAAAATTAAATAAAATCATACAAAGAAGTCCCTGAATGCTAAAATCTACCAGTTAATGTTGATATTGATTTGAGATCATATTGCTCAGCCCTACCAGCGCCTGAAAGAAAAAGCCAGCATGGGTCACTCTGAGGCTGGATAAGCTCTTCATCCCTAATTTGTGGCATTAGGCAGGAAATGAGGGGAAGAGGGGACAGAGCATCTAATCGCCCTCCTATCTATCAGTCAGCATGGGAGCAGCTTGATTTTACAGAACATTCAGGAGTGCCTTTTGCATGTCTGATTACATGTGTGCGCCAGGCTCATATTTTTGTCGTCACTTGTGTAGGTGGTTCAGAGGCACAAGGAACAGTGGAGGAAGAGAGGCATCTATAAATGCAACAAAAAGTGCTCAGCTCCTGCAAAGTCATAGCAACACCCACCACACAAGGTCAGCATCCTCACTTTGCTCCTCTGAATCACGATGTTAATCCAATGCCCTTTAACATAATACCTTCCTGCATTCCCACTGATAATGCTCACTGAGTAACAAGGTTATTATGTTTCTGTAAATCACACTCAGCTATTAGCTTGGTAATTGCATTAAAAGACATTATGCACAATGCTCTTTAACAGAATACTAATACATACAACCATTAAATTTAAATTGGAATAACTTTAAAATGTTGAAAATGAGTTAGAATGAAAACTTCCTATTGACAGTATGATATTAAAACTAGGATTTACATCTATATCAATAATATCCCTTTGAATGAGTTGCAGTTGAAAGATGATTAAATTGTGTGGGATGAGAGACAAAAGTAGGACATAACACTAATGCTCAGGATTTATATAAAAAAGATCTACTACTGATTATGACTAGAGTATCATTTGGTTGATGGAGCAGAAAGTACACAAAGCTCTGTTGATTTGTATGAACAAATGCCAGTAATAGGAAATAGCATTTGGTTCAGAACTGTACCCTTCATTCAAGTACACAAGAGCTTTTCTTCAAATCTGTCTTGTAACTTGAGGAGAACATAAAAGTACCCAACATAAAAGTACCCAAAAGAGCTGCTAGTGGACACATACCTTTAGAAGAGAGGCTGGTCTTGGATAGATTGAGCATACGCAGACCTTTGTTGAGACGGCACACTTGTTGAATCAGATTTGAGACACCTAAAAAGATGAAAAATATTAACGATAAATAACATGGATTCTAGCTAGTCATCAAGTAATCTCAAGAAGGCTTTGTCACATAATTCACCTCCAACAAGACATCCAGAAAGACACCCCTGCAAAATAATTCACAATCTCACACCCTCCCACAGACTGCACAGTCAAGAAACCCATATAAAACACCATATGCCGATGTGCATTACATAACACAGATTCTAGCTAAGGCAATCTCATTAAACACATTGCAGCCATGTGAATAATAAAATGGCAGGCTCATTAAAAATGAAACGCATTGTTGTGGCAAAACATCTTTAACTTGTAAGCTTTCTCTGTGAGTGTACAGTGCCTCACTCACTGTGAATGCTTAGACACACAATGTGGCAAGTGTGAGCACAAAGAATGTAATGAAGCGAGTGGAAGTGACACGTGTCAGACAGGAGAGTGGAAATTAGTGAAGGAGTGATTTTGGCATGCGAGCATAGTCTGACCTAAGGAAATGTCTTCAAGTGCTCTTTCACACATTCACAAGCAAAAAGGAGGATCTCAGAAACTATAAAGAGCTTAATATACTAGACAAGCCAAAAAAAAGATCACTCAAAAATTCTGAGCATTAAAGATAAATGAGGAAAAGCAGGCAAAATAAATAAATAAGGGTTGCGCACAGATAGAGATTGATTTTGAATTCTTTGAGAGCAAAAAAAAAGTATGATGCAAAAGAACACATGTGGAGTTCACAGAGTCCGGTACCTTGGTTGTCGAGTGTGTTATGGGCAAGGTTCAGAGAGTGAATCACAGAGGCGGGGTTCTCCGACAAGGCCGATGCCATCTTCTGAGGAAAGTCCCTTGGGGTTGAAAAGGTGAAAAGAAAATTTTAAGTATAGTATATTCAATTTAATGTAATCATACAAAATTTCTCCCTCAAAGTCAACCCATTTTAGGTTCTATTGCCTCCAAAACATGATTGCTTCCTGAGACGTTTTAATGTTTGAGTCTAAATGTTAAAAGAAAAAAAGAAATAATACAAAGTAAAAATGAGTTAAATCAAAGCTATAACAATGCGGTTTGTATTGAATAACTCATAAGTTTCTCCTTACTGCATTTCTACAATAACGGCTCTGGGACCCTTCATCACATTTATAACCACAGTAAAAATGATTTTATGATCTGGGTGTTCACAAACCACTGAGAAACTAACATACTGTAGTGGTGAAAAAAAAACATTTTGAAAATACAACTATGTACTGTACATAGTATAAAGCATCAAGTAATTAAGTCTGAGAAAGTTTTGTTTTGATTTACAGAAATGCAATATTCATTTGAAGCTGCTCTTTCTCATAGAGGGTCTTTACGTCATCCTGCAACAGTCATATGCCATTTGCTCTCTTCATTTTTAGTGCAGGGCTTGTAAAAAGCCTATAATAAAAATGGCCCTCTCTATCGTAAGTGATTTTATACATGGCACCAATCAAAACTTGGTAACTTTATTATTACACTGCAGCAAATCAACCTACCCAAAGGCAAGCAATTCATCTCAATTAATACCCGATAAGGAAACTGCTCTGCTAAATGATTCTAGTCATGCATGAGGTGAAAAGTCTTGCCAGGTGAAGCCCAAAACTCAATATTGTTGTGAAGAGGAAACAACTGATCTGCTGCAGGAAGCTAGAGGAAACAGGTGAGATAAGAAGTCAGGGAGGAGAGACTGAATTGTAAAAGGTCAAGAAAGGGCAGAAGAGAAGAAAAAGTGAGCAGAAGGTTGAGATGGGCTAAGGTGAGGAGGTGAGAGGAATGAAAGCCAACAGAAGGCCAAAAGGAGAGGTGAAAGAAAATTAGATTGGACAAAGAGGGATGGTAGGGGTGTGATGATGTCAGAATGGTGAAACCTACGATTTAAGCCCCGCATTCTCCAAAGTGAGCTCCTCCAGGCTGTTGGACTTGCTGACTGTATGCAGGACCTGGTCCACCACTTCTGATCCCTGTAGATGAACAGATGAACATTTTCAAAAAGAGAAAATACACAGAGCAGGCATAACATTTTACAATCAAAGTCGTAAGCTCACTGTAAATCTCATTTAAAATGTAATTTAGATAAGTTTACTTTTTATCTGAAGACTTTTCTGTTCTTCTACTAGGTTATTACTAACTGAACATCATTTAATTTAAACTATGATTGATTGTACTTAAATTGATTGAGCCCAGAACTGATTGCAGGATAATTATAACAGTTTTGTCCAACTTAACCTACAATTGACAAATGTAAATAAAGTAATTATTAGAGGGTATTAAATTGGCTGGTTCAGAAATATTAACTTATTCCACCCAGAAAACATTTAAACCATTTTGTTAGTCATTTCATTTTAAGTTGCACTGCACAGTCTTATGCTGAGGCATTTGGAAGACTGAGAAGCTACACAAACATTAATCATCTTTAGACCAAAAGACTTCAGTGAAAATATTGTGACTTAAGTCTCACAAATGGCTGTTAAACAAGTTGAAAGATGAAATAAAATAAATTCAGTTGGCCGAAAACCCAACTTAGAAAAATCAAACAGAAGGAAAATAACATTGATTTGTAAGGCACATCTGGAATGAGTTTATAGGTGAATAGATAAAAAGGATAGTTACTATACGCATATCTTTGCAGTACAGCTTGGTGAACCAGGTGTTGTACGCAATGGACGCCACGATAACTGCCAAGTCCCTGCAACGTAAACACAAACACACAGCAGATGAAATCCTAATTCTTAAACAAACAAACTCCATCTGCACCAAAGCCATTTGATGCCATTTATCTATAAATTCACATTATCATGAGCCAAACTTTGTCTGCGCGCTGTTTTGTAAAGAGCAGTTTATCATTGTGACAGTTAGAACACTATGGGCAGAGCAGCTTTCATAAAGATGACTGATACTGCAGTGCTACTGAGGAGGAGAAGCGGCGAATTAGGGGGAAAACGAGAGAGGGAGGGAGATGAAAAGATCGATCGCTGGGTCAATGGATTATTCACTAAAGCCAGAGTTTGATCTTGGCAACACTGCTACATCCACTATTACACAGACACAAAGCCCACAGATGGACCTGTATGGGGGTTTATTAGTGAGAGAGAACCAAAGAGAGTTTTAGAATCCTCTCAGGTCTAACTAAAGCTACGCTGCTGCTACACCTGCTATACATCATCTGACAAACAAGCAGCTACACAGAGGAGTAGCATATATTAGCCTGGAGAGGAAAAAGGAAAGAAGAGGAAAACAGTGAAATCCAGCCAGTGAGGGTCCAGTGCCAGTAACTGCAGTAGCCAGGACATTACAGTAAATCTCAGGAGTAAAATGGCTAAGGGCTGTGTTCCTTTTTCATTAGACCAGTCCGTTCTGACAAACACAGCTGAGACTTTGGAATGTGTATGATGCACATGTCAAGATTCATCAGCGACACGGACCATTGAGTCACGGTTTGACAGCAGGACATGTAATTGACCTCTATGATGTCTCACTTAAGTCATACAGTGGGCTGTGTGTTTGTGTTGAACTGTATGTGTTCACATTGATCCAGAATGAGAGAGAGTTGCAGCAGCAGGTCAGTCTGTTGCTTTGATATTTAAGGGTACAATTTTGTTTTTTAATGAATGCATTACCTAAAGTCTTGAATAATTTCTTTCACTCCATTCTCATCGCATAAGTGCCTGCAACATTCTCTTTGTATAAAAAGCATCATCACATTGACTGCACCTATGCAAATGTGTCATGCTCAATATAAATTATATCTGATCACGACATTTACTCGTGATGATCACTGATAACGGCTATGCACCCATGCATTGACAGCACAATTATGTTGGAAAGATCCAGCCCAAGATTTTATCAACCTTACAATTTAATATTTTTAAGGCAAGCAGGCAATTAAGCTGAAATAAAAAACCTTGAGGTGGTGCAGAAGAAAAGGTGAAGAGGTCATAAAATCACATCACATACAAATGCAGAGGTCAGAAATGGCAAGGATTAACAATCTCTGCAGCATACGTACAATGTAGATCAGTGAACATTAACAAAACTTGGAATTTTAATAAAAAACAGAAAAAGGACTCGACTGTTGTGACTGACAGTTTTAATAAACAAGACTATAAATGCTGTCAGAAGTTTAGTGGAGTATGCACACACACTTGACTTCAACATGGCACTCTGTAGTGGCCATTTTTACAGGTCTGCCAGAACTGTCAAAGGCGACCACAGTGTGTGTCTGTATGTCTCAGAAAATGTGGGATAGAATTTCAATAAAGTGTGCAAAAAGCAAAGCAAAAACTGGAAGAGGATACTAAGAGACGGGCCAGAAAAGGTAGTGTCCACTTTCAGTCAGGACGAATGAGCAGAGACAGTGATTGGACAGACAGCAGTCAGCAGAAAAAGCATTGTCCTGTTGCTTGTGATGACAGTGCACATGCTCAGTCAGTAGAGAAAGAGGACATGGACATGGAGGGGATGTATAGAGAGTAATGCGCCAGAAATACAGCATCTTATGGTTATGGTAGGATCTTTTGTTCAGTGATTTGGGCCATCTTGTTTCTGTAGCTGGTTGTGCACTTCCCTGTATTGTTTTGGAAATTCCTTAGGTGCCTTTTGTCAAATCTTTACTTCAGTTTGAATTTCCAAGAGAGCTGTGTCTTGGAGCTCAGCTGTTGCCTCCAAGTAACAAAAAAAAGGGAAAAGATGCTTTTAAAAATCAGCATGATTCAGCATCTTTACCTGCAAACATCTTCATCAGACACTAAATTATAAGAGCAGAAAAAAACAACAATGCCGTGGTTGCACAGTTTACTCTCAATATGAAATGTTAATGTATTCATGAAATGCTGCTGCAATCATGCTTCTATGAATGCCTTTTTGAGTTTCCAGTTTAGCAGGGTTTCCCTCCAATAATGAGATATACAGAGGGAACGTATTTTCATTTCATCAGAGTTGTTGTTGCTTAGCAGTGACTCCATAGGCTTGGATTTTTCTGAACTCAAAACAATCTTCAAACTAAAGACAAGAAAGCTGTTTGCATGACATGCATCACATATTCTTATGATCGGCAGCACTCTGGTGCAAAGTAGACTCCTGAATATGTCAGGGAAAGAAATCAGGACTTAAGAAAGATGCCAGCAGGGAGCTAGAGGAGACGACATATGGCATCTTACAGCTGTATTCTGTTTGAGGCAGGCACATCTTTCCCTCGTGTGATCACCGTATACTAGTTACAAAACTCAGAGGCACAGGACAAGTAGCACCAAGGAGAGAAGAAGAGGGCATATTTTTACTTTTAACATTGTCTGGGACATTTATCGTTTCCAACAACAAATGTTTTGAATTTTTGGCTTTTTATTTTTGGCTTATTTAATGACAACATGACAGCTGAGTTGCATGGCATAACCAATTCTAGGTCACCGATCTAATATTAAAAGATTTGAATAAAGTCACAAAGAGAAAAATGAAAAAATCTTAAACAATTTGAAGCATCTTTAAAAATATATGGACTCATTCATTAGTAATCCCTGTTAATAAGCAGTTGTAGGTCTACGAATCCTGTGGTAAGCTGACATACAATTCATTTCCAGTGTATTATGCCGTTTTATCTGCTTTTAAATTAAGAGTAAATACAAAGTTTATTCTTTCAGTGGCAAGCAACTGCAACGTGTTTGTATGTGGCTGCAGTCTTTAAACTACTTCACCTGCTGTCAAGATGGCTGAAATCCTGCAAGTTGAACTCTCTATTGTCCTGAGAATGATAGATGGTATCAACATCCTGTGAGGGAAAGCAAGTTATAGAGAAAAAGTTATACACTGTAAAGTGGTGTTTAAAATCCATTAAAAGAACTAAAGCTAAACTTTTGGTTTCCTTACCCACTGCACTTCTTCTTTGCAGCCTATTCCATTGTAGTCACAAAGTGCTGCATACGTCTCTGAGAAACCACCTTAAAACAGAGGAATGAAGAAAACAGCTCAATCTAAATGACGGAAATACGTTGCATGGAGGCCATATGAAGGAAGGAAACGGTAAAAGTGCAGCAAGAAAAGACATGAAAGTGAGATGACGATAGCGAGAGAAAGAAGGATAGCTGTAAATATTGAGGTGGGATGAAAGTATTTCATCATGAAAGCGCTCTCTTGTAGATTAACAGGATTACAAGCAGAAAGGATGAGCATCACACAACTTAGGGCACCTGACCAATTTAAGAATGAGAAAAGAAATAGGTATGAGTCAGAACATGGACTGGGAAGTGAATACATGTTGCTACTCTTGTACAGTAGTGTAGGTGTGTGCATGATGAGCAGAGAGGCAGGCAGCAGATGACTCACCACAGGTTTTCTGAGGTTCTAATGATGATTCAGAATTTGGTGAAAACTTTTGACTTCCATCGACCGGGTCTTCCTCAGCACGACAAATAGGAGGTCTGAAAAGGAAACGTTGGGAAAACTCTAAAACAAAGAAATTGTATAGAGAGAAAATATATGATTCAAATTGGAAGGAGATAATTTAGTCTTTAACATGGCACTGAATAGTCCCAGTTGCATTAATAGACCAGTTCCAGTACCCATGAGACCATAACAACAAAGAAACAAGGCTTCTCCTTGGTGTGAAATCACCTTTTACTTACCATATATATATATATATTTGCAATTATAATATATCACTGCACAAGCTCCATGTAGCAGCTAATGTGAAAAATAAGAAAAATGGAACCTGAATGTATGCGATATAAAAACTGTATAGAATATTGCTTTGGTGATAAATATATATATTATATTTATAAATATTATAAATAAATATATTGGATTCTTGTAATGCTATTTAAATCTGCGGCTGCTTATGAAAACTGTGATGACTAAATACTGTATTTGTAGCGGCTTTGGCCTTATGACAGGATTACACAGCTGCACTGCATTCAGTTTTGTAATCTCATTTTTTCAACAAATCACTCAACACCTATCCAAATGCATGACCCATATCCACACCTTATCACAACCATCTTCATCCGGCCCTAAAGCACCCTGCACTGCTTTGTACATGTTTCTATGATGTTATCCGTTTTATGTAGTTCAATAAAGCTGAACCAACTCGTTACAAAGCCATACAATCCAAACTACAGCAACTATCCTCCCACTGTTCTGCCACCTCTCCTTTTTTTCTTCAAATGTTCTCTCTGAAAGCAATCATCTGCCATGGCCCTAATGGAAAAGAGCCATTTGGAAATATGATAGAGTGTGGAGATAGCCTTGTCCCGGTCAATAACTGGAGCACAGTCAATCCTATTGCTCTTAGAAATTGTAGATGAGGCCAAAAGAGGACAGGAATATATTCTGTACACTTTTGCTCAGGCTCAATCAGACACATGACACTGGATTTAAAGTCGCTGGGCTTAAATTTGACCCTTTAAGATTAGTTCAAGTGTAGTTGCTCAGCAGTTTCCTCTTTAGTAAGAGCAGGTACCTTAAGTATTTGATGCTGTATTTCTATTTTTACTTGTAGCCTGAGTATCAGTGAGCAAGTATAAGATAGCACAACACACTTTTTTTTAAACTACAAAACCACTTGAGAAATAAATAAGGCATGATGCCTTCAGGTAACTACCTACTCAATGTCAGAGATAGTTGTAGGTTCTACATTCAGTCATTATACATGAAATGACTGCAAAACCAATAACACTTTCAGCTACCGAAGAGGAAGGCTCACTTAAAATAAACCTGCCAACATGCTTTTGATGGCTCCTCATATTAGCCATACAAACCTATAGAAGTAGAAAAAGGAATATGCTTACGCATAAATAGAGTTGTTAAAGACTCTGGACAGGGCATAGTTGATGTGGTTGACCATATGATCTAGCTGGTCCTGGGTCTGCAATCTCAAAGAATATGTTGTCTTGTCAGTGTCGATGACAACCTGCAAAAAGGCACAATTTTAACAGCTATAAAAATGTGAACCACCATTAATGTTTTAAGAATGGAGGATTGATGGCCAAACCTGGTGTTCTGGATACGTGTTCATTGCACGGATTTCCAAGAAGTTGAAAGTGACCTCCATCTGATAACAGCAAAAGAATCACATTGGTCAAAGTATTTGGAAAAATACATAAAATTAACATAATTGTTGTAATTATTGAACAGTTTGATGCTCTCCAATTCAGAGGGATATAAATAATTATCTGAACAATTATATAGTTGAACCATTTTAGTGTAACAAGCTGTGTGTGTGTCTTGTTGCACAATGCTCATACGAGAATAACCATTTAAGACATCAATGTTACAATACTTTTTTTTCCACTCATTTACACTCTAATCAAATGTGTCCACATCATTACTTACTGCAGTTGTCATCCTTATCTCTCCTGACTTGCTCTCAGACAACTTTCTGTCACATTTCTGGTAAATTACTCTGAGATCAAGGCAGGAAAGAAAAGAACCATAAAATTCCACTGAGAGCAGGGGAACATTTACCTTGGTGGGCACTTTGACAGCAAAGAGATACAGTCTCCATGTTGCCAGGACCTGCGGGGAGAACACATTCATTTTGTGTCAAAAAGCAGGAAATGCAAAATGCAAATCATAGCAAAAAATAGAACAGCACAAACACCCCATAAAAAGAGCAAATCATCTCAGCGGTGTGTTCTAAAGGATCGAGCACTCCAGACATTAGCCTGCTAATGATGATAGCGTGTGTGAGCATGTGTGAAAGAAATATAGTGTCAAGACTGTGTGTCATCTGTCAGTCTAATTTATTGGGCTAAGTTGTGTTAATAGGAATAAGTACCACAAATGTTACAGATGCCTCACTCTGTCAGCTCGATACTGAACAGAACACAACCGTGGAAAAAGAGTAAAGTTAAAAAAGAGTTAAAAAAAAGGCATTATAATTTAAAGTGTTTGGAGTAAGAGATAGAAACTGAATATATTTGCTTCTGCCCATGTAATTAATCCTATTTATAATTTACTAAACCACAATTAGCATACCCGTTACATACAAAGTGCATCTGTTCACCTTCCTATAGCTTTTGTCTAGATCTTGGCCACACTTTCCTTATTGCTCTCTCTCAGCTCTCCCTTTTAAATCCTATTCCTGGGTTGTCCATAATTCCCAGCCTTGCACCCTGTCATTCCACTATTTCTCTTTTCATCTCCATGGAAATCTGCTCATTTTCCCAATCTTCTTCCTTAATCCTTCAATCTATCCATCAGCCAGTGTGCCACAGTGCCCTGTCTGCTTTGCTCCTGCTTTAACACCTCGCTCCAACGCTGCTGCCCTCACACCCCCTCCTTCTCCTCCTCCCAACTCCCCTGTCTGCCTTCCTGGTTCAGTTTTTCTATTCTTTTTCTGCTCTGTCGCTTTCAATTCCTCAAGGTCTCTCTGTGCTGAATGGATAATGACGCCCCGCTGAGTGGCAGTGAGAGGAAGAAAGAAAATGAAACACACAAAGAGAAGGAAGGCATGAGAGACGGCAGAAGAAGGAGAGACAGCGTCGGCAGAAGGACACCAGAATTCCCTCCTGATAATGAAGTCTTCAGATTCCTTTACGCTATACTACACTGACTCCAAGCTTGAGCTGACCGCACAGATCAGCCGTGCATCCTAACTATATGGACTTTCTAAACAAGCCACCAATGAGACAAGGAGGAGCGCAAAGAAGGCCAATAACACGCTGAAACACTGAGCTTTTGGAGTTTGTCTATTGTTAAGTTTAATTATAGCTTGTTCACAAGTTTGGAAACTATTTTATATAATTTTGAGAAAACATGAGTTTGAAAGAACCTTGAGGCAGGAGAGAAAAAAGTCAGTTATCTTTTCGTTTGTAACCTGCCAGGAGGTCTCATCATGTAAAAGAAACATCAATAATGCAAGGCTTCGTTCTGTTTGATCTCCTAATGCTGAAGGCCTTTTGCATAGGGTTTCTACTGGCTTAACATATCATTTACAGGCTATTGAGATATCATTAGAGACAATCAATAACCCAGACAGTAATTTACTTCCAACTTCAATGCAGAGTTGCACAGAAAATGTTTATCTAATTTCTGGTGAATATATGGAAAATCAAACAGAAACTTGGGGAAAAAAATAATAATTATAATTACAACACAAACATAGCAAATATTTTAACTAATCAATACTTTGTAATTTTTATCAAAGCACCTTTGGTAAAGACAGCAGGAACTATTCAACAAACATTTGTAAAATATATATATATATATATATATATATATATAAAATACAAATAATAAATACTTAATTCAATTGTGGCAAAAAAATGGTGCATTTGCTCTCACTTGTATGCTGACAAACTAACAGCCAAAGCTTGTATTCAGTTTCTGAAAAAAGACATTTCAGTTTGTGACCTGGAGAGTAAAGAAAAGATGGATGTAGCGGTCAAACACAGGGCCAAATGATGGGCTGGGGAGATGGAGGTGCCCTTCCCATGATGGCACAGTGTCAAAAGCAGAAGAGTTCAAAGACCCAGCCAGACCTTGGGCAGACTGTGAGCCCAGGGTGAGAGACACAGTGAATACAGTACAGCATGCGTCAGCTTGAAAACAAAAAATACATTTCTGTTAAGTGTGCGAGTGTGTGTGTGTGTGTGTGTGTTGAGGGCTTATATTAATCATAAGCTCAGGCTGTGAGTCTGAAACTTCAAACAAGATGGTGTAAATCAAAGTGTGTCTGTCTTGTGTGTGTGTAATACTCATTCAGAAGGGACATGTTGAGGATCAGTGCCAGACTTGGTAGCCTGTGGTATTTCTGGCTCGACCATGAGGGCATTTAAAATACACTATGAACTCGGACACATTCTGGTACAGTCATTAGCATAAGTCCGACATGCTAGAAGTAGCGACTCACACTCTCAGGCTGTTATGATTTACAATGATTAACTAAGCTGGCTTTAGAATAGACTCCCCAGACAGACCATCTCTAGCCGTCTCTCGTACACACAGCTCTGGTAACTCTAGAGACGTCAGCCTCATGTCACTCTGTCAGCTTACAGGCAATAAGTGACAGAAGGAGGGTTAAAGCACACATGCCCCAGGTCTTGCTTTCTAAGTGAAACTAAAAGTGAATGAAAGAATAAGAGAGACCAAACGAGAAAGCCAAAATGATAGAAACGGATAAAAGGGAAGAGATGCAAACTTAAAAAACACATCTTGTTATATAATTCTGTTATAAGAGTCCAAATAGCAAAGATGCACTATGACATTCTACTGAGGAGAAGGGGGAGAACAACACAGAAGAGGGCGATAATGGGAAAAGGCCAATGGGTTGTGTAAGACAAGATATGATAGAGCGTATGGGTGGAAGATGAAGAGGCAGCAAAGTGGCAGGGAATGGAAAACTAGGTTGAGGAGGAGAGAAAAAATGCAGTAAATAAATAATCAAAACAAATTTGAAGAAATGTGTGATGAAAGCAGTGACAAGCCAAATGGATATAAAAGGATGGGTTGGACAATAGAGTGGGAGCAAATGAAAGAAAGGAAATAGAAAAGGAGATAGCCCGAGAACAGGGGAACAGAGGTCAGCACACACTTCACACACTCTGCTATGGGCAACCAAGAAGCATCAAGATAATCAAAGAAAGCACAGTCCTCATCAGATGATGAACACTAGCAGGGAAAATGCTGAGAGCCTTGCAGGGAAAGGGACATAAAAGAAATCATGGCTGATGCAGTGAAACTGCTCGCTAATACGGAAGTTAATTTCTTGAAGTGTGTGGGTGTATGATACGCAGTAAAAGACTCTGCCTCTAGCTGTCTGGGCAGCCTATGCTCAACAGCTTTATACTTTATTTTTACAGTCCAAATCACTGGACACTCTATAAAACTGTAGCATGTGAGATGTTTAACATTCAAATAGAACAAACTCGAGTCTCTAGGGAAGAATTTTCTGTATATCGATGTACTGTATGTAATGTACCATCTCTGAGAAAGTATTACACATTTAAGTTTGAAGATTTTGAAGATGCCTGGGGCACATGCTTAAGTCTTTTAGTAATAAGACATTTCCTTTTAACAAAAGTATAAAATAACATGTCATCAAAATGATATGGGATCCACAGTGGCTTGTCTGCCAAACATGGGGAGGCTGTGGCTCAGTAGAACACATCCAACAAGGAAGGTTCTGTGTTTGAATCCCAACTCACAGTGAACCCATGTCATCCTTTCTCTGCCATCTTTTCTGTCTGTATAGACAGAACTGTGAACAAAACCTTTTAAAAGAAGTAAAGGCAGAAATACTCAAATGATCTTGGGAGCTTGTTAAAAATATGATAATTTTATTAGATTAATAGCAACCTTGCATTCACATCTCCAGAATGGTCTGAGCTTGGCTTTGAGTTTGGCATAGTCTGACCTCAGGAAATATCAAAAAGTGAAGATTTCTAGATCCTTGTTAATCCACAGCTTGTAAAGTTAAAGTGCTTGGCACAAAGCATGGCTCGGCAAAAGGGTTTTAGTATTTAAACTTTTTGTTCAAATGCAAGTGCAAGTAAAAACCAATAACTCAGAAGGAATACCCTGTTCAGGAAGGAAGGAAGGGAGGAAGGAAGGGTTGAGGTTCATAAAGGGTCAGTAAGCATTCTGTATATTATAAAGAGGAGGCTAATCATATATAATAAATATTCAATCTCTGTTCAAACATGCACAGAATCAAAATAAGAGCCCACTAACTTGTCCACTAACACCCCACACTACAAGAGTCTCATGAGCAGGACAGCGCACGAATTCAGTGCCTAACTGTCTGAGCGCACTCAAACGCAGCACTGTCAAACAGCCAGTAATAGGCCCATTATTAGGTAAGAGCGAGGGAAGTGCAGAGTCAACAGAGAATAAAATGCAATGACCGATCAGGTTAAGTAAGTGGCGGAAGACAAGAGAGAAATCAGCAACTGGGGCATCATAACACATCCGAGACCTCCTATCCCCATTCTCCTTGCCTGTCTTTTCTTGGTTGGGGTGCCCTCCCTCCCTCCCTTGGCATCACAACCACCCACTCCTCTCTCCCACACTCACTCTCTTCCCTCTGCCTTTGAAGATGCCTTTGTTTTCAGAGATGCCTCTAATCTTCAAATGGGGTGATCTAATAATGGCTGTAGGGATGCATGCATGCAGGCCAGTTGTGAGGCATGTGTGTGCAGAGATAGCTTCCAACATGTTACACTGTACACGTGGGTGTATGCACATGCCGGCACGATCAAATGTTCCAAATGGGAAATGTGTGTTGAGGCTCCTATGCATACTGCCTTGGGTGGCATTTTGATGTCATGCTGAGCCCTCCCTGCGTCTGAGCTGTGATGGGGTGTGCGTATGTCGCAGTATGATGACTGGTACAGTCAACACACATAGACAGCTGGATACCAGCATCTCCGGGGCAAAATGGAGGGAGAAAAAAGCAAAGACAAGCAGAGATGAAATAAAAGTGACTTCAATCACGTAACACATTAGAGAAAAATTGAATTTCAAGAAAATCTAAGAAAAAGCTCAATCCTAAAATAATTTGGTTTCAACTTTGTACATTAACATGCATGAATGCATATTTCTGCTTTGAATGCATATATGTTTATCTCATCAGTGTCACACATTCAAACAGCTATTAGAGTGAAAAGATTTTCTTCTAGAATGAAGACCTTGACAACAAGCTATCTTTGCAAACCTTTTAAAAGAATTTGAACCAATAAAGCCCCTTTTGCATAGTAACTGCAATGAGACCAAAATGAATTGCCCGTGATGGAAAGAGTAGCTCAATACCCTTTTACAGGTTTGATTTGGAGGGAAGGGCATGGGGCGGGTGAAAGTGAGAGGCGACTGTGTTGTGGCCGGGAAGTAATGATGGGAAGGAGAATAATCGAGATGGACAGATAAGAAAGGAGGGAACAAAGCGACCCAAAAAAAAATGAAAATGGAGGAGTGGGGGTGACTGAAATAGATGGTGACAGAAAATAACAGTGGAACAGTGGAATCAAGATGGGGGGAAAAGTACTGATTAACAGTTTCGATTTGCTTATCTTGTACTTCTTAGCTTCTTCACCAGAGGAAATGATCTCACTCTCGCATTTAGAATCTGATCAGTTGGTAATGGAGCTGAGTAATTGACAATTTCTCAATAACAGCAGCGACCTTGTGTTCGTGTAGGCTCCTTGAACTCATCACAATCTGCCCACACACCTCCTGTTGCCCACTAACACAGGTTTCTTCCTGGAAAGAAACAATAATAAATGCTCCTGTGCGTGCATGGTGTACAGCTTACCCACACACAAACGCACTCTAAAGTCTTGCCCGTGGCATTAAGGCCATCCTGCCACATCTAATAAAGTCTCAGAGTGGACTCAGTAGGCCATGGCACAGTGTCCACTTCACTCTGCTTAGGCAGCAAATGTCTTAAGCCTGATTTTCACCGCGTCTGTTGTGTGTCAAAGAGAGTGTAATCTGGAACTTCTTATGGCTTCTTCAATTAGTCCCAATTCGGATTTTCTCTGTAAGTGTGATTCCCTACCACCCCAACAATAAAAGGGTCTGTGTGTTGTACGTGCATCTCACCAGGATCCTGTCCTCTGATTTGCTGCTCCTAGTGTCCTGCTTGATGGCTCGCACAAATCTAATGGCCTGCTTGTCCAGCACCTTCCTGATGCTCTCTGGGAAGGGGAGAGAAAAAAATACAAGATAAAGCAGGAAAGCTAATTATATAATGAAAACACATAACAGAATGAAAGGCTGCTCTGAGATGCACTTAGACGCACTGTAAAAAGCTTTTACCGGGAAAAATCCATAAATTTAAACAGTCGCCAGGTTTGGCAAAGCAAAGGCTTAATAAAAAGTAGAGGACCATATTTTGTACTAAACAACACTGCTGTACTTATCTGCATTCATTATGTATCATGTATTCATAGAGACACTATTTCTCTGAACTAGAGAACTTGATTTGGATTTTGTTAAAAATTGTATATAGGGCAACAAATCAACAGCCAACTGAGTGTAGGGGTACAATTTTGATTCAAGTTTTTTTTTTTTTTAATGGTTTGCTATATGGCTATACATATTTATTATTACTTATACTTAATCTAAGCAAATTATTTTCTTATCCGTGTCTATTTAACATTTTCCAGGAACTAATATATAGTTACTGACTATTTCTGAAGATGAAACTACTATAAAAAGGCCAAAAAACGTGTTATCCTTTCAGCCGAACAACTACAGTATATCCACTGTTACCAAAGTGTGTGATGTTCTGCTTAAGGGGTTCAATGGTGGCTTATTCTTTTGACACCAGGGTGAACCGCCACAGAGACACGCAGAAAACCACAAACAAAAAGGACAAGCAGGTGCACACAAAAGACATACACATAACAAACAACCTCTAGCTGAAAAGGACTCATAACTGGGCTATTTTTAGCTTCAGAAATGGCAAGGAAGCAGCTCATCTCATTACAATGGGACCAACCACAAGATCCAGGGAGCTATCTTTTGGGCCCCTCTTGTTGTAATTCACTGAACCACATAGGGAGGTCTTATCCAATTGAAGCACACATCACATTCTTACTCCTTACAACTCGTGCGTCAATCTCTATCAACAGTATGCAATTGTACATATGCGTGCAAGCTGTTTATTCACAGCAGTTGTTCAAGCAGGGGCCACCGGTGCTAAATATGCACTCAAGGAGCCCACCAGATGGAGGTACAGTACGTCATGCTGTGTCACTGCGCTCCATTGTGTCTTGTCACCTCAGAATACTCACACAAACTTTTTTTCACATCTACAGACAAACCAAAAGTTGGCTCTCACACTTGAGTGAGCAGCAGCAGGTGCAGTGAGGAAGTATAGGCTGGCAATGAACAGTTGGGGGAAAAGGCGACAACACACCTCATACAGGAAAAAGAAGGCTCAAAGCAAACAGAGAGCTATTGACGTTAAGCTGGGTAAGACTCTAAACTCTTTAGCACACACGGCTGCCCCACCGGGTGTGAGATGTGACCTCGGCATCTGCTCCCAAAGGGGTCAACAGTGACACAAGGGGTCAAACAACTACAATGGCACTGTTACTCATTCCTCTACCAATTAAGGCTCATATCCCATGCTGGCTTTTTGACAGTTTGATAGATCTTCTTACTTCATTCCTGCCACAATGAGCCCCTCCCTGTCCTCTATTGGTGCTAAAGTGACAGGTGCGTTAATGGCCTAATGCTTGGCTGTTATCACCAGGCCAGACAGACGGGGACCTGGCCAGGATGAGCTGCAGGTAAACAGGGAGATTTAACTCACTTCAGGGTAATTAGTAATGAGACACACACCTCCTTTAACACCAAAACATGCTGGCCTTCCGTGAGTCATTCCACTTTCGAATCTCTAGGTCCTACTGTAAAAATAAATCCCACGCTGCACATAACTCCTACGCAATCATACAAAGAAATCTGGTAATGAATAGGATACACGTCAAAGCCACAGAAGCACTTAAATAACTCTGACAGCTCTGCAGAATGCGTATAGGACCCCAGCGTGTGATAAATTTCAAGATGCCAAATCAATCCGAAAGTCAACACCTCACTCGGCGATCGATGGTTTTACAATCTGCGCTTTGTACATCAATTAGACAGGCGTGTGCCTAGTGAGACATCCAAGGGTTGAACTCAATTCAAAACAGTGTTTCCGAAAGTAAAACAAGAAAAGAAAACTAACCCCGCGCGTCCACCTACACGAGCCACTTCCCCCTCTCTCCTAGCCAGGAGATGTTAACGCACACTTCCGCCAAACTAAACTCCAAGTTTACCTGTGATTTCTTTGCTGACGCTGGCAAACCCCACCGCCGCCGCTGTGGTTTCTTTAGAGGCCATGGTGCTTCACCAGCCTCGCCTTTCTTTCCTCTGTTGCTTGTTCTGCTCTCTAATGTCCCCTTCAGACCGTAGTGTTTTTTTTTATTTTGTTTTTGCTTGTGCCTCCCCTCAGCGCCCGCAGGTGCAGCAACAGCCGCTACACAAAGTGATGAGACACGACGCACACAACCCGAGGACACTTGGAGCTCGAGCTGCGGAGCGAGAGGAAGAGAGAAAGACGGTGAGACACAGAGAGGATGGGGAGGGAGGGAGGGAGGGAGGGTTAGCGCTGGGCTGGGCATTAATATTTAAAAAAGATGGTATGCAATCTGCATCTTTTGAATTTAATTTCCACTGTGGTGTCCCTAAAAACTGGGAGTGGAAAGCAACATTTTAGGATACAGAATGGAAATGATCCAACATTAAGTTGGCCAAACTTTATTTCGCAGTACATTGACCTGTTTCAAAGCAATATAGTTTGAGCATTGATCTACTCAGTTCAGGTTTAACAATAAACAAACGCCTACACATCATTAATGCGAAATCTGTGCGTAAATCTGTACAGCACAGCTCAAACAGTCCGGGGTAAATCTAAAAATGAAAGATTATTGTCAAATGGTTCACTAATCACTGGGATAAAAAATGCAGAGTTACTTACCTTACAGTCAGATTTCTTTGCTTATTATCCACATGAACGTGCTTCCATTTGGTACACACCACCATTTCCAGTAGAAAAACTACAGGCTATAGAAACTGGCTCATGTCAAAGTTCTAACTAATTGACCCATCTGCCTCTTGACACTGAACTGAGATGTTCTCCTGAAACAAAGTGCATTTAGCATTATCCCACTACAGCATTGTGTTTGTGGGTCATATGTTCAATGTCATTCCTCTCCCTCTCACCCTGTTTTCTGTTTACACTGTTTCTATCAAATAAAGGCTAAAAGGCCCAAAAACATACACTTCTGGAAAGCAAAAGGAGAGCTGTTCAAATAGGTTAAGCAGTTTCCATTACGACCAACATACTGCTGTTTGATTTACCATAGAGAATCACATTTGACCATTGACTAAGGCTCATCACAAAATAGTAAGCTTTATTATGTTATGATCGAAAAGAGGAATTTATCAAACCGTTTCATTTACTGCCACTCACGGCCTTGATTTGGGATGAAAAATGGATAAGTTGAAGTTAAGGATGCACATCTTAATGGTTGCTATTTTTCAATGTCATTGCTTATGCAATTCAGTTTTCTTAAACATGGCAAATCTTACCACCATTTATTAAATAGAACTAATAAGGTGATGAAGAAATGAATGGGCCGTTTATGTGCACCTGAACATATGCGGATGGTGCAGCTGTCTCTTGTGTCACTTTGGTCCCCCGGGGGAACCCTAAGGACACATAACAAAAGTGCAGTGTCTGCTCTATGCATGCAGGATTTGATGTATTTTTGTGCATGTGTGAGAGAGACCTTTGTTCTACTGCCTTGCTGATACTTCACTGTGATAAAAGAAAGCCCAGTGGGAGCATTATGCCAGGGAGAAGGGGTGGTGGTGGTGACAGAGATAGGCAGTGTATTGAAGGCCAAGACAGCTACAGTATGTGAGGAGTTTATAGTTTAAATGGAGTATTCAGCTTATTGTCTCCAGCTTTTGTGGGGTTAAAACTTAGCAGTGCTGTTCAAAGATGCACTTGAAAGGTTCATCTATTATTTATTCATCAATGCAGCTCCTCATAGATAAGAGAGATACTGAATATGGCCTCAATCACTTGTCAGGATTATTTCACATAAGAATACATACGCTTGGGTAAAAAAAAATGCTAGAATACGTCCTGCTTCTGTTTAATGCCAACAGGTCATGTGCAAATGAAGAAAAGACTTTTCTCACTTGTTTATTAACAACAACTGTAATACACCTGTTCATGCTGTACATATGTTCATTTATTTTTCACTATTGTTTGTTCTTTACTACGACTTTTGTGTCATTTTTGTAAAGCACATTGAGTTACTTTGGTACAAAATGTGCTCTATAAATACATTTTCTTCTTCTTCCATTTGCTGAGAACTGTAAATGACACTGGGCGTAACTGCATTTATTTCCCATCAGCGAGTGAATATTCAAGTGCTAGCACCTACTGTGTTTCTCAGTTTAACGTCAGTAATAACTCAAGACGATGCTTTGAAGTAGGCTTTTGATCCATTAGCAAATCCACCTCAGGCTGGTTTCTCCTCAGTGTGTCAGCGTAAGTTAAGATATACTGCCCTCGTCTGGTTCAACATAGTAAAAGCATGTTTAAAAGTCAATGCAATTATACTGTTTGTATTGATTTTATTTAATTTTTTTTAGTGGGACAGTGTACATTAATGAACATTTATACAAATGTAAATAACCTAATTTTTTTCAAAAGGCAAGTTTTCCTTGACAGTTCCGCTGCCAGATGGTGAAAGACATCCTAAATGCAATAGTTTATATTATAAAAGTTATACAACAACATTGACCCAATTCAAAGCTATGTAAAATAAGCCATCCACAACATATGCCTACTGCATCAGCAACAATTATGAATATCTTGTTGGGACATCCCAAGGGCAAACAGTACATTTGTTTTGATCTTACAATAGTGCATCATCTTGAGAAAACCCACTGCTGCCACTTGCTTAATGAACCTGTGTAGTCATTTAGAAACAGCTGGCTACATAGAGACAACTTAACTTGCCTGCATGTGTTGCATGCCACCAGAAGCTACACCCTCTGCTCTGTCAGGGTTCCTGCTGATACAAGGCTTATTTTGTTTGATTCCACTCTTTAATGTGCTGGTGCCTGAAGGAAGAATAGAGTAAGGCAGTCAGATACTGGAAGCTAACAGAGGATGACATTTAGGAGTGGTGACAGGAGAACAGCATGAGAAAAACTATAGCCACAGATATCCTAATGTCACACACAAAGCCACTGAAAAATAGTGATTACATGTTTCCTTTTTAGAGCCATCTTTGAGCTGTTAACATGAAAGAGAGGGAAAACAGGGCATGCTACATTTCAGTCTGGACTAGAACATTGATGTTTTAGCCAGTTTCTGCAACATAGCACTAAAGTGAATGTGGCAGCATGCTTTCAGTATATAACACTGCCAGCCTGGCAGTGATCTCTTAAAATCTAACAGACCCCTCAGCAAAGTGGACAACATTAGAAAAATGCCCACCTTAATAGAACAGAAAGACCCTGAAATAACACAAATCTAAATGCTAATGCGGGGAAAGACCTGAGAGGTTTAGGGATCACTGCTGAGTGTACAAAAAACAGATCTGAATAAGCATCCAAAAAGATATATGCTGTTTTTGTTTTCTTGTTCTATAGAAAGCAATCATTGTGCAAAAGTACACTGTAACCTTGGAAAATTCAAATCTCACCTTGATTCCCATTTGTAATGCAAATGTCCTTATTTGAATGGAGTCAGTGTGTCAGCTAAGCTTGGACTTTCCACAGTCTTAGTAATGTTTTTAAAATGACATAAATACAAATATAAAAAAGCAACAATTATGGTCTTTAAGTTTAATTCAAAGCCATGCGGTAAGTTTAAATATGTTTGCAGGAGTAACATTTTTTGTGTGTGTGTGTGGAACCTCACTTGTATTCAGCCAGAGACAGACATCACTTCTTCACTTGACCTCAGGTCAGTCAGACTGAACACCACACACGCAAACTTACTGAATTCATCCCACCCACCTGTAGAAGAAGTTTTTCTAAGCTTTTCAACATTCTGTTACTGTTGTGACTCACTCTTTTGCCCCATCAGCATCTCTTGCATTAAATAGTTTACACCAAAACTATTTGTGTCTTTAAAGTACAATGAATGAAGAAAACAGTTAATTTTTTCAGCATGTTGTGATTATAGTAGTCCCTTTCTCTCACACCCACAAAGAGATAAATTAGACTTAAATGCGGTGTTTAGGCACTGCATTTTTATTTTAAACACGTTTAAACTTTGTCCTAGATATGCAAAGGGATGCTCCCAATGTTATTTTAACTATTAATTTTTGAGATAAACATTTAAGAATCATCTGGAGATTTCCTGCTGTTCTTGAAACTCAGTGATCAGTGTGCAGCTTAGTCAAGCAAACCTCATTCAGTCACTCATTAACTCATTTTTTTTACCACCCCATATGTTCCATTTCTTTGGGGGTGGCTGCCGTCTGTCTCAGCACGGCTTGAGAGAAAAGCACAAACAGATTAGTTCAAACATTAAGCACAATATTACCCTGCAGAAAACTGTATTTTTAAACACTTGTTAAAGAAAGTATGGGATACAATTAAAGGGAGCATAGCTAATTCAGTTTGATTCCCCAGATCCTAAAATTTATTCTGAACGTAAAATGAACTAGCACAGCAATCAAAACTTAATTTGCTGTGTAAATGCCAAAACAAATCAACTTACTCAATTCCACTCAACAGCACAGCTCCAGTGTGTCTCCTGGCACTGCAAGACGTCAACTGTAGCTCACTGGAAAATGTTTATATTTGCTTTGTGTTTGTTTTTCCCTATTGCAAATAGTTGTTGTTAAATTTTATAACTTAAAATAAGTAAATTGCATGCAATGGGTTCAGTAAAAAAAGGTTACACATAATCACATTTAAAACATAGGACATAACTCATTTAAGTTCAGGGGCCACATACAGCGGTATTTTATCTAAAGTGGGCCAGACCAGTGAATTAATAGCATAACAACAACAACCATGTTTTCCCCTTTGTTTTAGTGCAAAGAAGTACAATTACATTATATTGTCACTATAATGTCTCTCATCAATTGCAACCGAAAAAGACTAATGTCTGCAAAGCCTTTAGCATGTATGTTTTTATAAACTCACCCTCACAATATGTCTTTGATGCTATTGCTATTTTGCTACCAAAAATGTAGTATGTCTGTGAAGGTTTTGAGATCAACTGATTCAAGAGAGGTGGACTGCAGACTCAGCTCCACTAGGGTTGTCTCTTCTGTGCTGATACATCCTCTTGTGAAGTACAGAAAAGCCAACCCTCAGAGAGGCCAGATGTACTACTACGCACAGTACAACACTGTTTTGAAACATAAATCAAACAGTTTCACTTTAGAAGGTTTCCAGTTTCCTCTTGATGTGGAGGAGCAGCGGGGTTCTCTTTCACCCCTAAGGAGCTTTGTGACTTCAACTTGGGTGATGGACGAGTCCACCTCTTAGTCTAGTCCTCTGCCTCAGCTACCTCAGTGGAAGATGTGTCAGTGGGATTGAGGAGATCCTCAAAGTATTCCTTCCATCGTCCGACGATTTCCCCCTCCTGAGAAGTGGACGGTTTGCCAGAATCTCTTCAAGACCTAACCGATAGTATTTCTCCATGGCCTCACCAAAGTCTTTCCAGGCCCAAGTTTTGTCCACAACCAACTTGGCTGCAGTCTTGGTCTGCCGGTACCTGTCAGCTGCCTCAAGAGTCCCACAAGCCAGCCAGCCCTGATGAGACTCCTTCTTCAGCCTGACAGCATCCATTACTTCTGGTGTCCAAGTCCAGATGCCTTGGCTTTGATCCTTTTCTACCAAAAAGGTAGCTAACTCTCACTGCCCTCTCAGCTATGGGTAAAAAAACAATAACTTTTTTCTCAGACTCGCCAATTTATATTTCTCTCTTCCCAGTTGTCCTTGCAAGCTGTTGTATTTTCATCATCCAGCATAGTGGTGCCAAATATTATATTCCTTGAGAACTGAAACTTGCTGTATACACACCAAGCACACAGGTTTCCCCATTCCCCTCTGTACATAAATAGGAAGTGGTCCATTTTTCTTGGAAAATTCTACATCCTGTGTGTACTTTTCTCCTTTCTGACACATTTTGGGCCATGAAGATACCACAGAGGGTTATTTTGACAGCAAGAGTTTATGGAACCAGATGGCACATTACTGCCATCTGCTGTTCAGTTCTGGGTCTCAGTTTTGTATTTTTAAATAGTAGTTTTGTTTATTTAAAATTTGCAGTTTATGTCTTCAAATTTTCTAACTTTAAACTATTAAAAGATATGTGTTTTAATTGAACATTAATGAGTTTACCATATTGGCCCATCCCTCCACTTTGAGTCCCATGTTCAAAGTCAGGTCAGTGAGGTAAAATAATTGCCCACCCCTGCTCTAGCGTATCAGCTTATACTAAAGTATAGTATAGTAAAGTACAGTACAGAATATTTTATAACCTTTTTTCCCTTTTTAAGAAAGTTCAAAGGAATACACTGAAAATACAGAAGTCTGTAATAAAGTCCTTCATTGTCTACGCACCATGACTGCCTGGATTATATCAAATTAGTTTACAAAATGGTTGAAGCTGTGAGACAATAAATGTTGTAATTATATACGCATGTTCCAGTCTGTAATTGAGCTATAGGATGCATAGACGTTATGAAATATTTTCACAATCTCACTTTGGAGATGAAATCATAATTTATCTTCCATTTATCTAGTTCAGTAAAGTACTATGAAATAATCAGGTTTATTATGAAAATAAATAAATATATAAACTGTTTGTGTTCAGTTTGTGGTCAGGACTAGTCTAATACTTTATTCACTGTTGATTGACAGTGGAGGTGACCTGCTCTGATGAAGCAATATGTGTATGCCTTAAAATCCAATGTCTCTATTTGTACTACATACAGCCTTCTAGTGTCAAATACAAAACATTCAAGATCAAGTGTGACCAAGTATAGTTTCATCTACAGTATCTGCAAAAATGTGTTAAAAATAAATGATATATTAAATGGTATGTTACTAAGCTTACATCTCTTGTGTAGCCAGAGAGTGTGTCAATTGTTCTTTCAAAAACTGTACTTGATCTAATTGAACATCATGCACATAGGCTCCAATTGATCCAACCCCAAATTAAATCAGTAATAACAGCAGAGGAATCACGCTCCGGGGCTATGTGTTGTACTGGCAATAAATGTCTTTAGCAATTTAGTGGTTTATTTTGAACAGATTAAGAGACCAAAATTTAACAGGAATTGTTAAAGCTGGGGTCCACAGTGGCAGGTCAAGGGTCCTTGGTCCCTGTCCCTGGGATAGTAATGTTCTGTGTGGAGTCTGCATGTCCTCCCCATGGTACAGTGGGTTCTCTCCAGGAACTCTCCCACCATCCAAAGACGTGCATGTATGAACTGCTCAATGTAAAGTGAGTGAATGAATGTGAGAGGGGATGGTTGTCTATCGGTGTCCGTCTCTATGTCTAGAGCACCTAGATTGAAGTATTTGCAAATTGGTTAGAAGAAACATTTTAACTAAAAAAAGGACAAAATAATCATTATTTGCAGAGATATTAATATTGATTTGTTAAATCCATAAAAGCACAAAGCAGTAGAGGAATTAATCAACACAATGTGCCACTCTCATTGACAATATATTCACTAATGATATAGACAATAATTCATTAAGTGGTCTTTTAATAAATGATATCAGTGATCATTTACCAATTTTCACAATAACTGACATCAGTCTAAAGAAAAGAAGTCTTAAGCAGAAACATTTATATAGACGTATACAATAAGAAAAAAACATCAGGACTTTTAACAATGACTTAACAGAACAGGACAGAAGTGTGATTTGTTGAATAAGCCTCTACCGGCTGAGAGGAGAGGACATAATGAGTTTTGACTTTGGTTTGTACAGTTAAAATGGTAGAATGTAAGCTGATCAGTACATACACTGTATTTAGAGAATGACCTAAAAGAGTAATTTTCTATGGACCATCTGGGATTCACCCAAGAAGTATTTAACTTCCACTACTTTTTCAGAAGTGCTTCCACTTCTGCGTTGCTGATTTATCTAGGCCCTAATTACAAGCCCACTGCTTTTACGCCCGGAAACTTTTATTCATTTGTGCCATATTTGAGGAACTTTAAGTGTCTATTCATAATTTCTTCCGTCTCTTCTAGGGCATAAAGTTAATTGACAGCCATGTTTGGCCATCCGTCAAAGCAATTCTCCAAAAAGCAGCTGTGCTCTGTATTTTTCAAGAGTTATTTAGGGATTGGTGACATTCCTCAGAACAGAAGTATTTTAGACAGTTAAATAAAAGACCTTCTGGCTTGTCTAGGTTATAAAAATGTGTTATTCTGAGACTGACTGCAGTATTGTCATTTGTTTTAAATCACAGTCTTTTTTTCACCAAACTCTCTCTGTGGAGTTTCATTTGACCTCTGGGAGCTTCAACTCAGCTGGGAATGGAGCCCAGTATCAAGAGTGCCATGAGTGTACAGTACCTAGACAAAGACAAGACACAATTCTTTAAACAGTTTAATTACAAACTCATTGCTGGCTAATGATTTGTGTAAAAATATGTTTTCATTCTGAAACCAAGAAATAGTATATATAACACTTTATATTTAATAATCTTTCTTTTTGTCACATTAGGCACCTGCATATTGCACGTAATGCCAGCAGATCAGACATAAACTAAACCATGAAAAGACCACAAAAGGTTTTGCTGCATCTTGATGTAAAATGCCTGAAGAAGCCTCCCGTGGTTATTTCTCAGCATGCCCTGCTGGATGTTATTTGGCAACAAATATAGAAAATGATTGTTTAAGATGATGGCTAAAGCCAGGGGGCACAGAAAGAAAAGAGGCACAGAAAAGTTGGGAGTGAAACAGATTGATGGACATGGGATAAGAAAGAATGATTGCTGACTGTGAGGCTGCAGGGGGAAGAAATGCAGAAGAAAACTGTTGTGCTGCGGAAGAAAGACAGACAGTGGAAGAACTGAGTGGATGATAAGGTAAAGCAAGCAACAACAGCCATGTTTTCTTTAAGTTGAAGTCAAGTGATTTCATGTGAAGAAGTACTGTTTTGGTATTAGTCGCATGACCATCAAACCAAAAACATACCAAAACTAGCTCTTTGTTTGATTATTTTTTTCTAAGCTCTACCTCTTTGTGATTAGACACAGTAAGGACAAGGTAATGACAGCATATATTTTGTGATGGCTCTTTTAGGCATTGACTTATGTGTTCATCAGAAACTGTAAGGCAAGCCAATGAAAGAGGGCTAATCTTATTACATCTGTCGCACATACATCACGTAAAAAAATCCCATATTCTGTCTGTGCTAAGGGGATTACAGCTCCTCTACTTTCATGTCATACATTCAAGTTTTAGGATTTCTAAAAGGATTTCCACATTTTACAAACTGTGCTTAATAGATAATTGGAAGTGTGGCAGCAGTACAAAAATCGTGGTAAAAATGGAATAACAACTGATTTACAAATTGCTGTTCAATGTGTCAGTTTATCAATGTTCCAATTTGAATCACTACAAATGAGTTAGATCTCGATAGGCTTGTTTGATGTTAAGATTGGTACAAGTAACTATCTGTTTAAAGTACATAGAGGCTATAGTTAAGAATGATAAATGTCTGTGACCAGCAGGGGGCAGCAGAAACACAGTGAGTGGTTTGGGTTGATGTGTGAGATGGGTGAGTGTAGGCACAGTATCAGCTGTTATATTATTTTACCAGTTATTCCCTTGCTACAGAACAGAATGACTTATTGGCAATTTTTTTTTTTTTTTTTACCATTTTTATATTGTGATTGCCATATTGGATCTGTCATATCTACATCTAACACATTAACACTGAAATATCTTTATTTAGGTTTTAATATTGCTTATCATTTCAATTCAATTTTTTGGGTTTCTCAATGAAATATGCAGCAACATAAAGTCTACTCTGAATAAGGCATGAGGCTTTCAAAACATGATGTATGACTGCCAGAAATACTAATGTATTATTGTATCTCAAATGTTGGATGAACAAATGTAGTATGTATATGGCATACACTGTTGTGCAGTCTAAAAGCTGGATCATTGCACTTTCTTTCAGGTGTAAAATATCCAGCAGAACAGAATTGTCTAAATGATTCTGAAAGGTTTGAAAAATCAGGGCATACTGTATATTATTATGAACTGCAATGAAGCATTCATAAGTAAAGTATGGGAAGTTATGGTCGCAATAAAGAGAGTTTTTCAGAGTTTATTGAGCAGCAGTGTTTGTTGTGTGGATTTAGATAGACAGATATGTTTATTTATCAAGGCGTGCTACGAAAGAAAAAAAAACAATGACAACGCACAGAGGACGTGTGTTAGTGTTTATTGAGTGGACAGTGCTTTTTTTATAGCACTGAGCTGTTAGCATTTTGCTAATATTTATGTACAATCATATCACACAGTTGATACGAATATTTCACCAAAGGCGTAACATCCAACTTATTATGCTGCTCGCTTCACTGAACAATTAACCAATCTGACACAAAGGGCTAATGAACATACTTAGCTCCCTCACTCTGCCGCTGCAGTGTTTGTGTCTGTAATTGGCTATCATGTCCGCCTGTTTTCCATTTTTCTCTATAATGATCAGCTGTGTAAATAGAATCTGTCACCTCCACACATAAAAACACACGCTCTCTTCTCTCTCCAGAGTCTTGTGGCCCCACCACAGCATTAGAGCAGATATGATCACTCTGCTCAGAGCAGCAGCCTGGCTCCACTCGGCTCCCGGGTGGAAACCTCACACAGAAGATAAACAAAACCAAGGTCCAGACACTATCTCCTGCCCTGGCAATTTCTAAAGAGTCCACAGCTACATCTCTGCAAACAAAGCAGTGCCTGGACAGCTAATCTAATAATGTATTCGACAGGGACATGGACTCACTGGATTTTTCCAGGCGGGCTGTCATAGAATGAAGTCATAGAAGGATAGTTCTGCTCTCAGATTTCCCTTAGGCAAAAGTCTACATGCCTCAGCTCCTGGCTCGGACAAGCAGGACAATGTCAGAGTTTTTGGACAGTTTCTGATTGGATAGCCTATTAGAAAGTGAGAGAACACTGACATCATTTACTGGAGGAATTATGTAGAAGGAGACAATACAAAACACCTGTTTTTTTGTAATTTTTTTTAACATTGTAATTGGACTGAGACATAATTGTTTTGTTTCATCGTCAACAGATATTTGCAACAGCTAAACACAGTGCTGTATTGTGGAAAAGCGCGAGAGCACTGCTGCATGCTTGTTGTCTTACAGTCGGTATTGGCCAAGTGCTCTATACTTATGGAAGCATATTTATGCCATCTCTAGTAACACCATGTCACCAAAAACCAAGGCAAGATGCCATTCCAATGAACACTAATATATTCATGTACTTCTCTCCCATGATACTGTGTTTACTTTTAGAAAGTGTAACTCCCATCATGCATCTCCCACATGTTGGGACATTGCCGTTGTGTGCCATCACACAAGCAGAGGGACACCACCTCCTTTCATCCAATCCCCCAGCCTCAGAAGTGTAAATACCTTTTGTGTAATTTACCTGAAGTTCCTATTCACTGATTAGCCCTAATCCTCCCCAAACGTCACCTTTACGAAACCAACTTCTGCTGCAGGTCATTCCCCGTTACACTATGGATTCCCTGTCGGCAAGCTATGGGGAGATCGAACTCTAATTAAGATTGTTAATGAAGATTTAATTTTCCACTTCAAATGAGCCAGTGAACTCTGAGAGCATCCCAAGTGAGACGCATGAGTAAGAGAATGTGGACTAGGAGACTGAAACTTCAGGAAAAGAACTATGTAGCATTTTTAGCTACTTAGTTTGGTTGTGATGAAACTGTTGATGTTTGTAATGGGCCTGTTGTCAGTCCTGAGTTTCTGTAATCATTCAGTAATTACCTTAATGTGGCTGTCACAAAGTTAGCTGTGGCTACAGAGTGTGTAGCTTCTCATGTTTGCAGCTTAATGTGATTTTTAGTAAGATTTCAAAGAACGTAATGTGTAATGTATGTGACCCCTGTCGAATCATCTTTCAGCATAGTATATGTCAATATAAAGATTTGTAAAGATGCACAGAAAGACATCTAGAAAAGCTTGTGAGTTAGATCCCATCCCATATTTGAGAAGATGACTGCTGGTTGCCCTGTAATTCATCTCAACCTGTTGTTTATGAAGCAATATTTTATGAAATAAATTGTTTTGACTAGTAGTAGTTGTGTTTTGTTTTTATCAGGAAACAAGAGAAACCACGTCAACCCTAACAATCATATTCCAAAAAGTAAGCTTGCTTAATGATGTACTTAAACTCAAACAGCTTTTCCTGGTTTTATTTAGTACACATCATCCTCCATGTATTAGGCCTAATACGTTAACACTAAGCACATGACCCATACAGTACTGTCAGACATTTATCCCAGTGGCAGGAAGTTGTCACTTATGTTTGCCTGACTTCCATGGTTGTTGAAATTCCTCTCATTCTCTTCAACACTCCATTTGCAAAAAAAGTGCCCTTTAAAAACCTATATGTACTTGAAATGCTAAGTTGCTCTGTGTACAAACTGCCTACACAAACACACGCACTCTAGCACTCATGCTGTGTCGAACAGCCAGAGGGATTCTGAGTGTCAGTAAGGTTCAAACAGAATGAAGAATCTCAATGTGCTTAAATTTTAAGCACATACACACACCAGGACACACCAAGTGGCATGTCCTGTGATGCAATCCTGCAGCACATTAACCGAGCAGCTCTCCAGCACACGTTATTCCCAGGTGTATGTCTCTAACAGTGCCTGCTTTATCTCCAGCTCCACCAATATACTATGTTCAATTATGCATGCTGTAATTATTGACAGTGCTATGACAGTGCATCTCACCTAAAGTGCTGCATTGCAGTGTTGATGCTTAAGGCTGGCTCATAAGGAAACTTAGTAATGTTATATTGATAGCAATGTTTGGTAGTTGCTATTATTTATCTGTTGTGGATTTAAGGAAGTCAAATAAAGCTCAGTTTTGCCTCATACTGACTCTCGTCTGTCTTTAGATATGCAAGTAGAAGCCTAGCTGGCCTCATGACTCTTATAATTATGGCAATGCATAAATGCATGGAGATGGCTTTTTTCTTAAGCACTGCAGATCCCGCTGTAACCCAATCACAAATACAGTTCGTAATGCGAAAGACGTGGATATTAACTGCTAATATGCTTCTCCCAACCCTCCCTTCTCCCTTGACTTGAGGCAAGTATTATCATTGTAATCAAGCCGAGACCCGGCTAACACGATCATTCTCTAAACCATCATGTAGAAATAATCCCCTCCTTCATATTTGATTATTGTAATAAATCTTTTTAATCAGCTATTCAGTCACACGGCAATGGCGAACATCTCCCCAATTCATCATTCAGCTAGGACGAACACTACAGAACAGGGAAGCACTCCAAGGTTTAGTAAAGAGGCCTTATAATATATGGCGGCAGCTGTCGCATCTTCTCTGTTTGCTGCCATTCTGGAGTTCAAAATGTCCTTTTCTCTATTATTTTTTTTTGCAAGAGCGCAAACAGAGAACTCTCCCCCTTTGTCTGAAAGCATGATTGCTCTGCAAACCGCTACGTCTGTCCTCTATTACTGACCTCACATCCCCATTGGGCTGGATCAGACCAGACAAGGTGTTCCTTCATCTTGCACAAACACACACATACAAACAGACTGTCTGGAACTTTCAAGGGGGCAATTTGACAAGGCACACCCTCCTCCTCACAACAAGGTACATACGCATTTGTATGCAGTGCACAGCACAACTCTCAATTGCTTTCTGCCGCTGTCTCACAAACATGTATAAAAAATGCAGCTGAAGCCTGATTATCCAGAAATTTGGGAGACCGTAGACAGGAGAACAGAACAAAACCGAGGCATCTTTTTGAAATAGATGTTTTTTTTATTCAAATTTACAAAAAGAAAAGGTACAACAGAAATAAATACACTGTTTTCAGCACGTCATTGTGGAGTTGTATCAACATTGTGCAGAAGCAATGAGGGTCCTCAGAGGGTGCAAAACCAATGGGAATGGCTGGTTGGGGGACACTAGTCAGTGTGTCCCCATTCAGTCAGGTGTGGATGAGAGTAGTCTGTTTATGCTGAAGTACAATAAGTATTCAAAGGAAATGTAAACGTAGTCATCTAAATTGAAAACATTTTTGAATTGTGTCACTCTTACTCACAACTTCTTACAAAATTTGAAATTTGAAATTGTCTACTAATGTTTACAGTCACCCAAATAAGTTGTATAGGTCCTATGATCTTATCCTGATTTCATTGCACTGATTTGTGGAACTGAGTCATGTGACAGAGGCAACCATAGGAGCCAATTCACAGACCAACCAGCCTTTAAGTCAAAATACATATCCCAGAGAAACTGAAGGGGAACACAAATAAATTGTGGTGGTAAAAGTAAAAATCATTAAAAAATAAAATTAATAAAAGTAACTAACCATTAGCATTCAAAATATACTCAATTATAAGTAGAAGGTATCAATCACGGAAAAAGTAAAATACCCGGTATGTTTAAAATAAAATAAACTGAGAAAATGATTATTTATACCCTATTTAACTATTTATACCCCCTAAAGAGACTTTAAAAGGTGGCTTTAATATCCTCCATGTACATAACAATTTTTCTTACAGAGCATTTGAAAAATGGCCTGACAAAACCATTTTCATCTGTCACCTTGAGTTGGTGCATCTATGCAAGCCAAAGGAGTAAAGAATGAGCGAGGGAGTGCTGCGGGGATGTAGACTTTTATTCTATTTAAAACAACTGATTCAACTAATCACGCATTTGATTGAACCAATTTTCCAGGCTCAGGAGGTGGAATAATCAGTTGTGTGGAGGGGTTTAGTCAGTGCACTACTCCAGAACTCCAAAATAAGAAAAATCTTTAAATCCTTAGTTGGATTTTGACCAATCAGCCAACAGAGCACTGAGCTGAAACACCTGCAGCCAATCAAGACCAGAATAAAGCATCAAATTAGAAAGGTCATATTGGTCATGCTAATTGGTAACTGGCATGGATTTTATATAGTGCTTTACCACCTACTAGGCACTCAAAGCACTTTTTAAAAGTTTTTATTTTTATTTTTTTGATTGCCTTAAAACTGGCTATGCTGGATGATTATTTTAGTTTTATGTGTTTTTTTATGTCTTTTATGAGGCACAATGGACAAATATGTGGGAATATCATTCTGATTCTCAAATGACACTGTTCCAAGTTCTTTGGCAGAGAGTGTTCCAATAAAAATACATTTTATTTTTACACTATATGACCATTGGTGACAGGAAAGTTAGTCAGCACAAATAAAGAAGTATATTTTGGGTAATCTGATGGGTGACCAAAACGACCAAAGGAAAGATCAAATAAGAGCAAAGGAAGGATTTCCTAAATCCAAACAAATCAATAAATCAATCAATAAATAAGTAAATATAGTGTATAACATCAATGAAAAGTTTTTTTTTAGAAAAAATGTGTTTTTTTTACTTTTTGATGTTGTCTTTTGCAAATACTGTGTGATTTTCTTACTGTAACGCTTTAGCTTATTGCAGGTGAGCTCAATTCAAAATGAGGTCTAATGAATTCCAATCAGATCCCATGAAGTTGTGCACCCCCCACTCATCTCCAGTTGTTGTGCAGTATTAGTACATTGGTCCTTATCCCATCGAGCCAGCGCTGTCTGGACGGGTCAGAGGCTCAGGTAAGAGGTGTGTATGGGTCAGCCCAGCTTGGTGTCCTGATTGATTAACTACGTGTTAACATTAGCAGACCATGACAACAAGATTATGTTGCGGGACCAAACAAGCAAAGCTGGCAGCTTATATAGGTGGCTTTACAGTGAATCACTGACAATGACATTTCCGCAATTGCACAAAACATTCTGTTCAGTGTATGCGGCAGGAGACATTTACAAACTTTGAAGAAAAAAAACATTTTATTTGACAAATTGGGTGTTTTTATACCATTTTATTGTAGTCTAGGCAGAATCCTCCATTATCGTAACAGGGGTGCACTGCAATCCCCAAAACTCATACTCGTAATTATACACATAACATTTCTTTAAAAAAATTCTTGGGCGGTATAATATTAATGACAGAAAAAAAAATCTTGATAAAATCTTGAGTTGCAGCCTTACAGGAATTTCTCCTCACTCCATTAGATTTTCATCAAATTTGTTTCTTGCTAGGACAGGCTTGCTCTGAGGCTTTTTGTAACTAATACTGTGCACAGGAAACTTTTGCTAGAGGCCACATGTATAATCGAAACCTCAGCCTGTCCATCTAAAACGGGAGCTAGTGGAAACAAGCCACAACATGTTCACTGTCAACTTTGTAAACAGATCCAGGAGTCTTGCGCTTTATCAATTTCTAATCTACAGTAAAAACACACAGTGCTCCATTTGGACTTTTTTACACTCATGTGTTAGCAATTATATGCAGTGATATTTACACCTTTTTAATTTGTACATACAGTCAAACATGTTCACTCTTTTGTATCATTGACATCTTATAAAACAACTTTGACATAATTCTGTATCTAGTCTTGAACATCACACAGTAGAAAAGTGCTTTCTGACCAAAAACTCATCAGTTTATTTGCATTCTGACCATAAACCTCTTCAGCGTATGAACATTTTTGGGCAGACTTGATTGCCATAGATTATTTTTCACTGTTTAACTGCATGCTGTGAGTCTGTAGGAGGAGAGGACTATTATAAAAAATAGGAGACATCCTTAATAAAAAACATAGTTCAATAAAAGTGTTAATCCATAACATAAAAGGCATACTCTCAGCTTTTATGTATTTTGTGGTTGTACAATCAAGGCCAGTTCTTTTGTGTCTCTTTGTAAACACATACAAAAACCCAGGGGTGGTAGGAGTGAGGTGAGGCGGTGGATAGAAAGGGATCATATCCTTAAATCATTTAAATTTTTCACAATGTGTTTTTTTCCTTGTGGGCTAAAAGGAGGGGAGAATCTTTTGCAGTATTTAAATGATTCATCATTTTCATTTGGAATGAAGTAGTGAGCTGAATAATTCACTTTTCCATTGCTGCAGATGGAATAAAAAGTAACAGTTTCTGTACAATCGTCTCACTTCCCTTAACCGCTTTTGTTCATTCTATACCTACTCTTCTATACTTCCATAGATGTTTTATTCTCCGGGTGTTTTATTTGTCATCTCATGCCATTGTTAAATATTTACTCTCACATTTTTCTCTCAAAACTAATGTTCCATCGTCGGTATAATCACTCTTTCCCTCTCACACATATAAATGGCTGTTTTCCTCATACATCCAAACAGGGATGCATTCAGAAACAATGCAAAATGTCTCTCTTCTTGTTTCCCGCTGTTATTCATTCCAATACGTGAGAGTTGAATTAAATCGAGTCTTGTGATGTTTGGGTTGTTTTTCTTTGTCCGAAGCATTTAACAAATTGTCACTGCCCCGAGCAGAAGCAGCCTCTGCATTGTATCGGTATCTGTGCTCAACCATATCAGCGTTTCAACACTTATTGCTTTAAATTACATCAATCACTCCCTCCCCTGCCCTCACATTCTCCATCCTCCCCAGGCTCATTTTTCTCTGTCTCTTTTTATTACTTTGCCTCTTCATCTTTCTCTCCTTTAACTTCTACTCGCATTATTCTAGTTCTGCCTGCCTTTTCATCATCCTCCTGTTCCCTCCTTCTTCTCTTACCCCCTTTGCCCCCATTTGTTTCATTTGTATCAGTCTTTCTCTTCTTCTCCATTCTACTACTTTTTCCTTCTCATCCTTCTCTTTTTCCCTTTGCTTAAAAAGTTGGGCTAGTTTCTCAAACTGCGGACCCCAGTCTTCCAGCCCGGCCCCCCAATCGTCCTTATCCCCATCCTTGTCCCCTTCACTCTCCAGTGAGCTCAGAGATCCAGCTCGGGATCCGGTGCCCTCCAATCCATACACTTGTACCGAATCGTATGGTGGCTGAGAAGGGTCAAAAGTGACCTGGGCAAGACGCAGGCGAAGAAATTCACCCACTCGCAATGCTAAAGATGGACCCCCAGGACCTCCTCGCACAGCTTCTATTCCTGGAGGAGCCCAACCTGTGCCAATGACTCCAGGATATGCCCCTCGAGGCTGGAAGGGCAAGAGCTGGGGGGTCATATCCCTCCTCCCAACAACGTAGCCCCCTATTCCAAGACGATCACGCCAGTCACCAATAAAGCCCTCTGGAAATCCAGTTGGGGTCCCGCTCAGTGAAATTCCTATGCTTTCTCTGTCTGGTCTTCCCACTACAAAGTTGCTCCCCATTTCAAGTCCTCCCCTCCCCAGGGTCCCGGGATAGTCCCTTTGTGGTTGACCTTCTGTAGTGGTACTTCCATTACCTCCTCCTGCTGTAACCCCGCCGGTTTCCGACTCGGCCTGAGTGGACCCTGAATGTTTAGGTGATAGCCCGGCTCGTGAAGCCCTGCGTCCTGTCATGGGCAGCGTCGCTGAGTCACACACCCAACCGCCCACTGCGCTGTGGCCCCTTTGGCCCATCACGGAACCGGAGCGGGTCATGACCAAGTTGTGCTCCCGGGGCAGGGTCTCGGACTGCACCTGCAGGGAATGTAGGCGAGCACGAGTGGTTTCAGTTTGGGATTGGGGAAGGGTCTGGGACTGTTAAGTTCGGAAACAAAATGCAATTAAACCCATTTTGGTTGCATAATTAATGATTATCAGTGAAAGTAAAAGTGGAAGACAAAGATGTGATGATGACAATGAGACAAGGGAGACAGAGTGAAAGAGAAGCACATGGAAGAGTTTGATTTTCATTAAAGACTAGAATGAGCTAACACTACACTGTGAGGAGGAAATGGACAGGAAGTGATTGAGAGATAAAACATTTGAAAAATTAAATAAAAGAAGGGAAAGGAGCCTATGAACTAATAAATACAGCACAACAAAGAAAAATGGTATCAGACAGCAGGATATAAATGTACTGATGTATCCCAATAATCATCTTTCCTCTGCATTGTCCCAAAAATAAATGAATATTATAGCACTTCAGCTACCGCAGCAACTATTACAGGATTAATTAGAATTTATGTAATTCATTTGATACACACTGTTTTGCCTATTAAATTGAAAAATGAAATAAGTCATTCACATTTAATGCTTTCTATGAGCCATATATCATTAATTGAGCAATTGATTCAATATTAATTCATTTTCAACATTTATGACTTTCTTTCCCCGGGCATTAAAGCTGCCATCCATCCATCATCCAAACACCCACTCACCATTCACATGTGCATTAAATTGCATGACACTAAATACACAAGTGAGGATTGTTTGCACAGGTGCATAATTATTTTCTATGTAGATACAGTGCCTTGCGAAAGTATTCGGCCCCTCTTGAACTTTGCGACCTTTAGCCACATTTAAGGCTTCAAACATAAAGATATGAAACTGTCATTTTTTGTGAAGAATCAACAACAAGTGGGAAACAATCATGAAGTGTAACGATATTTATTGGATATTT
The DNA here is from genome assembly GCA_024416835.2 of Perccottus glenii. Lineage (NCBI taxonomy): Eukaryota > Metazoa > Chordata > Actinopteri > Gobiiformes > Odontobutidae > Perccottus > Perccottus glenii. Next base: position 18,675,320 of record CM044557.2, on the reverse strand, counting down.
CAAACTTTTTAAACAAATAAAAAACTGAAAAATTGGGCGTGCAAAATTATTCAGCTCCCTTAACTTAATACTTTGTAGCACCACCTTTTGCTGCGATTACAGCTGTAAGTCGCTTGGGGTATGTCTCTATCAGTTTTGCACATCGAGAGACTGAAATTTTTGCCCATTCCAGCAAAACAGCTCAAGCTCAGTGAGGTTGGATGGAGAGCATTTGTGAACAGCAGTTTTCAGTTCTTTCCACAGATTCTCGATTGGATTCAGGTCTGGACTTTGACTTGGCCATTCTAACACCTGGATATGTTTAATTGTGAACCATTCCATTGTAGATTTTGCTTTATGTTTTGGATCATTGTCTTGTTGGAAGACAAATCTCTTTTGCAGACTCCATCAGGTTTTCATACAGAATGGTCCTGTATTTGGCTCCATCCATCTTCCCATCAATTTTAACCATCTTCCCTGTCCTTGCTGAAGAAAAGCAGGCCCAAACCATGATGCTGCCACCACCATGTTTGACAGTGGGGATGGTGTGTTCAGGTGCTGAGCTGTGTTGCTTTTACGCCAAACATAACGTTTTGCATTGTTGCCAAAAAGTTCGATTTTGGTTTCATCTGACCAGAGCACCTTCTTCCACATGTTTGGTGTGTCTCCCAGGTGGCTTGTGGCAAACTTTAAACAACACTTTTTATGGATATCTTTAAGAAATGGCTTTTTTCTTGCCACTCTTCCATAAAGGCCAGATTTGTGCAGTATACCACTGATTGTTGTCCTATGAACAGAGTCTCCCACCTCAGCTGTAGATCTCTGCAGTTCATCCAGAGTGATCATGGGCCTCTTGGCTGCATCTCTGATCAGTCTTCTCCTTGTATGAGCTGAAAGTTTAGAGGGACGGCCAGGTCTTGGTAGATTTGCAGTGGTCTGATACTCCTTCCATTTCAATATTATCGCTTGCACAGTGCTCCTTGGGATTTTTAAAGCTTGGGAAATCTTTTTGTATCCAAATCCGGCTTTAAACTTCTCCACAACAGTATCTCGGACCTGCCTGGTGTGTTCCTTGTTCTTCATGATGCTCTCTGTGCTTTAAACAGACCTCTGAGACTATCACAGTGCAGGTGCATTTATACAGAGACTTGATTACACACAGGTGGATTCCATTTATCATCATTAGTCATTTAGGTCAACACTGGATCATTCAGAGATCCTCACTGAACTTCTGGAGAGAGTTTGCTGCACTGAAAGTAAAGGGGCTGAATAATTTCGCACGCCCAATTTTTCAGTTTTTTATTTGTTAAAAAAGTTTGAAATATCCAATAAATTTCATTCCACTTCATGATTGTGTCCCACTTGTTGTTGATTCTTCACAAAAATTACAGTTTCATATCTTTATGTTTGAAGCCTGAAATGTTGCAAAAGGTTGCAAAGTTCAAGGGGGCCGAATACTTTCGCAAGGCACTGTATGATACAGTATAAAGTACCTTCTTATATAAATGTGCAGTATAAAAATCAACCAGATAACTACCGGTCACCAAAAACTAATGCTAACGTGTTTCTTTAAACCAATGAAAATGGCGTCAAACTAAGTATAAACTAATCAAATGGTAAAGACTAACTACTACCCATCTTTGATTCATACCCTGTGTCCCACTTCAGTCACTGATACTAACATTAGGAAGCCGGACAGCCTGCATAAGAAAATATAAAAATGGCCGCACTCTGCACTGGACATAATGGCCTTCCTCTGTGCAACATCATGCTTGTGCTTTTAGCGTGGAAGCTGTTGAAAATCTTACCCAGTCCACATCTTGACTGTGGTGCAGTTTGTCCTCACTGCTGGCCTCTGTTCCCGTGCCCCCTCCTCTCTCCTGACTGTTGCTGGTCCTTGGTGTTCCTCCATCAGACGTGCTCACCCTGCTCTGGGGTGCTGTTCCATCTCTACTGCCTGTTCGACTTCCAATGCTGAGGTCTGTTGGGGCAATGTACAAGGCCCCGGACTCCATGGGCCCAACCATAGCTCCTTGGTTCTGGATGACCAGGGAGTGGTCTGGCTGACCCCCAGGGAAGCGGTAGCCCAGCTCTGCCAGGCCTGTCTCGAATGTCCCGGCTGGAGTGCGGCGGAGAACTGGAAGTGTGGCACTGCTGTAACAGAACCGGCCATAGAGGGGGCCACTGGGACCACTGGGACCACTTGGACCACTTGGACCACTGGGACCAGAGTAGTTATGATCCACACACTGGTTCTGAGCCCAGCTGTAGGTGCGACCTTTGTCTTGGCCTCGATGGCTGTAACGTCTAAAAGATAAAATCACTTTATTTACTCATCAAATAAAAAGAAACAAAAATCCTTTACAATGAATTCAACAGATTTCTTGTTCCAAAACAGGCCTTATATGAATGTAAATGTCAGGGCAAAAGCAACCAAATCTCAGCTCATTCAAGTTGCTGACAGAGAGCGGGAGGTTCAAGTCGCTACAGTTTTGCCTGGACCTATTCCTCTCAGGTGTTCATCAAATCCTGTTCTGTGAATCACTGTTGCTCCTCATTTGCATTGCTTGCTTGCGTCTCACTCCAGTCATGTTGCATTGTACTGTGTCATAACTAGAAATGATTTATCAAACTATTCAACTGAATAATTTGAATTGAAAATAGCATAAACTTGGGAAAGGTACTACTTATTGCAAAAACATTGCAACAAATTGCATTAGACGTTTTTATGTGTTGTGTGTGGAGTCCACCTCCACAAATAGCAGAAAGCAATTTTCAATAAACTAAAGCAGCCTTTGTATTTTCTCATATGGCTCGCATGAATCCATTGGAACTAATTATTAGTCCAAAGGCAATAACACTGTTTCACAAGAACATCAAAGTGGGTGAAAGCAACACAATATTCTGGTAGAGCATAAATGCACCATACCAAAATTAACACAACAAAGTGGTCTCCCAGAGCTGCTAAGCTTGATAGTCTTATGTCTCAGAATTTCGATTGGTGGTTATCACCAGGGAGATGCTAGATCACAGAAGTAATTTTGAAGTCTAAATGTGTTACCTTCCTTTTGTTTTTCAAAGACAAAAAACATATATATAGTTTAATTAAATTTACACAATTATCCCAAATGTAGTACATACATCCAATGATCAACATAGCTTTTATCTTTTTTCTCTCTTTAGTATAGATACAATACAATAGACACAATAAATATTTTTTTCAATAAACTACAAATGCAAAGATGCATGCATGTATAGGTCAACTGGCTACTCTAAAGTATGTCTAGTAAATGAATGAATGTGAGAGTGAATGGTTGTCTGTCACTTTCTGTTTCTAAGTGTCTGTCCTGTGCAATCAACTGACCATTGTCCAGGGTGTACCTTGTCCTAATGGCTACATTCCTGATTTTCCTTTAGCCACTTTTTTACATTAAATCCACACTGTTGTAAAGTGCTACATGCTCGAACAGTTGACGGTAATGAATTCCCTGCAGCTTTAATTGAGAAGCAGTTCTGCCCAAAAGAAACAGATCTCAAACTGACAGAGCAGTCTCCTCTGGTGGAGGCTTGTGTCAATCTACTGCGATCTAAATGTGGGCTTCTTGTTTGAGTTTTATTTTGCTTTAAGGGGAAAATTAATGATTATTGTGTCATGCCCTACTCACATATTCCTGCTATCCAATGTGCGATAGCCATGTGTACGTGAGCTGTGAGGAGCGCTCTGGAGGGCGGCAATGTCGAAGGCAGCGGTGTCGGCCTCGCCACCTCCCTCATCATCGTATGTTATGATGTTCTCTCGCACATCGTCCTCCTCAAGTGGAGACAGTGAGTCACGCTTCTGACGACGCAGTGATAATGACAGGGCGCTCACGGCTGTGGATGGATGGCAGAAGGGGGAAAAACAGGACATTGAGGCATAGAAGAGAAATTGGAAAAAAGAATGATGAACAAGGGAGAAGGGGCACAAGTCACAGGGGAAATAAGGGGAAGGAAGGGAGTTTGGAGGAGTGTGGAGGCGAGTGAGCAAGGGAAGAAAATTCAGGCAGACAAAGAGGTGAGACAAAACGAATACAGGGGAGGCCCTGGGTTAGAGGGTTGGTATATCATATCAGCAGGCTGCATGCCTCCATTCTGTAAATGACTTTGAGCTCCAGCCAGGCAAATGGATGTTTTATTCTCATATGACTCCATGACTCTTTCCTTTTCCCAAAGCAGAGAGCATTTGACCCTGGGCTGGGGGGGAATAGCCATGTTCTTTGACAAACTGTCTTTGATATAATACACTTGAAATTTGGATCAGTGGTAATATTGGTGTGTTTTATTTTAACATATTAACATTTGGACCAGAATGAAAATTATCTAAATGATCCTCATTCAGAAAGGCCTAAGTTTGTCTTGTAAACTGTATAGAAATGTGCTACTGTAAAACCTTACCTTAATGTCATGCCATTTTTGACAAAAGGTGTTGTTTCCATATGGCTTTAAAAACTCCATATGTCCACATGAGAGAATTTGGCATTTTGTTAAAGAACCCAATTATGTTTTTTAAATCCACTGTAACAAAACTGGCTGTAACTCTCCAAACACTGCTTTAAAGTTGTGTTCATTCACTGATAATGCCCTTGTCACTTGGAGAACTCATTTTAAAACTCCACCAGAAGTCACTCGGCATGATCACCTTCACGCCATGTTGCGCTTCTTCCTTGATTGAACTAGTCTCCTCTGGAATGATAATGCCCCTATCAACGAGGCATGAGTAGTGATCCAACAGACTGAATAGAAATGACAATGATGCTGGCCATGTGCCAAAGCCTTTTCAGCACCTACACATTATCCAATTGAGCATTTGAGAATTTCTGCAAAGGTAGCACTGACATTTTATTATGCTGCTTTCTAAAAACCAAGGGGCCCGAACAATCACCTGGGATTTGTTATTTTAGCTGTGATTAGCGCTGACCTTGCCAGAGGAGATAACTGGACCACAATAGTGAAGAAAAGTCAACCCCGCTACTGCAGAGCTGTGACTAAGAGAAATATTTACGCTGCTGCTTCCTTTATTTCCATATGCAGATGAAGCATCGAGGGATGCAGCCAAGTGTAAACAGCCCTAAACACTATTTGCACATCTTTTTATTTGTAGATTAGCATTAAACTCCTAAATCTCAGTGGTTTAACTATGCTGCAACTATTATATACTCAATGCTTTAGCAAAATTCAAAGTGCTAGACAAATATGCTATAATATATATGAAAGCAACAACTAAATGTGGCATGTTTGTTTCTTTCTAAGATGTAAGCAGCTCGAGCTCAGTTAAAAAGAGGTCAGAGTCATGCACTGCACACTGTGTGTACATTGCTAGCTTTTTATTAGCAAAAAGCCTTCTCAGCTTCATTTTAAAGCTGCATTATCTAGCCTTACTTTAACTGCTTTTTGCTGCTTACACACAACCTTCACCCCAGCTCCTCCTTTTGTTGCATTTCTTATTCAAATTAATAGGATCAAAGACACAGCTATGTGACCAAATATCTGACAGTATCAGCATCTAAAATGTAAAGGCAACCATACAGACTGCTGCTTCTTCCTACAATATATCAGCTATATTGATAATTGCGGTGAGTTGTCCTCTTTTTCCAAACCACATATTTGCATTCACTGCAGACCCTATTTTTGTTGCTATAGGTGTGTTATTCTTCAGAGAAAACCACAGAAGAAGATTTAATACCAAGCAGTGTGGCAACACAGGCCAGGATGGCCAGCAGGGCGGCGGTGCTGAGCCCTGGGGAAGGCAGCGTGGACTGCTGAGGTAGACAGACCGCTTCTCTCTCCCACTCGCCCTCAGTCTGTTTGTCTTTGTCCCCGGCCTTCGCCCCTCCTCTCAGGCAGGGACAGATAGAAACAGTGACCGTCCCTGTGCTGGTGAGGCCTGACGTCCCATCCCGCAGGACTAACGGCACATACAGTGTCAGGGTAGAGGACGGTGAGCGGGACAGTGGCTGCAGCTGGGACACTAGCACCAGGCTGGCAGTGGGACCTGGAGAGCACAGTCGGAAAAAAGGAAGTGATAAATAAAAGAAACCAGAGACATTTAAACTCACTACAACAAAGATAGAACTTGATATTGATTTATTACACCAAAAGAGAATAAAGATTCAACTTTCTTAATTATTCCTACATTGTTTCTCCATGCGTCCTTACATTTGAGAACTTTGCTGACCACTGAGTCAATAATGTCTCACCAGAATAACTGTGAAAATAATGAGAGCAAAAGGGATGAGCCCACTGTACACTATCTGGATAAAGACTAATCGGATTCTCTGTTAGAGCCAAAGATTTGTGACTCCAAAGAGGCTATGGATGAAACTTTTGGAAATAGAAAATAACCTTTATGTTGCTGGTAGAGAAATAATGATGAAGTATTATTATAAATAATAAGGCTGGAATATCAATGCTGAAACCTTTTACTTCATTATCACGTTTGTTTGTTTCCCAGTGTCATTAGTAGCCATTTACCTCACATTAGTTTTGAATTATATTATTAAATAAACGGATGAATAAGGACAAAACACAGCACTAAAAAATTAAAATAAAAAAATGAATAAAATAAAAATAAAATTAAATATTTCTCACTTAAGCAAAACATCAGAGAAAGCACTCAATGGTATGGTATGCAATGATGTAATATGTAATAAACCTGCTCCTGTTGAACTTTAACCTATGACAACATCATTTGTATAGTTTAAGTGCAGTATGAGACCTATTGACCAGCTCTGAAGTGGTTTCAGTTTCAGGAAGCTAAGCTGAGCCACAAAGAGCATGTTTAAACATTATACCTTTCAGAAAATTGCACACTGCCAGATCTGATTTGCACCATTTTACACTGTCTCTATTTGCATACATAGAAACCTCTTAGATGGGCTGCCTAACAGTCAGGGAGATGGTACAGTGGCGGTCTGAAGGCTACAATGTTGCAGATAAGAGGTTGCAGTTGAAATTTATGGAGAAAAGTAATCAACACAAATGGCCCTGAGATGTCATTAAAACTCAATTATCAAAATAATCTTCTGTGATCCATATCAGAGCCTCAATTATCAGAGCTGTTGGTAGTGTATGAGAACAGTAGAAATTCTTCCTCTCTGTGTTCTGGCTTCTGATGGCACATCAAAGAAGCCTTTGATTTCACGTGTCAGTAACTTTATTCTGTTTGGAGCCAAACCTGATTCATGTGGCTTGCCAGTTTAGACACATTTGCCTCTGTAATGTCAAATAGAGTAATTCGCCACAATTATTGGCAATATGGGTGATTATCATTTGGGTTGTTAATTGAGGTGTAGTTGGGACTGCACTGGGAATGCTGTCATGCCACAGAATTATTTAACAAACATGTCACTGCAGCATTACATAGTTGTTCATTTTTAGTATGTGTTTTTGTCATCTTCCTGCACAAGTACACACAATAAAATCTAGGACAAACAAAGAACCTAACCTTGTTAGCTAACAAACTTTGAAGGAGTTCTTTGTTATATAGCAGGGACAGAAAAACCCACGTCTGTGTGTGTCAAAATGAATCACTTACTTTTCCTTTAAGCAAAGATTAGGGCTTAATCTATGTAACTTTAGTTTCATTCAAAAACACTGGCTGTTTTTGAAGTATTTCTGTATTTATTGCAGACTATGGATTCTGTGGGGAGAGTGTATGCCATTTAGCCACACTGAATCCTGTGGTACAAGAAGTTGAGCTATGGGTAACAATTTAACTACTGTTTTATACTATTTTTTACAGATAAACAGTCCATGTTAACAACTGTTAACAACGATAAATAGTTTATGTTAACAACTGTTATTCTTGGGGTGCGAGTGAGTATGGAAGTAAACAAACATATGTAGATGCAGTTAGGGGTATATATTATGTAGTTATTAAACCATAGTTCAATCATTACTTGAAACAGGTTTAGAAAATGTGCCTCTTCTAAACTGTAACTCTGTGGTTATGGTTGAATCAGATGTATGTTTTGATCAGCAGCCGATACATGCAGGTGATTCCATTTTATTTGTGAGGCAATTATTTTTAATAGGAAACAATGAGATTCGAGAAACACAAGTGTTGCGTTTCTCTTGTTATTTCTATTGCACGTCAAATGTTTGCAGCAAGTGCAGAAGCAACAAGCAAAAAAAAAAAAAAACCTTCACTTTTATGGGAACTAATCAGTAGAATACAACTTAACGCCACAGTTGAACTATTACAGTTTTATATTTGGAAATGAAAGGTAGCATGCATTAGGAAGAATAGTAAGTAGGACGTTGTTGTGGTAGTTTTGTGGTCAAAAATTATTTTATTGGCAACTCTGGAAATTGTGGTAGTGGGCACAAGATGAATATTGAGAATCTGGAGAGAGCAAACAATGGAGACAAACAAAAGAGAAGAGGATAATAGAGAAAAACAATGGGGATGCTAGAGTTTTGAGATGGATGGAAAGGAACACAGGCTGAGACAGACAGTAACAGAAAGAGAAGAGAAAAGGAATAGGTGGAGATTTTTAAAAACGAGAAAGAATGTGGGGAATGTGGGATTGAATGCAGCTGAATGTGTAAGGCTGGGTGTTAAGAGCAGTAACATCAATGTAAATAGTGACATTGTGCCAATTCAGTTGTCTTTGTGTTAACCTGCATTTGACTTACTAACTAACTATTACAATGATGACAGTTAACCAGCAAATAAACTATCCTGGGCCAGGCTTCCAAAATGTTTGCGTGAACTAAAAATGCTTCAAAAAGGTCCATTGTATTAATCCAACATGTTTAGCTGACATTGATTTGTGACTGTGAAGTTGATTGGCATTATAGAAGTACGAAAGTATGAACTGAACCTTACCAGAAATAAATAGAGAGGAGAAGATTGAGTGCTTACCACCACTGTCCCTGACGCTGAAGTTAAGGGCGGTGCTGGACTCTGGAGGTATGCTGAAATACACTGTGCTGTCATTTCCTCCCTCATCTCGATCAATCGCCCGCAACACCTGCACCACCTGAAACACAGAGATAGAGAAAGAAAAGAAAGGTGGGAGAGGAGAGAATCAAAGCGCTGAAAGAAAACACTTACAGAAGGTGCTTTTAGCAACAAACCATTAGCATCCGTCAGCAGGACTCAAAACAAGGCTGACAATTAGTAGTAAATGTGTGGAATAAACAAAGTCTGACGTGAATCAGCTTTCATAAATGCACTGCACAGTGTGGGTTTCAAATTAGCAGCAGCAAAGGAAACAGAATTACTCTAAAAATCTTCATAAGCTTATAAGCTGATGGGTAATTTCTACATAATGAAAAATTCACATCATTGCTATGCAAGGCATCCTTTCAGGCACTTTCGAGTGCTGGTTAGGAGAATGAATGCCGAGATAGAGTTACTCAGAGGCTGCATTGTGTTGTTCAAATATGTTTTGGCTAATGACATGTCATACAGAGATGACATTGAAAGATATTTTTAATTTGTTCACACGTGCAAAAGGATAATCATCAAACACTGAAACAAATCACAGAACCACATTTTTAGTTGAGATATGACAAAGGCACCAATAGAGCAACGAAAAAAAGGAAAAACAACAGATGGGCCAAAATGATGTTGATGAAGCCTGCATGATGATGTAGAAGAGGGGGAGAAAAAGCTGTGATTGAGGAGCACAAAGATGATTTTTTTATATAATTGAGATAGGATGAAGTAAAAGCAGCAGATCAAGACAAAAGCCAAGAATGCAAATAAAGATGGCAGGAAGCATGGGAATAGAAAGAAAGGGATGCTACACTTTAATTACAATGTGAATAGCTGCAGCACTCTGATTACAGGCCTTGGAGGATTTACCTGCCTCTATGGTAAATGAGAGACTAAAACTTCATGCTGATATACACTGTGTATAGCTTTGTTTTATTGCCTTGCTCACAATAGATATAGGCCCCTTATTCTAAAAGATGCAAAATGTACAGTACTTGGAGAAATCTGAAGGAAAAATGACAGAAAACAAGTTAACTGATGTTTTGTCTATGCAGTGCTTGCTTTTTTCTTTCTGATAACTTTTTGGACAAAATGTCTGCTTGTCCACAGCATAAATAGTGTGTATATAAGCAGTGAAAGATAAATGCAAAATGTATGGGAAAATATTATATTTAATTATCTTTCTTTGCAAGGTACTCCAATGTAGGTAATGCAACATGTGCCGAACAATCTTTTTTCAAGCATATTCAATTGCAAAGCTTTGAGTAGATACAGACATGCAGAGGTTTGACACACTAAATGTTCAAGTGTGTTATGTGACATTTTTTGTGTTGGCTGTTTCCCTTTGGAGGGAGTGGGTCAAAAGCAGAAAAACTCAGAACATTAGTTTATGCTTCAAAAAATATATATATACTGACCTGTCCAACAGAGGAGGAGTCACACAAGGCAGTTGTGTATTGTCGTTCCAGTTCAGGTGCATTGTCATTCAGATCTAATGTCTCTATGGCAACCAGGACTCTGGACACCTGACTGGGATTGTCTGAAGCAAAGGGACAGTTTATGATAAACAACATTAATATGCGCACACAGCTGTAGCTGCAACAAAATACATGAATTCACTTCACACACACCAAGAGCACTCCATTAGATCTGCTTGATTTGTCTCTTGAGCGAGATCAAGCATTTCACTCTTTGTCCAGAAACCTCAGCAGCCCTCATATCCCATTAGTGAGCACACAATTGGCTAAATATACAGTAGTGCATTTGGTTTGATTTGGCTTGTGTTTCAGCTCACATGCTCCCAGCTAGAGTTCAACTGCTGCTTCTATAGCAGTCGGATCTTTTTTCCCACATCAAACTGTTGTGTTCACTGCCAAATCACAACACATATCATGTGTGGGTTTCTAAGAAAAGCAGAAAGAGGAGAAGAGTGCAGATCTATAGAAAGCAGTCAATCTGCATGCAACTACACAAGGGAACAATTCAAACGGATTGGCATAGGGTCTGCCATACACAATTCAGCCGGATACACACTCTCAAACATGTCCTCACATTCACACTTGAAACGCATGCAGTCATCCTCTGAGCTGAACATTCCCCATTACATTTTGAGCTACTGTGTAAGGCTCAGACACAACCCAGACTCAGCAGCACATACCGTCACTCATTTATCCTGCCCAGACTTTGACTTTCTGTTAAATGAAGACACACTGTTCTCACACGTAACGCTGAAGCGACACACCAGGTGACAGCCACTGGTCTCCACAGCCAATGAGCTGAAAATGAGCTAGTGTTAATGCTACAGATGCCACCGGGTGAGCTGGCATGCCCGTGGCCATGGCAGGTCTCCTACTGAGCTTTATGTCAACAGTGCCTCCGACAGTCTGTTTATTAGATAGGGCTCATTATTCAAGACAGCTGCTCAGTGAGCTGCCTCCATAGAGCTCCTAACCAACACTGCTGCCACTAGGAGCCCCAAGTAGATTTTAAGTAGAGATTAACACTGTCCAAAGCAGGACTTGTCAGGATAACAACTTCTCTTCCGTGCACACAATGACCACTGGACAGTATAACTTCATGAGAGTTTGACAAGAGCCTATGAAAAGAGAAAATCTCTGCTGGGCAAAATCCAAGAAAAATGTACTTGCTGCATATCATCGCATACATGCAACAATAATGTAGGCTGGTAATTACTATTTTAACCCATCTTTTTTATTATTTACTTCTTATACAAACTTCAGGTACATTAAGATGCGTGAGTCAAAATGTTCAAAATGTACTCTTTGAATGTATATTGTTATGTACAGAGCCGCCATGTCAGCAGGTTTTTCCATCACATTTCAAATCTGAACACATGTAGCAGTAAGGATTAACCTCAATCAACAATCTTGTGTCTGCAATGGAATTTCAAAGATTAATTAAAGAAACATACAAGATTGGGACGTTCATTGCACTATTTACTACAAATATGCACACAAAGAACACTTTGTCTTGGTTAAAGGACTAAACAACATGTGTTTACCTAATCTCACACTGTGTGATATGGCTAATAAGAGCCCAGTTTTTAAATACAGAAAGATTAGAAAAAGGTCAAACAAAGTTAGTTGCCCCATGTGTTGGGAACCATTGATTAATAAAACTAAGGTAAACAAAAAGTAATTTCAAGCACCACTAACTTCTTGTCTGCATGTACATATGGCAGTAGCTAAGTAGGTAATCCCCATCATTTTCATTCCTCTCAAGTAGTGTCTTGTGCTGCACACAAAGGCAAATTTCAACAAATCCTGTAGCTAAAAAAAAAAAGCTTGGTTGTCCGGGAAACACTCTTAGTGTAAGAAAATTATCCATAACCTACATTAATTTCTTTTTGAGTATTTAGGTGCATTGGTTTTAACAGAGCTTGACAGACAGGGTTACTAATATGGGTCAAATTTAGCTGTGCAGCTGCTCTATTAAAGAAGACGCTATTAATGTATTGTGTCACAACATCAGTATAATTAGCCATCACCTGTGTATTGGTGGTGTAGAGTAATTGTCCAAATATTAATAGTGTTAGCGTATGCTTGTCATATAAATAAGCCTTTAATAAGAACCTAGCTATATCTTTTCGGTGTATAAGAAATATTTAGCACAAAATTGGATTTATGTTATTTGGAGAATATAAAACACCTTCTAAACTAATGCAGACACATTTTTTTTTTATTGTGTAGCGTTAAAATAATCTCCATACACAATTGTAAAAAGGACCAAACTCAGAATACATGATTTGGACTTAGCTATTACTATTGTTGTTAAAATGGTTGGATACCATATTGTTTAAGCCAGCGAAACAAATCAGAGGAAACATTTAAGCATGGATTTGAGGAGACACTACAGATCAAACTTCTGAAAATGGAAATTTATTATCTCTCTTGTTCAAAACTACATAAATGTTGTGACTTGCATATAAATGTATAACCTGACTCTGCCAGAAAGAACTGCTCGACAGAACCATCTGGGAGGGCAGATGCAAAAGGGCAATACTTTATCAATTACCCAATCAGAGCAGCAGTTACATTTGTAACTATACACTACATCTTCAAACCTAAAATTTGTCAGTGCTGCCACAGCATTGGTCACAACGAGCCGGATATTCCAGGGTTCAGATCGTGAATAGTTTGCTTGAAGCAATTCAAGATTGATTTTTGTGAATATGTAAAGTCCCAAATCTCGCAAGAATCCAGCTGCAGCTCAAGGTTAAAGGTTAAATAAATGTAGACTTTTTAAAATGGTGAGGGCTGCAGTTGGCAATGCAAATCTTAAAGTTGTCTTTAAATGGACAAAAATGTATGTATACAGTATATTCCCTGTCTCCATCATTTGTCCCAGAAGTATAACAGTGCAAATCTTTGACAGACATTAAATCCTTTGTGGTATATGTTCTGTCTTTACCTCTAAAACACTAATGTGTAAAAAAGTTTTTATCTTGAATACCCTTTTTGTGTAAACACAGCCTCAAAGACGCCAAACTTTTTTACATAAAGATGTTGTGCTTTCAGGTAACTGTTTTATATTCACAGAGGTATTTTCGATTTGTAGCACGAATACTTTGTTTCCACTTGAATCCTTCCCTAAAAGAAGATCTATCACCTCATCAGAGGACTTAACCCGTATAGATCAATAGATTCCTGGGAACACTGTAACAAACCATTTGTGCCTCTGAACAGCCTTCCCCCTCATGGCCGGCTGACTCCGGGCTAAGCCGCTTAGTGCTTTTTCTAATGCAGTACAATATACAGTTTAGACTCCCTTAAACCTCTTAGAGCTCATCAGTGTGTGCAGGTGTAGGTACAAAATGTCACTTTTGTTGAATAGTGCTAGGTGTCAGCCTCTGACCTCTTTGGGTGGCAATGATGGTGATATTATGCCAGTGTTCTCGTTCCCGGTCCAGTTCCACTGCTGTGGTGATGAGGCCTGTGTCTGGGGTGATACGGAACACAGCCTCTGAGTCCGATTGAGGATCAATGGAGAACCTAAAGTAGGGGGCAGAGTTGGAGGAGATACTGAAATAAGAAATAGGAAGTGTGGAGCAAAATAAAAAAGAAGAAGCCTGCAGAGTAGCATTGGGAGCAGTGGGGAGCGACGTGAAAAAGGCAGCCGGGGCAAGTGTGTGAAGGAGCGATAAGGAAGTCGGCATTCAAATGGCCAAAGAATTAATATAGTGAGATTATCAGAGTTGATATGAGCTCTTTTGAAGTGCCACAGATTATCTAAATATCTCTATGAACATACCGACTATCATTACTCCCCACACACACCCTTTTGACGGCGGTAATTGGGACACGGTTCTCTGCGGTTGATATAGACAAATACAGTGCTTCTCTGCTCAAAACATCCAGAACACAACTCTATTCAAACAAACTCTGAAACTGCTTGAGTCTGTGGTTACAGTCTGGAGCAATACTGAGGTGGCGTTCTGTTATTTGCTGTTATCTTTCAGGTCTTATTTATGATGATGTCAAAGCTGAAGAATAAAACTTTAAGGGGCTTTTTGACTTTCAAATTTTTAACTCTTATCTTAGTCAGGTGGGAAACAATAAGTGTTTATGTCTCAGAACATGAATGTGTAAAATATATGTATCATTCTTTTTTAAACACAGACAGTTATGTTCTGATTTGTCCTTTAAACACTTTTTGTGAAAAAGGCTGCCACAGTAAGTATGTGGTAATACATCCATCTAGTGGCACAGGAGTTTATTATCTTCTGCTATATTATCAATACACAGATCTTTTTGGGATGCTAGAATATATAGAAAATTAAATATAATATATGGAAAAACAAAAATGTCCTTGCTCTGTTACAAAGCTGGTATTACAGTAAGACAATCAAATAGCATCATAATAGCCATTTCTGAAGGCATTAAGCTGCTATTAGACGTAGGAACACAGCCAATGAATCTGATTTAGAGAGTGCAACACTGCACAGAAATAAATAGCATCTTCTAAAATATAAGACTGTAGGCAGAAAATGTAACAATGGCATCTTAAAACAAATTGAAATGTATTTTTTTTTCAAACTGTACCTGATATTATTGGTGAGACCGGTGTCCGGGTCTATGGCGCTGACCCGGCCCACTGTACAGGCCGGTGGGCAGTTTTCGGACACGTCCATAAGATATCTGGACCGTGAGAACCTGGGCGGCTCATCTGCATCCAGCACTGCTACTCTGATGGTGGCACGGTCCTTAAAGGGGCCCAGACGTAAGAAACGAGGGTCCACAATGGGGTTCAGGACCTCCACAGAGAATGAGTACGAGCTTCGGCTCTCATAGTCGACAGGCTGGTGACAGGAAATGGATAAAAATAAATATTTAACGTCAAGTCAATAACTTGTAAGAGAAGCTAGAAATTATGCAAATGTGACACTTTCCTTCAGATTTAATGAAGTTTTGGCTTTGGACCAGCTCCCATACTAATGTTTAAGCTGATAACTGATAGATTAAAACATCAAAGAGCAATGTAAAAAAAAAAAAGATTAATCCATTAAATAAATAAATGCTCACAGTTGTAAAGTGGCCCCATCCAAAATAAGCAATAATACTATGGTTACCGTACATGTAGGGACTCTGGGGGATTCTGGGAGTGAGACTTTGAAGGGTGCTGTGGGAGGGATGCTGGGATGGTGAGGGTTTTGTGTGAAGTATGGATAAGACATTCATGAGGTGTTGATGTTACTGCATAGCCAAAGAGATCTCTGATGCTCGCAGAGTTAAAAGAATTGTTGAAGGATCCAACACTGAAGAAGCCATGTGTTTGAATATTGCTTTGACAGTAGACAGTTGAAGTTTTTGACAACATGTTAAAAGGGGGATATGCTGTAGCTGTATACGGAGGTACTGCTGAGTGTGCTGATGTCGCTTTGGTTGGACTTGTGTTAAGATTATCTTTGTTTATGCAGAAGTGCTCAATGAGGACATGTGATATATGACTTTGTTGAAGTAGCATTAAAAATAAAATCAGAATTAAACATGATCATGGCTAGGTAATTATAGATTATTGAACCTTTACAAGCACTTTGTGTTTGTGTTTGTGTCTGTGTGTGTGTGTGTGTGTGTGTGTGTGTGTGTGTGTGTGTGTTGTATAATTACATATAAATAGCACACCTTGCATTTAAAGCTCTATAAGACCTAATAGAAGGAGCCATTCATTTATAACTGTATCTACTCTTTGAGTGGACAAACTGATCACTGCTAGAAAAGAATCACATTCATTATGTTTCTTAACTAAACACAATTTTTGCTTTCACTATCTTCATTGGTTACAGCTAAAACTAACCTTGTGACAATCGGTTATGGCTCCTTTTCTTAGATTTCCTTTCCAAATGCTACTCTCTTCTGGCTACATAAACTTTCCATGCCCAGTTTCTAGTAAGCAGTACTCCAACAAAGAAAATCTGACGAGAGTCATGACGGCTCATTGGCATCCAGCTGATGCAGCATTAGTGGGAATTTTTAGCTTTGCTGTGTACAGCATGAAGTGTGTGCTGCTCAGGAGAGCTCACATTGAACACTATCCAGTGTTTTTGTGCTGCGCTGTAGGCACTAAGAGTGTGTAGGTGTTTTGTTACAAGCATGTCAGGAATATATTTTAAGACTGTGAATTACAAGCGGGACTTGTTTGCTGCATTTTTAAGTTCGGTCTTTATTGTGGTATTGCTTCTGTTTAAATGGCAACACATATTTTACCTAATTTACTTATTTCCAAGGTATTGAAAATTCAAGTGTTTTGCCATTCATCATGGAAAGGCTTCACCAGTTTAAAAACTATTTTCATCATCATAGAGACTTTGCTATCACCATGGAGACAACCTGCTTAGGAGTAACATTAGAAATTCCTTTGTATGCGTACATCAGTAAAGGTAGGGGTATTTCATTTGGGATAGGGGCTTGTGACCGAATCGTGATGATGGTACATAACAAGGATGATATTTTTCTGAGATGTTACTCCCACCCAACAGTGCAAAGGCTTTGAAATGTCTCTGATTGGTTCTGCCAAGATGTTTGTCAGCCGAGGGCAAACACACAAACAACAGATTTGCTGGGTGTATTCCACAAACACAAGCAACATATCCGCATCTAGTTTGAGCTGTTACTTGTGCTTTTAGCTTGTGCACAATTACATGGTTCTTTTGAGACCACATCTTGAAGATGTTCCAGCGTCTCCTTAAAGTGTGCATGATTGGCAGAGAGAAGCATGCTAGAATGGGGATAAATGGGATTCCTGGTTATGCAGTATTTGCTGTCAGATTCAAACAGGGAAAAAATCATTCTGAGGATCCCAACAGCAGTGGGAATATTGATATCCTCTCGCTTGCGTTTTCTGCCTTTTTTTCTGATCTGTCTTTTTTTTGTATTCCTTTCCCTTGCAGCTGTAAAACAATGTAAACTGCTTTACAGGAAATCAGCACTTTTAAAAAGAGGTTAGGATTGATTAAAAATTATGCCAAGAGAAGGGTAAATTAAGAGACTGCTATGCTTCCAGTTGAGGGAAAATTTCTGCTGAGAAATAAATAAACAAGAAGAATAGTTTAGGGAGGTAGAGGCCATGTGGGGGGTAAGGACTATGGATGGGGTGGGCAGACGGAGGGAAAACGTGCTCTAATGGAGTCCCCATTACAAGCTGTGAGAGAGACAATCTGTCTGAGGAGGAGAGTTGTCACTTACACTGTGAGCAGACACTCATCACTTCAGCCCCTCCTCCAAACAGCACTCCATCACTCCCAGCCCACTCCGCCGATTACACAACATAGTCCATCACCCACCAGTAAAACCCCAAACCCATTGCAATAGTCATTCTTTCACTAGTAGCTATGACAAACATAAGCATTTACCGCTCTGTCACATACAGTGTAATGCACAAGTGGGGCTAATGGCCTGCACTCACTTATATTTGTCACATTAACATCTAGTCATTCATACATTTGGTATCTATTATTTAGGTCATTGCAGCAGGATACAGGGAAGCCAGTCCCCATCTACAGTGGTAGAAAAACGTTTTCGGACAACCCCAAATATTGCATTAAGAATCACTCTTCAAGTTTGCAAAATACTAAATATTAATTTGATGATGTGTTGGTTTATTATTTATTTATTTTTTTCGGTTTTGAACACATTCTCTGTTATTTGTTGACTTTGATACTGACAATGTTGAGTCAAGTATTTAGTTTTGTTAGTTTTTCCTGTAAGCCTTTTTGTTTTTCAAAAGGTGTGTCTGTCTAATGCAGCCCGCTGACAGAATTGATAGGGCCCTGGACAAACCAGAGGCTAGAGGCCTTCTATATAATAATATTAATAAAAATATATAATTTTACTATAAAATCCTCTTTTCTTAAAAAAGGCATGTGGCCAGTTAAGATAATGCACAAAGGCTTTGTTAATACGAAAATTGCTTTGTCAAAGATGAAATTTAGGATGTTGAGGCAATTTATTCATTAGAGCAGCCGTATTCTTTTATTTTCTTTTTTTGTAGATGATTGTTTTCAGTGGGCTATAATGTGTTATAATTTCAAGGCAATCACATTGATTTGTAATTTGTAATCTTCTGACACCCTCCAAATGAAACCGCTCATTAAATAATCACAAAAATTAAAATGTGAAATGTAAAACACTGATACAATTACAAATTGGATCTGAAGTAACACATTTTTAATTCTGCCCTTTTCTTTGCACTCACACAAACCCACAAGCTCTACAAGTGTAACCTTCTGCTGTCCTGCTCCCACTCTTTTTTGAAAGTCTAATTCTCTATATACTTTCCCTTTTAAATTCACTTCACAGTTAGCAGAAATTAATTGGCTGACCTGCATGGTAGACTGATGATACATAATACACTGCTCAAAGTGGCATACAGACTCATTTAAAGAGGAGAGTGTGTGTGCTTCGTTTGTGTGTCCACATAAAAAACTCAAATCCCTCTGAGTGATGCTTCAAATCACACAGAAGGTGTAGCGCTTGTTTAAGTGGTAATTAAAAGAATAGGAGAACTTCATGGAAACATATGTGTTTGTGTGAAGTGTGTTTATCACACGCTGCCTGTACATGGCCACTGTAGTCTTCATTCTGTGCTTTCAAAATCAAGATCATGCATCACATTTGTCTGATGACAAACACAGCTTTGGACATTCCTGCCAACAAGCACCACTGCAGCGCTGTGACAACAAAGATGCTTCTAAATCTCTCTTTTGACTTTGTTCTTTCTCAGCTGCCTCCTGTTTCCCTCTGTCACTTGTCTCTTGTCTTCTGTCTCAGATGTCCATGTTGTCATATTTTGCTTATAATCAACACATTGGCCCCTCTTTCTCCTTTTCCTTCTTTTTCCACTCTTTTATTCATCTTGTTCACTCTGTCTTTTCCTCTGAGAAGATTAACACAATCTCTCCTCTGCGTGAGAAAACAAACACAGATAATCCTAGGCGCGCTGCTGGCGTGTGACCGAGGATTAGCCAACCATTTAAAGTGAGAGCATATGGAAATAATAACAGCAAACTGACACATGCGCAAGCCCGCTTGTCCCCCAGGTAAGAGAAAAATGAAAGGCGCGCAAATAGCTTGTTTACACAGCTCACAGCACCCAAAAAACATCCAACTCAAAAGGGAAACCTCCTGAATCGGGACGCCGCCTGATTTGTATTAATGATGTTATGACATGCCTAGTGTTGCATCCTGTGATCCTATTTTGTATTAAACCTAATTTTTAATACACAGCACCTTTGTAATGACGTGTTGTGATAGTGAGGCTTTATCCTAAGTGGTTTTAAGAAGTAAAAAAGTTACTCCTGTTTTCTGGTCCAGTCAACTCAATCTAATGTTGTATCTGCATTTTAAGGTCACACTGAGTTGTTCATTCTGACCAAAAAATCTACATTGCTGTAAAAGAGGGCAGGATTGGGACATCATAGAATGTTGGCAAACTGATGTGGCAAGAAGTGGTTAAGCCTGTATGCAGTGAGACAGTGATGCTAAAGGTGAAGTATCCCTGAACTTGATAAAGCATTACTTATTGACCCTCAAACAAACTGAGACTGTAATCACACTCAGAGAGAGGGGTTTGTCTGTGTTATCACTCTTAGCTTGTGGCAGGATCTATTGCACAAACCTCTATAGGTGGGCATCTGCAATAGGGTGAGGGACCATAAGTCCCGTTTTAGTAACAGTACTGTTTTAAGCCCCCTGTCCTGTGTCTTGAGGAGTATCTGCAAAAACACTAAAAAGTCCCAGTTTTCTCCTCTTCCTGTCCCGATTGTACTGTTTTTGTGTGTGTGTGTGTGTGTGTGTGTGTGTGTGTGTGTGTGTGTGTGTGTGTGTGTGTGTGTGTGTGTGTGTGTGTGTGTGTGTGTGTGTGTGTGTGTGTGTGTGTGTGTGTGTGTTTTACCATCAATGCCAGTCATAAAGCCATAGCAGTGCACTTTAATTGTAACTCATTTGTCAGTAGACTGTCTGCGTGTCCATCAAAGAGTTGCCATGGTTACGTCAATATTAACTAATTGGAAAAGATCAACAGTGTTCCACATGTCTGTAATTCAATACAGATTGGTCCATTTACGTGCTTAAGCGTGAGGCTATTGCTAAGCATCTCTTCTCTAGCTTTTACCGTTTTCAGTCTTCAGCCACTTTAATTTAAGTTAAAATGCTTAAGTACAATTTTTAAGTATCTGTACTTTACTCAAGTAGATATAAAAGAGGGTCCTTATGACTTTTGCTCCACTACATGAGAGCAAATATCTGTACTTTGTACTCCACTACATTTTTACATTAGCTTCACAATTAAAAGTAAATTCTGTTTATAAATTGTTGTAAATGTGCAACACCTTAAATTAAAGTTAATGTAAATGTGTACCTAACCTATAACGCTGAGTTTTACAAAGTACACGTGAACGCAGCCTTGTACAAGTAGTTTTTAGTCTCTCTGTAATCTGTCCGACAATTAAATAGACACATACAGGTGGACTTCATCTTAATTAGTAGCATAATGAATTAATAAGATCCTTAGCCTCTGAAGGATCTGATGAAAATCTGTTATTTTTATGTGTAATTGTCAAAACGTGAGACACAAGAGGAATAGTGTAAAAACTGAACAATACTCCAGATGATGGTTCCTAATGAGCTGCATGTGAACTTTGTGCCAAAACTCAGTAAAACTAGATGTTAACGCGTCATCCACCATCAGTTCATTTGAATTATGTGTCTCTTAAAACATTGCAAACAGAGGTAAAGGTCAACAGTGTTATGGGACATGTATCAGTAAAAAAAACAATACTTTTATTCATGTTCCCATGAGCCACAACCATGCAGTCCTCATGTGACTCTGATTTTGTATAAATGAGTTTTTAATCATTAAAATAATTCTCCAACCAACCTTTTAATTAATAAATTTTATATTGATGGGTTGTTGAAGCTGAGTCAAATACTTTTACTTTTATACTTTAAAGCAGCGCTGCATAACTTTTAGCCACTAGATGGCGCAGATTCAAACAATATCCAAAACTGGCAAAGTTAGAGAAAAAAAAAAGCTAGGTTAGATTTAGTCCATTCTGTACAAATAAATCTCTGCTTGGGGCCAGTGTACTGGCCTGTTTCCCTCCTTCTGTCTGCATGATGCTTAGCGTGTCACTCTGGAGAGGTCTGCGTGTCCTGGTGGCATGGAATAATAAATCATTTATATCAGAGTTTTCTGTCCATCTGAGGGTACTGTGTCAGTGAAACAGGCACGATTCTACCAATCATGTGTCTAAGAACCATTCAATCAATATGAAAATGTATATTTTTGGACTTTAAAGTTATGTGATGCTACTAGCTAAAAGGTATGCAATGCCACTTAGATTTAAAAGCAAGTACTAATACTTTCACTTAAGTAAGAATTTGAATATGATACGTTTACTTGAGTACATTACTACCTCTTTATCTGTACTTTTACTTAAGTAGAGGAATTGAGTCAACCATTGTTAAATATGAATAATGAGACTAAAGAGTTTTTTTTGAACAGATGTGAAAGGTGCCAGGTTTGGGGGTCAACCCAAAAATCCAACAGGCACACATCTCTATTAAATTCACACCTTTCACTTCATAGAAATGTATTCTTTGCATTTAACACATCAATATTAGAAACAGTGGGCAGCAAATGAGCAGATTTCTACACACAAGATTATATAGCAGTAGGAAGAAATGATCCCCTGTGTTTTGTGTTGACTTATGTGTTGACTGATGGACTGGCATTATCACTAATTACAGTAACAGCAGTAATCTGTTCTCAGTTATCTATATGGATCAAAAGTAGCTGCACTATAGTTTCCGTTTCCATACCATCCTATCCCACTCTACCCCATAATTTCTGTTGCGCTAACTACTTCAAAAGGTTGCCAAAGAGAAGCAGAAGATTTGCTAATTCTGCAAACAGCTGCACCTTACACTACGACCTTGTTCACACACACTTCTAAAATCTAATAGAGGAAAGGTACATTAACAGCAATATATAAGGATGGTAGAATAAAATGACAAAAATTCATTTAATTCATGTGTTTTAGTACAAGGCCTATGCAGTTATTTGAGTCTCAAATGGTGCATGAGGATATGCGCAGACAAGCATCACACACAAATATCGCACACAAACAGTCTGATATGGCCCCCAGACACACCACAGAGACGACAGAGAGAGCTCCACGATTGGCTGGGGTCGGTTATATGTTTATGTGTTTACTTATTTGGACACGCGGCAGAAGGGGGAGATCAGACAGAGAGAGAGAAAAGAGCAATGAAATGCAGAGAAACAGAGCTGATTAGAAAGAAGGAAGGGTGTGAGAATAAAGCCAGAATGTGGAGAAGGAGAAAAATGTTTTTGTTGCCAGGGGTCTCTGGTGGGACTGACAGTAAAAAAAGCGATGATAAGCAGCAGGCAGTTTCAGTCTGCACCCTGAAATGTAGGCTGTTAATGACCAGGCTTCTCTCTGATGCCTGTGTCCCTGGATAACCCCTTTTTATCCCCAAAAAGTAATAGACAACTCACCATAGTTATTACCATTTCTCCAATGTGCATGTCTTCTTTGAACTCAAGTTTGTCTTTCCAACTTCTCTCTGTTTCCTTTAAACTTACTACTTCCTTGTCTTTATTCTGTATTTCTCTCTGATGTGCTGTTGACCGGGCCTGCACCTCCTCACCCTGCCTCCCACCTGTTTCCCATCTAACACATCATATCGAGGTAAAGACAGCGAAGCATTCTTCTCCAATCCTTAAATGAGCAATTGAGCCTCTGCAGCTCTTTTTCCCTTGCTCCCCACAGTTGAGACACAGGAGATGCAAGGTCAAGTATGTTGTATTGACGCTCGCTCTTCCACGTATTCTCTCGATGGTTTGTTTGTGTTGGTGTGCACTATGTGGATGTGTGATACCTAGTGTGTGCATGAGGGGGTGTGTATCTTTAGATCAGCGGTTAAACAGATTCAGCCCGCAGCAGAGAGATGACCAGCAAGGTCAAGGCCGACTCTATGGCAAGACAATTTGTTCCGCTTGGAAATCCTTCCTCCTCCCGGGGCACGCGGATCATCTCATACGCAGTTTGAAAGCCAAAAACTGGACATCACGAGTGTGTTATTAGAATTTAACCTTAACATGTTCACATACTTGAATAATATTAAATCATTTCATTCTTTTGCAACAAATCTTTCACTTCTGTTTGCCTTCTGACAAAATACTATGGGTGTGTTTTTTTATTGGGTTTATATAATCTTATATAAACACATGAGTTAGATTTTTAGTAAAGAGTTAGGTGGGAAAAAACAAACTATTTTAAAGGGGATGGCGTAATTGTAGAAAATGATTATACTGTATGTGTTATGAGGTCATACATAGCTAAAAGTCTATTTTTCAATATGTTTATATTGTTTTGTTATTATGCATTAGATAATCAATACACATTCTTTTTAAAAACTCCTACCTAAAAGTTATATAGTCACACAATTAGATTTTTTTCCAAGGCCTTTATCTAGGCTTTCTTATCGAGGATTTTAATCGATGAGAATGTCCAGTGGATAGCTTTGTAATGTATTAGTATTTTGTGGTGGTGAATTGATTCTGTTTGACTTATTTTGATCAAATAACAGCACAAAAGGTCACTGTTGGTGGGGTGGATTGATGTGTTTTTTTGTTCATTGAATGTAATAATCAGGATTGAACTGTGGTCAGTAAACGATTCACGAAACCTTTTACACACAAGAGAGAACTTGAAAGAAAAGCCACTACCTTTTTGTTGTGAGGTGTTACTTCTCAAGAAATATTATTAAAGTAATAATTTCAACAATAGTAACTTGATAATCTAAGTACTCCAATGAAGTCATCATTCTAAAAACACAGTAGTACACATGTAGAATTTGCAGAAATTCCCCAAGTGGATATTCTTTTCAGCCTTGTTTTTATTCATGGAACAGACTGAACTCCTTATCCTGTTACAAACTAAACCTGAACATAAATATGCAAAACCCTGTGTTCCAGAAATCAGAATTAATTCTCAGGTTCCTCAAGTGTGTTCAGATGTATTTAATATTTCACACCTTGCAATCCAAAATTGTATTTATTAATTTTTTTCACTAGTGTGTTGTGGAGGAATTAAAGCAGTGCAAAATGCTGCATCGGAGACCATGTTCAAACACTAATTGTATGTTTTGCTCACATCTTCTGTAGCTGCAACCAGCGGGAGGAAGATCTGGCGCTGGAAGGTGTTTACAGTTTTGTTTGACTTGTAATATTTGCCGGCTGTTTTGCCATGCAGTAGCCGAGCACTGATCGATGTTGCACTGATCGATCCCCTTTTTAAACACAGCAGGCTGCTCAGTCTCTTCTTGTGAACTCTGCAGTTACCTTTTTGCCTTTTACTGCTTTACCAGACATTTCACTGGCATTTATCATTTTATTCTTTCTTACTTACCTGCTCTTCTTTCTCTCCTTATTTCTTCTTTGTTTTACTCTCACATAACACTACTCTCTCGGGCTGTCACTGCTTCTCAGGACCTCACTTAAAGCCTCTTCCAATCTTCCCTCTCCTTCCTTTTCCACACGCTTTCCATCTTTAACACAATCTCACCTCAGTTCTCTTTGTTTCACATCTTTCATTGCTCTCTCAGCTGCTCTATGAAAGATGCACATACTTGGCTGGGAAACTCCAGATCACGTGGTGTTGGTTGTTTTAATGAAACCCAGTGCTGTGAGCTGTTTTATAAAGTAATATGTAAGTGATTGTACAGCACATACAAAACATTGTTTACACTTCGAGGATAGTTACAAAAACTTTCTTGGATGTTTGTCACAGTCCAACGGTGCAAGTTCAGATCAATTATTATTATGCTCCTGTCCAACAACAACAATGCGCAAAACTAGCTGTAGTTAGCTCAATAAACCAAAATACAAAATGTATATTTACTTTATTATTTTATTGTGGGGAATGATATTTAACAAAGAATACCAACTTGGCACATTTAAAACCTGCTCACTGAGTCACTGCACCCTGCCAGTGAGATGTTGCCCTGCATGTGTATCTTGCATCTATATCTTACTGGCTATAGAGTCTGTAGTGGCTACTTCTCACCAAACTCTGGTACACAGTCATTAGGAAGCTGTGACTAGTTTTCTATTGTTTACATAATGGTGCTTAAAAAATATCACCACATTTTCACTGAGTTTCCCATCATTTGCATGTTTTTTTATTTAAATCTCTACATGAAGATATGACTATGTGCATCCAGTGGTAGCCATTGACTCACATTTCATTTCGGTATTGGTTGATGATCTAATAGAGAAGTACACATGCACGTGCGTTTTCAAACAATCTGTTTGCATCACCAAACCCCTATTTTTGGTGTGTTAAGATTCAGGATTTTTAAGATTAAGATTAAGATTGTTAAGATTCAGGATTTTCCCTTTTATTGCCTTGCATCAGTGTTGTCTGTACTTTGATATTAGATTTGCTGTTTAGACCGAGTTTGCTTTGGTGAAAACCCCTGAGGTTTTACCTACCACAGCCACACATAAAACATATTTTGTTTGACATTTGTAATCTTAAAAAAAAAAGAAAACATTTAGAACTGACTGCCTGGAACAAACTCTTTGATTGGTTTTGTGCTTTTGCCAAACAGTAAAAACATTGCAGTAAACTTTTTTGTAAGGTGTTGAAATCAGAGATTGTAAGCTATAATAATTCTAAAGTAAATCTATGCAATATTTGCATTACAATCAAACATTATGTGTCATTTACAATGATAAAGCTGCAATCAGAGCAGTCTGGTTTGTTCAAAGGAGATGTGTGTTATTATAGAGGTACTTGTTTTGAAATGAAATGTATAGGGCCCTCCTTCACGTTAACTCTGAGCTGGTACATTGTCCCTTCCAGAGATGGACAGGTGTAATTTAACAAGCCTTACAGCACTAAGGTTCAGGTGTTAGCACTCATTGCCTCAACCACGCTTCCTCATGAGAATGTGATTATTCAGGATGGCAGCTTCTTACACACTGACCCTTGGAAATCGAACTATTAGTCGCCTGAACTGAGTCGTCTGAACTTAAAGAAGTACTTCTGTAAATTGGTTTAAGAGAAAAAAAAAAAAACATATTCATTTTGAGCTTGATGCTTTTACTGAAGGAGGACTGTTTTGGGAGGAAATGTGATTTTGTTTTCAAATAACTGTTTTGAATTTAGGAAGAACATTGTCCTCAAACTTCTAATTCCTTTTAGGCCCCATATCATTGTTATTATCTGTGTGTAATTTCAAGACACACTGGGCGATTGTCTGGGAAACATTTTGGGTGACAGTGAAAAATGTCAAGATGACATTTATGTTTTAATCAATGATTCATGGAAACAGCTGTTCAGTCCTAAAGGCGGACTTTACAACCTTTGAAGTGGACCATCAACAACGTAGCTCATTGCATGCAATACTTAATATATATAAGTAAATTATATACATACAGTATAGTATATATAGTATATCATAGTATATATGATATATATATACTATGATATATATAGTATATCATAGTATATATATATAAAATAGTTAAGACTTAATTGTGTAGTAGTGTAAGAGACTGGCTCAATGCTGTACAGTAAACATTCGACTAATTTGTTTTTTTTCCTCAGCTTTCTAAACATTAAATACATAGAGCTGGGCCTCACTATTTAATGCCATGTTCTACTTACATTTAATGCAATGTAGACAATAAATGCAATGTTTGCCGACTCAGGCTTAAAACAGTAACAGCTGTTTCTAAAAAAAACACTAGCTAACATTTAGTATATATATTTTTCTTTTCATGTTTATGATTTATCCCTTATCCCAAGAAACATTTAAGTAAAAAATGTTTTTCCTTTCTCTTCTATCGTCCAATCAGCTGACTGCAGTGTTCAGCTCCAGAACCTCAGTCTAAGTGTTCCTAAAGTTTGGTAATGGTAACTTGACTGTACTTATCTGACCCGTACCGTACTGTTCCAGTGGTAAATGGCATGCATTTATATAGCGCTTTTTTGCACCCTTCTCGGGCACCCAAAGCGCTTTACATTGTGCTTCCACTCACCCCATTCACACACATTCACACCTGGGGCAGACAGAGATGGGGGCTGCCATACACACAGCGCTCAACCTTCTCCGACCACCACCAAACACACCTCTACAGTCACACACATTCATACACCAGTGCTACGGACACTGGAGGCAAGGTGGGTTAAGTGTCTTGCCCAAGGACACAAGGAAAGTATGAACAGGGCAGAGCGGGAATCGAACCGCCAACCTTCCGGTTATAGGACGACTGCTCTACCACTGAGCCACTCCGTCCCGCGGTGATGATAAGGCTTAGTTGACCTATGACCTAAGCTGGACTATATGACCTAAGCTGGACTAAAGTTTGCATGTGAACACGAGTGATGACAGATTTTTACAAACTACAGTCGACTGAAACTTTGCTTGATCTCCTGTAAAATCATTATCTGTGTTTGATTAACTCAAACAGTAAAACAAAGTCATTCAATTAAAGCCAAAGAATTTACAAAATAATATGTAGTATTATTATTTCTTTATGAGGATAAAACAAGATGGATAAATGTCAGAGCCATGTGTAAAACTATACCATTGTGTACTTTTCTCACCTTATTAAGTGTAATGACTGCCTCTTGATTTACAGCTGTGATGTTAAACGTGTCCCCAGACTCTCCTTCCAGAATGGTGTACAGCAGCCTGGCGTTCTCTCCCAGGTCGGCATCAGTCGCTGAGATTCGGCCTATTTCAGCTCCTGGGATGGCCAGCTCAGAAACTGAGAAGGACCACGTACCTGAACCAGAGGGAGCACTAAGTCAGATAAGAGGAAATGAAGTCTCTATTTCATTGGCAGTGTTATATTTCATTTGTCAGTTCAGAAATTGAATTAGCTTTTTAAAATGTTTTTCTAACGTACGCTTCCCACCATCACCTAACCAATATTTACACGTTCTTTTCAGATAAGACACTGTTTAAGAGAGGATAACGCAGAAAGATAAAAGCAGAGGAAGCTGTTTGATGGTTGTGCATTGTGTAATAATGTGCATTGTCATAAAAACACAAGTAAAACGCAATATGAAACAAGTCTGAGTGATTTGAAAAAAAAAAGATTGTAGCCGAGCTGAGCCACTTTGTGCTCCACAAGGCATTTGAACTTGATGAAGTGAGCCTCGTAAACATTACTTTATATTCTCTCTGTTGCTGTCCATTTCCTGCCTCCTGCTAACAGCTCCAAGTATTAATCAAGACAACAGGCCTTCTTTCATGCGCGGGGACTTGCTGTTTAAACATGCAGCTTTTACTTTCAGTAGTAGAGCCTATTAAAGCAGCACTTTATCAGATCTTTTGCTGGCTTAGCTGTTTTACTATATGTATGCATGGTATGTATCCACAGTGCATTTCTCTTATGGTGCACCTACAAAAACAGATCAAAAATATGAAGACCGTGTAGCTGCAGTCCAACAATGGTACACTGACATGCACATGCAGCTATAACATACACTGTACTGAGGAGATATGGCAAGGTAAATGGTAAGATATCCCTATTTGGCTTGTGTGAGCCGAATAGACTAGCTCTGTCACACTACAGTCTTATCTGCTCCCCCCTAAAAGGTACAGGGGAATCAGATAGATGATGTACATGCAAAAGGGAACAACATTGTACACACACGTCGGGTCGACATAATCAAAGATAGCCCGCTTTTCAACAAGACGATATCTGAGCCAACATTGTAAATCTGACAACATCATAGCAAGCAAAACGTGAGGGTATTTTATTTTGTGGATCATGATAATAGTTCACACATCAAAGTGGCAGTGCTCTTTGATAGTCATCCTTTTTTTAAATCCTATGATGTCACCTGTTGGATTCTCTAATTACTCCAACACAAGGGTTTTATTAGTCTCAAGTTTTGATTTATTACACACAGATGCAACATAAGATATATGTAGTTCTACTAGTGGGCAGTATATTGATAGCTCATTTTAAAGTCAGGAGTAAGCTGATCCAACACCCACAGGAGATCAAGCAGAGACTAATTGTTATATATTGTAATATCACAATCAAATTCATAGTTGGATATTTGTTCAGGATATTCCATATTATTGAGATTTTTTTAGAATTCAGTGCCAATCCTATTTGATGTTTATAGGCTTAAATTATTATGTCTAAACTCGAACACAGACAAGCTTAGCAGCAATTTTCTTTGTTAATTAACTGTTATTTATGTGGCTTTGTTTCCCAGCTTTGCCTACTGTATTTAGCTGACTGCTTTTTATCAATTGTTTCAGTAAATCACAAATCACATTTTTTATTCCTTTATTGCTGTTCCTCTTCGAGAGTTGCTACTATGGCTGTGAAAGAAGGTGGCCACCCAATCCTCGGTATTTGTTGATATTCAGATTTGTTTATGTATAGTTAAACATGCTCAAGTGGTTAGCTGTTAGCTAACACCACAGTATAAGATGTGCACATTACAGTAAGTGTGGCTCACTGCTGTATGGCTCTAAAGGGCCCTAGATTGGTGCCATTATCATTTGAAGCTCTCCAGGCTGCTCTTTACCAACTCCTAGTTTTCCTTTCTACAATTACCTCCTGTAGCTTTCTGCTTTCTTTCTTTGTACAATTTACTCCAGGTTCTTCTCCATGAAGCTGTGAGTGTGCCCTGCTGCTCCACAATGCATGTCCACATGGAAAGACATTTAAATGCACTTACTATAGGACCTTAAAAGACAATAACTGCCAGCAGTGGTGGAAAAAGGCTGTGGTTTAACGTCAAGCTCTCTTTATGGCAACACCTCTAAAGGAACACTGGTTAATATTAAACAGACTGTACTTTATTGAGAAAAAGGGTTTATACCCCAAAAAGTATTCTAAAAGTAATAATTTGTAAAAAACAAAACAAAAAAAAAAAAAAAACAGATTTCTGGTGCCATCTACTGTTTGTCAAAGAGGATTTTAATAGAAATTAAAATTTGAAGTCAGGGTTAGGGAGGCTTTGGCTCCAAAAAGTCATATGTCTTTTAACACAGCGAAACAGGACAAAAAAGAAAAACATCTTTTTCAACGATGAAAAAGATGTTTTTCACACGCAGTATGAAGAGGGAGACAATGTGAAACATGGATAGGCTAGGCTGCTTTTGGGGGTGAGTGGATTCTAAGACAAAGAGAAAATCGGGTAGTATAGATTTAAGATGTTTCCTATATATTGTTTGGCACTGTTTTGGAAACCTGTTATACCAAGGACTAATAATATATGAACACGATATGAAGTATATTATCTATTAGTACAGATTAAATTGTGAAATACGTTTTGTCTATAGACTACAAACAAAGCACAAAATTGTACACTTTGGCTGCATGTATACTTTTGTATACATTCAATACATTATATAAAGAAAGTGAAGTAAGCCATGAATGACTCCAGTCTTTCAAAAGAAGATGTTCAAGTAAGAGACTGTGGTTAATAGTAATGAAAAGAGCTTTGGGGTGGCATTAGCTAAAAGGGAAATGAGTTTGTTGTGAAGGAACCGGGGTCAAGTAGAGCTAAGATCTCCCACTATTATATTGGTTTTAAGTTCCAGGGAGCGCAGGCTGGTGCTAGTACATGGTCCAGTGTTATTCATGTTGCCAAAACATGACCTATTTTACATCATTCTAAGTTTCAAAGTCAGCTGACCAGAAGAGAAACCCTTTATTACCTGTTCTATCCTGACCCTACAAAAGCTTCGTGTGAAAAAAGGTTTTAAAAATATTGGTAGCTATACCTGCTATTGGTTTACATTCCTTGATAAAGCTTCTCTGTGGCCCTGCGATGGGCTGCCCACTAAGAGGGACAGGGTTTGTGCCAGTGAATCAACACTAACTGGCAGTTTATGTGGCGTGTCTACCACTGCTACCATCTGGGACTAACACAGCAGCAGAAGGCTGAAATGAAGACAAGTCGAACATAAACAGGCCTGTTGCTAATGAGACAGCAAATTGGGGGAGTTATTTACAAGTCAGAGGCTGCGGTTACTATTGATCTGTGCTATTGTACGCCTACACCATCTGAACAGTCATCTCTCTGAGAAGAGCTCTGGCTTCACTTCCTTTTAGAAATACACTTGTCACACCGGTGTAATGTAGGTTACAGTTTGTCATTATCAGCTTTGGAGAACAGCTGGCAACACAAGTGATACATCATTTCCACCTGTGTTGGACTGGAGGGAAAAGAAAAAGAAAAAAAGCAGGTAAATATATATCAGGAGTGGAAAGTGGAGAGCTCTTGTACTTGTTCTGTACATAAAGAGGCACAGGCCACTGATAAAATCACACATGAGAGCGGCCAGGTGAAGCCATTAGAGCAGGCTGGGAGGAAACAGCATGCAACAGTTCAATGCTGGTTCAATGCTTCCCGTCGGACTAATACAGGTGCTCCCCGCTGACTGCTTCATAATTGTGCCAGGAAGATTAGATCGCAAGTCTTCCCGCGCTCTGTCTGGGCACTACTTTACACATAAGAATAAATGAGCTAGACTGTGGCGCTGGTTTCCAAGGTATGGGTTAGTAAGTAAACTGACACAATTAAAAGGAGTTCATGAAAGAGGCATAGTAATTTTACTACTGCAGTATTGTTAGTCTTAAATGTGGCATTGTATTCCAGAAAAAGTATGTTATATACTTTTGACTGCGTTTTGAAAAATAAAAACATTTTCACTTAGTTTCTTGGACATTTTAACCCAACTAGTTCTCTGGATTCTTTGTTACTCCTATTGTACAAAAGTAAGATGACAACATCTCCTTTGTATTAAGTTGCAGAAGTCTGCTGATCTGTAGAAGAAAAATTGTGAAGAAAGTGCTGTTCTGTAGTGTAGATCTCTACTGCTTGCCATGTTAACTAGCAACGCTCACGTGGTTTTCTTGTTGAGAACTGGCTTTGTGTGTTGCCTTTCTTTGTGTCACGTCCGCTGTTTCTCTGTTTGGTTAACATTACGCCAGGAAACCCTTAAAATTGAACGCAAGCAACAGGATACCAGACTTGTATTAGTGTGTATGTATAGAATAGAAAAAGAGTTGGCCACGGCTGGCCAAGCTAGCTTTTCTGAGCTTTAAGATGGAAACAGAAGAGTTTATTTTTACATAGCGTATGAGCCCTAATTGTAATTCAGAGTTCTGCTGCAGGCTAGATTAAATAGTTTCAGTATAAACACATTTTGCATATACACTTATGTTATATGGAGTTTATGAATAAAAATGAATTTAAATCAAAAATGTGGCTTAAATGTACAATCTTGCCATACTTTCAAATTAAGTATGGCAAGTATAGAATACAGCGGGTGAAAAAAACAACAGGGATTCACTTTTGGAGAACAAGCGTGGGCCAAAGCCTGAGCTACAAAAAGCACTCGGAGGAAACAAGTATGAGAGGGTAAGGGTGTGAGAGTGAATGGAAAAATAAACGGTATGTGATGCCGTTTGTTATCTGAAATACAAGCAAGAGTGTTTCTCTCGGCAGTGGTGAGGGTGGTGGGAGAGGAGGCGCCACATTAGGGGAGTCATTAAAAAAGTGTCTAGCTGGCTAAAGCGCATGCACTGGTTTTGAAAATAGCCTGAATAAAATTTGCATCTGTTTATTTGACGGGGTAAGGGCGAGTGCCGCACACAGGCACTTGTGTTGGAGAAGGCTTAAGGCAAAAGATTGAGAAAGGGCCATATAGGAGGGAATTCATCAAGAGTAAGGCAAAGAAAGGAAAGGATAGGAAAAGACAAGAGCTCTCTAGGTAAACGCTTTTATTTTCCCATGGCATTTCACAGTTAAAATAGCCTGAGTGATGTTGACGCCATTAAGTCAGGACTAATGGGGTTAATAATGAAACAATGCATTCCTTTTTCACAGGCTCTGCAGCCCGCTCTATATACTGTGCATGCTGCTGCTTAACTTGTTCAAAGAGCAAGCCATTAGCCATTACCTGGCTCCATCCTAATGCTATATGAAGTAGGGAGAAAAAGCCAGGATGTGCTTGTGATTGTGTCCATTAGTCCATTAGGATGTGAATGCCCGCTCAAGCATGTCGCTGCCGTGCCCCCGGGTGCAAACTGCTCTAAACAATGTGTTCACTGTGCTGCATCAAAGCATGAATGTAGCAAGAAAAGGTACAGAAATATCATATTAAGTAAACACAGATACACACTTGAGGTGAGAACTAACTAACCCTGCTTTTTATGAAAGATGTCAACACTGGGCTCATGTCTTCATAGCAATTTATGTGTTTAACAGTTCAAATTGTTCAGCATGACACTGACAGTGTTTTCAAAGTGTCAGTGTCATGCTGAACAATGTTTTATACACGTATATGTAAAGTAACATTTTAAGATCTAGGTTGAAGCTTTGTTCAAACCATCAACTGTGAAAATTCTAATCAGCAGTGTAAAGCATTTATCAGACTTTCTCGTCAAGTACAAGATTTGGAAGTGGGTTTGTTCCATACTGATCCAGAGATATAGAAGCAGAAGAGAAAGTGTCAATCAACACCTCTTGGCTTTAAAGTACTCCACAACCACATTGGAAAGGACAATCTTGAGTAAAGCAGAGCAAAGCCTGCAGTGAATATTCTGAGAGTAACACTTTAACATTCTCAAATGCCTTGTACAGTTAACTTCAAATCAAATTCACCGTCAAGGTTACAGTGAGAATGTACAACAGCTGAAGCCTCCCGGGAGAGTTCCTCACAAAGCTTTAGACTGACTGATACCTGTTTGCACTGGCAAAATGATGAAACGACAAAGGGGCTGAGCATGCTCGCCGTGCAGGCTGAAAGGCTGAATGATGTGACTAAAGAGAAAGCAGGGGACAGTCAAAACGCTCACACTCACGGCTGACTTTGCCTTCCACCTTCAAGACTGACACAAGCGAGTGAGGGGTGAGTCAGGGGAAGACACCAGGGCTGAAAGTCAGACAGTGAGAAATGTGACTGAGAGCAATGTTTCCAGCAGTGATTTTACTGTCTATTGAAGCAGAAAGCACTGAACTTTAGATTAAATATTAATACAGAGAAATGGAAACAGAGGGGTAGAGAAAATAAGGGGATAAAAGCATGCTGATATTAGCAACCTCCATTTTAATTAGTTTCTCCTTTGATTTGGTTTCCCCCATCTCCTATTGGTTCAGAAGATATAGACCTTAATTAGAAAGTAACCATTATTGGAAATTATTGCATATTACCTAACAGTTTAGTGTATCGGCGTAATTATTATTATTACTCTACAACAAAGCAATAGAGCTAGATGAAATTAGTCAAGCTGTTTTAAAAATCAAAAGCTCCTTTTTCTTGGCAAGTGCAGATGCAGTCAGGTTTAATTAAAACAAGGAGATGTCCCAGTGGTTAGAAGACATAAAAAACGCATCACTTATGAAGATTAGGAAAGAAATGAGACCTGAGGTGGAGTGATAATGGCAAAACTGCAAACAAGAAGGTAGAGGAGTCTAAACAAACAAATTAAAGAATAAAGAAAAAACAGTCCTTATTAATGAAGCAGCTTCAGCTTCAGTCAAAAAAAGCATTGTTCAGCCAGTGTTTTCAAAAAAGAGGCCTGCCATATGACCTACCTGCATTGTCATAAGTCATTGAGGATAATTGGCTAAATTAAAGGGAATGCTGTTTTCATTGCCGTCAAATTTAAACATTTAAAGTGATGCTGATAACAAAAGAAACTTTTTATTACACCATGAATACAAATTTACTAAATATAAAAGGGACTTTATTTGTCATTTCCAATTGCTGAATATATTTAAGCCCTTTATCAGAAACTGAAATCTTCAGCAGACCTGTCTCCCTTTCTCTGTTGAGCGCTCACTATGCAAAGCAGTGTACTCGGCATTCATGCACTGTAACAAAATGAGCCTGTGAGGATTGAAGCCGTAATTGCAGGAGCTGCAGCTACAAGTTCCCAAACCACATGGGAGCCATCTTACAGACAGAAAAAACAATGACAGTGCAGGTGCACGGCCTTGACAGTGTTAGCAGAGGAAAAGCACCATTTAAAGCTTTGAGTCAAGTTCTTTACAAGACTAGTGTTAACATTAGGACAAGGGACACTGCTGTTCTTTTACTTTTTTCAATTGCAACCCATTCAAAACAGTCAGTTTCAAACATTTCTATTCCAAAAAAAAGGTTAAAACAAAGGCATCTAGACTAGGTTTTCAAGGTAAAGACGTTTTGTCTCTTCTCCAAGAGTCAACTGGTAAAAAAGCTGAACTTTTATTTCTAGAGGGAGGGGTATGACCTGAAACTAACTCTAATTGGACCCGACTTTGAACAGAAGAGGTGGCCTTAGATACATGTTGCCAACACTGTGTTGAAACCTAAACTAAAACAGTTTTACTCTAGAACAACACCTGATGGAACAGGGTTCTCTCTCTTGGAGAAGAGACAAAACATCTTCACCTTGAAAAACCTAGTCCAGATGCCTTTGCTTTAACCTTTTCTTCAAGATGTCCTGAATGACTGAGATCCTTCACAGACATTTCTCTTCCAAGCAATCTTTATTATGTGACAGTATTACTATGTCACAGATGACAGTTATGATCCAAAGTAAAAGACAACTTATCATCAAAAGCAAATGAGCACTTTTATGTCCAGGTACATCTCTGTACCTCTGTACCAATTAAAACAACATTAATATCACCTACAAAATTTACAAGTAAACTAAATGAGTCATTTATTTTCAAGCAAAAGGAATGCTCATTATATATCATTATATTATATATCAAAGTTAGTTTGAGTAAGTAAAGCAAAACAAATGAAGTTGATTGGTTGAAATAAAGAAGTCAAGAAAATGGCCCGCCAGAGTCCAGCCAGTCAAATCATAACTTATCTTTTCCTGAGGACAATTTCAACATTTCAACAACATCCTTTCCAGCCAAGTGGAGTCTTTTGGATGTGTGGTTAGTAAAAAGCAATAAATTTAATAATTACAAAAGGAAACAAAATCTCCTCTAGGCCTGATGGGTAAGGTTTACCATGCCCATCTCAAAAGTAAAGCGCAAAATAAATGCAGTACATGTTTTCCAGAAGCTCGGTAAAGGAAAACAGAACAAACATCACCACAAACCAAAACAATCAGCAAGAGTAAGCAAAGCTGAGTCTTGAAACCTTTACAGACTTACAGAGTGATCATCTGTTTACCTAAAATGTCAAGCTCCATGTGTGATTTATGTGAGGGCTGGAAACTTTCAGGGTAGAGCTCGGTTTGGCCTTGCCAGATATAATGTATAAGAGATGAGGCAGTCGGGCTTAGGCGATTCATTTTCAACCCCTGTGGTGGAGTAGTTTACCCACCACCGTTTGCCTGACAGACCCCGAGTAGTGGATGAAGCTACTTAGCATATCCCTGGAGAGATGACATGCTGGCCCGATTCCAGCTGTGTTCGGAGTCCCGTTTGGAGAGCAAGGTCAGGATTGTACACGCTCACTGGAGTGGACATCAGTGTAGTTTCACACTGGTATGGGATAAAGGATTTTAAGGGACTCTCAAAAATGTGCTTCTGCTGTCTGTTTACTTACCAAAGATCCATTTTGACAGGCTTAACAGGATTTGCACTTGTGTCTAGCAATGTGAAATGGAGGCTAGCTAAAAATGAACAAACAAACAAAACCCACAAGCGAGAGACTGATGTGAGACAGCCTGCAATGGCCCGCCACACCCCACTGAGGATGTGCCGCTCACAGTCCAGCGACTCCATTCATCAAGCTAGACAAGAAGGAAAGTGAGCAGAAGACATGAAGGCAGAAGTAAACAGAGGCTGTGAGGTGAAAGGTAACGTTGCAGCAGAAGGACTGAGTGGCCGAAGGTGATGCTGCGTAAAGGTAGGTATAGCATAAAACAGAAAGAAGACAATGAGGAAGTGATGAGAGAAGGGAGAAAGATTTAGACGCAGCCGGGAAGGTTCCTATTAACATGGAAATCGCTTCTTCTTCCACGGCTCACCATGGATCGCTGATGGCTCGACAAAAAGAAAATGGCTTTAGTTCCTATTATCCTGCGTGTGGGGGGAGCACTGCCTGGTCAGATGAAAAAGTAACATAAAAATAAATAGGAAATTGTCAGGAAAGTCTTTGTGCACCCTGTCGTCCTGTCTTTTCTTGGTTCCCTGTATGGGCAAAGGAGCCTGGAATTGCCTTAGAAACTGTGATGGATGCACCTAATTTCTATTGAAGCTACAGTTTATACAAAAACATCCTCCATTTGCCAGATTTAATCAAGTTTTCCAGTTCTTTTCCTGAGATAGCAGGGAAATTTGGGAAAAGAAAGTCCCAGTGTGTGGAGAATTGAAGAGCCTCTTCAATTCTCCACACAGATTCTATAGAGCTGGATTGTCTGCATGTCTATTGGAAACCCCATGTTGTAGCGGACGATTAGTGCACGATGAATCTCTCCACAGAGACTCCTTTGGCTGTCTTGGACTGTAGCTGAGCTCATCAGGGAGAAAGCACAGTGCACAGATTCATCACACAAGCAGGCAATAAGATGGTTCTAATTCTGGTGGAAAGAGCTTATTTGTTCGCCCTTGTGTGTGTTACGATGAACTAGAACAACCAAGAAAGATAAAAGAGAACAAAAAGTCACAGCCCTGAAGGCTGACTGGCTCTTCTGCTTCAATACTTGTGCACCCGCTGGACAAATGAGGCGCTCTTATACATACAATGCAGTTAGTGGGTTGTATTCATGCCCACACAGGGCAAGCTTCTACAGGAACATATCTAAGCAGCGGTTCTCTACTGTGCCATCAGTGACTCCAGGGTGAAGCCACTGCTATAGCAGGCCTGTGCATTGTGAGATGAAGGAGCCATTTTAGAAAAAGGCTTTTCATATATCCATTAGCTGGCATCAGTTTTGCATATACTGAGAGAAAATACATAGCAGAGAAAAACACAAACAAATCATCATCAACTTTCAATAAACTTGCAGTCTCCTTGTCAATAGCACATGTTACTACAGGTATACATCTATATTAATAAACACACCTGCTTTTATTCTTAAAAATGTGGAAAACAGAATTGAATGATTCAAGGCAACATTGATAAAACAACCATTTTCTCTTTTCTCTTTGTATTACATGTTTTGGAAAATTCCAACCTATAAACATAAACTATAAACATATTTTTTTTCTCTCTCGTATTACGCAGTAATCAATATCTTGTTAATCCATTTATGAGCTCAACTGTAAAAAATTACATCTGGCCTGGCCTGAGAACACAAACACTGCAGATTCTTTTTTCTTCACTTTATTACATTCCCCAAGCATCCCCTCCACTCTGTGTGAGATAAAATGATATCCAGAACAAATGATCATCTCTGTCACCAGAGAACCATTCATTTTTTATATTTTCCCCTCTCTTTTTTTCACTTTCTATCTATAGATCTTAGCATCCCCCTTCTTTCTATTTCAACACTTACTCAGGACACTCTGTAACACACTGACTATTATGAGAGTGACAGGAGTATCCATGTTGGACTGGATTGGCCTAAATGCCAGTCCCTATCCTCAAATGAGACCATTACACATCCTATTGCGGGGAGACACAAGTTGAATATAATTAGACTGCTAAATCAGCTAAAACTGGAAATGATGTAGAACGTGACCATCTCTGGTGACTATCTTGTTTTCATCACACATTCTTTTGTGCGGCTCCCATCTTGTGTTGAAGAACCACCGAAAGAACTCCCAAAAAGCAGTTAGCAGCCGTTTCCTTGTGTTCTATTAGCATTATTTTACACATTAATATTGTATGCATTATTCATGATTTAGAAATGGTATTAGGAGAAACTCTGGTGCTGATTTGAACCCACAGAGTGGAAATGGTTGCATGGCTTAGAACACAAATATTCATTAACAATGGCTACAGTTTTCAGGGGATGGCTTGACGAGTGGGAATTCTCTGCACAGACACTTTCTGCCACACTGACTAAAAATGATTGTGCACTGAGGGTGTTTTAAAACAAGAACAGATGGGAGGGAGTGTGAGCATGGACACAAGGGTACCGGGTGTATGAAGAGCACACACTGCGAGATTGGGAGGAAGGACATACAGTAGTGTTCGGGTGTGTTTGAAATAATGTATGTAAGTGTAATAGAATGGTTGATTGTATTTTTTAATCACTCGATTGCTTAAGTCACAATTAATGCATTAATGACATTTCCATTTCCCTGAAGTTGAATGACAAGGTGTTCTTTGGAGAAACGCATTCACACATTGTACTGGCACCAGGTGTTTGAAAATGAATGTTTCTGTTTTGTGACAATATTCTCGTGGAAGTAATATCAAAATGTACATGCATTCGGTTATACCTTTTAGCAGAAATTTGACAATATCTGAAGATGATTTAAAAGGTGATATTCCACATGACACATAGTGCGCTGTGAACAGTTATGGACTAAAACATCTGTGCTTCAGTTCAGCACAAAACATTAGAGTGTGCATGTTAAACGCAAACTAGTACACTGGCTGTAAAAGGTGAAGACTTTAAGAGCAAGTCCTCACCCACGCATTCTTCTTTGTTGTATCTTCTTCTTTTTGTTTTGTGATGCTTTTGCAGTTCTCATTTCCACTAAAGGACATAATACCCTGATTCTACCTATGACTCCAATGTTTCCTTCCCTCCTCCGCTCCCCTTTCTTCTAGTCTTCTCCTTTTTTTTCCTTTTGCACCTACTCTCTCTTTGTCTTTTCTTTTTGTCTCACTCCTCTGACCACTTTATCATACCATCCGCAGCAATTCTCTGTCTGTGGGAAACACACTTTTCACAGTAGCCCAAAACATAGACAGTATGAGGCATATATTGGCCCATGCATACTTTCTCTGCTATCATTCACTGCTTCTTCACTTGGTAGCAGCCTTACTCTCAGGGGAAATGAATTAGTAATATTTATGATGAAGCCCTCTCTCTCGACTACAGCCTCTATCTTTGCCTCTGTGTCTCATCTCCTTGGTGCATAAAATGACACTGATCTTATCGGTGCTACCTATGTAGTCATCTGTCAGCCCATCTATCTTTCCATCCATCAAACCGCTGGGAGAGTGATGGCTCCCTCAGCGTTTTTATGTGGCACCGTTGGCAAGCCAAGGTTGTTTGGAAACCACATAAAAATGGCGAGCGGCACCTGCGTCTCCGTCTGCGGACTTGTCAGAGCTATTCAAACATTTCTCGCAGGCAGAACTGGAAGTTTTCTAGCACACAAGTTATGAGTCCCTAGGCGAGTCTGGGAGTCTCTGCGCAGAGTATAACAAAGTGCCGCTTCACAAGGCAATGAATTAGTGTTTTACCCTTTGGCAGTCTACCGATTTATCTGTGCTATACACAAGAGTTGGTGTCGAGATTTCAGGATAGAGCTAGATCACATATCACGTGTTGACATTTCACAAAAAGAGGCATATAAAGACTGACATTTCACTTTCTGGTAGCATAATGGGTTTTAGAGTCCCACCAGAACACTTTTTAATTTAGATGATTTGGTTTCACACCAGTGTCTTCTTTTTCCATAAAAAACACAAAGTGTAATTCAATAAATAATAACATTTAAGTTGATTATAAATGTAAATAAATTTACCTGATTTTCTTAGTACACACCTGCTTATAGAGGTAAATGAATTCAAATGTCTTCATAGCACCCAGACATTTGAAGTATTGTATCCATTTATAATATAATACTTTAGTGTTGTTGACAGACTTGTGGTTACGGGAGTATTATTCATATTGCATTTAGAAAGGCTGCCATGATGCAGGAGGAAATGATTACAGCAAACAACTTTATTAAAATAATAAGCATGTTTCAGCCTTCATAGCATGCTGGACCTTCATTCTGACAGCAACACATTAGAGATGTGCTTTGTGGAAAGTAGAGTCCTATTAGGCATGTATCTGCTGTAGTTAATGGATGCTGCAGCGTGCCTGCTACCAGATATAACTGCTGGGTGTCTGATAGAGGCAGCCATAGTGTGCAATGAAACATTATAAATAACAATATTCATGGCAATTTGAGAGAGAAAATGAAGTCCTTCTGAACATGTTTTATATCAGTAAATAAATAATCACTTTAAAGCATACAGAGTTTGTGCATCATCACACAGACACACACTCACCCCCAAAAGGAGCCTAGGGACAAATCTATTTTTCTCCCCAAAAAATATTAATATATTACACCAAACTGAAGTTTAGAGTCTAGCATTAGCTTAGCTACAAGGACAATCATCTCCGTCCTTGCAGCTAATCGTTAAACATTACGTGATTTAATTGACAGCAATTTATCGGCATTATACTTTACCTACCTTTTCTCTGCATTCATTCATTCATTCATTTTCTACCGCTTAGTCCTGTTAGGGGTCGCAGGTGACTATCCCAGCAACTTTGGGCCTTAGGCGGGGTACACCCTGGACAATGGCCATTTAGTCGCAGGGCTGACAATTTAGAGACAGATAGTGACAGATTCCCTAGGAACACTTTAGATTTGCCAATTAACCTGTACATGCATGTCTTTGGACGGTGGGAGGAAGCCGGAGTACCCAGAGAGAACCCACGGTAACACATGGAGGACATGCAGACTCCTCACAGAAAGACCGGAATCGGCCGAGAATGTTTAAGTTGGCCGGGTTTTGAACTCACAACCTTTTTGCTGTGAGACTGGAGTGCTAACCACTGCATGCTTCTCTGCATGCTTCGTTTTCAATTTTTTTATTTTATTTTTTTCTGTTTCCCTGTGTTAAGATACATTTTTAGTGCTGAAAAAACACTTTATCAGCAAAACTTCCTGGAACGTCATATGACAAGCCAGTGAAGACCAATGGGAGTGCTCCTTTTTTGAGCATGTGGTTTTGTGAGCATGTCTTTGGCCGAGGTTTTCCTTCCTGAGTCCAGGTTCTCATCTATT
Source organism: Perccottus glenii (assembly GCA_024416835.2). NCBI lineage: Eukaryota > Metazoa > Chordata > Actinopteri > Gobiiformes > Odontobutidae > Perccottus > Perccottus glenii. The sequence continues at coordinate 18,632,904 of CM044557.2, read as the reverse complement.
AAAATCCCTTAAAATAAACAGTAGATGGCATTGTAAAGCCTGTTTTTTTCCACAATATATTGCTTTTGCAATATACTATTCGGAGTTTAAACCATTTATCCCAACTAGAAAGAAATATCAAGTACAGTCTGTTTAAGGTTGATCTTTACTTTTGTGGCTTATATGAGATAGCTGTCATTTCCTTCCCTCGTTATTTTCCTTGTACATTATTTTGTCCAAAAAAGAAAAGTATATTTTAAGTAGCAAACTGTCAGATGCCTTTCAAATGTGATAGTTTATAAATTACATTTGGTGTAAATGTTTCATTATAAATGTCTTCCCAGGAACATCAAGAAAATATACAAATTAATGTAATATACTGCCACTTTCCCTTATCCTAACATTTCATTTATTGCCCTGAAAAAAAAATGCAAATATGTTATAAAGACATGTTAGTGGAGATTTATATTTTATATTGATATTCCATTAAAATATTAAGACTTGCCACTTCAAAGGCAGAATGGTTTAAAATTCTAAAACCATATTTTAAATATTGTTTAAAATGTGACATTTCTTATAATAGAGATAATAACTGGGGCACGTTTTTTTTTTCCGATGCAAAAAATACCTTGTGTACCTTGTAAACCTATTTTCCCTTCTTTTTTCCCCCTCTCCAGTGTTGTTTATCATTTTCAAGGAGTGTAGAAATTGCTGAAACTACAAGGTAAAATGTGCACTTAATTTTTGCAGTGCAGGCGGAGGGCAAGGATGGCAACATTTGTTGTACCAGGGAAGATATCACACTACATGAAAAAAAATGCAATTGCCGCACATCACTTTTTTTTTTTCCTTTTTTCCAGATATATTCCTAATGCACTTTTGTCTTTAGTTACCTACTTTCCAAAGTATGTAGAATAAAAAAATATATATATATAAAGTGGCCATCTTATTTTTAGGTCCGATACAACTGCCCCTTTTTCATTTTATCCCAGCGAGAATTCAGCTGTGCCATACACACCGTCATAAATTATTCAGCTACAGTAAACATGGAAAAACATGTCAGAGGAGGATGGAATTTCACAACAACCTCTATGACCATATATGCACAACAAAGCCATGGGATGCAGCTGTGGAAAAAAATCCCTGTTTTGTTTAATTTCCCAGAAGAATACAAATAAATAGCCAACTTCCAAACTAGTGCACTTCAGTTATCCTGGAGCATTTTAACAGGAAGTGTATAAACTGAGAAGTGAACATCCTTGTTTGCTTTCAGACAATTATCCAAGCATGTATTCCACACGCATAACCTACTATAATTAAGTGCTTAATCAGGCAGCGAGATGATGCAAAATGAGATCATAATAGAAATTCCCCTTTAGCATATTTGCAGTGTGAGGAAAAAAGGCAACTTTCATGTAGGGTGCTGTCCCATATTGTTTCAATGGACTTTCTAAGAAATCTAAAGCTAAACACTTTGTGGGATATATTAGTAAAAGCATATTAACTGCACACAATAAAAAATGAAAGCAAAACAATATCCCTTGCATAATCAAAAAGAAGACTTTGCTGCCCAAAACTATTTGGCACATGTATGCATTTGATAATGAGGCCCAAAGGAAAGTGTGGTAACAGTGTTTGCCAATGAGTTCTCTGAAAATATCCCACTGTCAGTTCTTTAACCAAATAACAACTCCAAAATGTGCGCTAGCCTAGTTTCCCACTGCTTTACTGCCTCCTCAGGGCATAAAAAATCCCCTGACAGTCTTCGAACCACACACACCACAAACCCACTTCAGTTCCTGGAATCATGTTTCAGAGAACAGATAAATACTAGGACATTCTAAAAAAGACAAGCCCACAATGCAGGACATGATATTTTCTTTTACCCATTCTGATGTACAGCTGATACTTAGTTCATACACTTAATGCATTCCAATGTAATCCCTTCCCTCTGCTAAATGGCATGAGGAACACTCACTGCTGACCTTGGACAGCACAGAGTCTGGATTATTTTCAGGATGTCTTTTAAAAAGCCTTGTAGCATAATTTAGTAGAGAGGTAGAGTGGCTTTGATGGTGTGTTCAATGCACAAATACAAGGGAACAAGTCAAAAGTACAAATAGGCAAAAACCTCTTGAGTTGTTTTTAGCCATCAGTTTGTTGGGTCTGCCTTGTTGCTTTTTTTTTTTTTTTGTAATTGAAGGTATATTGCCCCTTGTCATCATATTTTTATGCTAATTAAACAATTACGTGGAGGGTCAAAAATAATGGAGATAGAACATAACAACACAGCTTTTTAGTACTATGATATTAACTACTTTTAACATATTTGACAACTGAATATATGTATTATGGCATGCATATTATATAGCTTGTTTTACTTTTTTTATGGAAAGTAGTTTACATGATGCTTCCATTAACACACAATCACACTTCATTTATATAGAAACATGCATTTTTATATATACAGTTGTGCTCATAAGGTTACACACCCTGGAAGAATTTATGATTTTTTGGCCATTTTTCAGAGAATATGGATGATAACACAAAAAAAAACTGTTTTTCACTCATAGTTAGTGGTTGGGTGAAGCCATTTATTGATAACATGCACACAAGTTGACACAAATGGGTTTGAATGGCTACTAAAGGTAACCATCCTCACCTGTGATCTGTTTGCTTGTGTGTGCTTTTTGCAAAGAAGAATGGGCAGCTTTAACATCTGAGAAAATAAAGAGCCTCATCCACAACTACCACAAAAGACTTCAAGCTATTTTTGATGTTAAAGGTGGCAATACACTGTATTAAGAACTGGGGTAAACCTTTGATCAGGGTAATTTGGGTAGTTTCTGTTGCCATTATGACTTAAAAAGAGTAAACACAAATGGCTTCACACAAAACCACTAACTATGAGGGAAAAATCTTTTTTTGTGTTATTATTCATTTTCTCTGAAAAATTCTGCCAGGGTAAACTTATGAGCACAACTGCATTGCTGAAGATACTGTAGACTTACTTACTGTAGTCTAACATTGGGGGTAAACATGGCAGATATTAAAAGCAAAACTGTCTGGTTGAGTTAAAGACACCCTGCAGTCCTTTAAGCATCTCAATCCCAAACTGCTTTGATGGAAATTCAACATTACCAACAAACTCTGCATCATTACCTCAGTTTTTGGGGTTTAGTGTCAGAGCTAGAGCAAAAATCACAACTTTTTACATGCATCCACCCACTCCTCACATTTATTTGATTGATGCTGAAAATAGAATGACTTATTTCTCACACAAGGAAATGTTTTAACACCATATAGGAACATTTTATGTTTCACTGAGCTGATCATTTAACAAAGCAGTTCCTTTAAAACCCAAACAAAGCCTGTATCTCTCTTTTTTTAGAAACTGGGACTGGAATAAGGTTTACAGTATGTTTGAATGGACTGTGCTGGGTCGATGAAGGATGGCACAAAGTGTGACATTAAGTACAGGTGGACATCAGCACAGGTCATCAGGGCTGTCTGGTTCTCTTGATCACAGTCATGGCCACTGCCAGGCTTTTTGAAGGATGAAGAATAACTGACTTGTCCCCTTCAGATTCATGCTTTGTCCAACAAATTAGCAGAGTGTTTCCAGCAATGTAATTACCTGAGTCGGACAATAACTAGACTAAACTGATTATAAAATCATCACAAGCTTTTATCAGAGAGGCTAATGTGGTGTAAGTCCTGCAACTTAGAATGACTCCTACAGCTAATTTAATTACCTTTATCAACAATATAAATCCCAAAGCAAAGGCAAGGTTGCCACGTTCTATTGCCCTTAATAACTTCTCAATTACAAACCAAGTGGACTTATATTAAACACATAACTGTGTTAGCTTTAAATGAAGGTGCGGCTGCTCTACTTCTGATTGAACACTGTTGCATACTGTAGGCGATCCATCATGGCAGAGATATGTGTAATCCATGACTGCATGTCTGATGAGGCACACTGCAGCCCTTTAGGAGTCTCTGCCGCCTGACTGCTTCTGAGGAAATCCTGACAGAACCTGCAGGTCAAAACGTCTCAAGCCTCCAGGTGCAAAACAAACACTTGGTTTATGCTATTACTAATGCAGCTGAGTCAAGAATCAAGGGTTTTGCGGTGACTGGAATATTCCCAGAAAACAACAAAGTCTCCAACATAAATCTGTTTAATCTAGATTTACAGATACATAAATATCACTCTCTCATCTTCTTTCAATAATAAAATGTCTGGGTATGGTGAGTAAAAACATTGTAAAAACATTGTCCATTACTTGTTCAGTTGTTATTTAGGGAAGAAAAGCAAGGTTTGTGTAATTTAAAAAGTCTGCAAGCGCTGAGGAAAGTAGAAACACTAAATAGAAACAATTTTTTTTAGAAAAAAAAGCCTTTTCAAAATGACAAAACTACTTCTGTATTTTACAACACTGACTTACGCACAATAATTCATAAAGTCTGCCCAACATGCAGTAAACCATTAGGTTAAAAGTCATTCTTTTTATGTATGATGGGCTACTCACTCTGTGTGAAGCGTGGGGGGCTATCATTAACATCAGTGAGCCTCACAGTGACAGTGGTAGTCCCAGATAATCCTCCCAGGTGGCCACCCATGTCCTTAGCCTGAAGCACCACCAGGAACTGGTCCTGGGTCTCACGGTCCATGTCAGGGACAGCTGTACGCAGAATACCTAAAGAACACAAGAGCACAGCATTAGACTATAAAGCAGGAAAAGTCTGTTTTACCTGAAGAGAAATGGCACTAAATGACCATAATATATCTACAAGGGCCTAAAAGGGATTTTAAATCAATATTTATAACTTAGTGATTACAGGCTCCTAAAACCCTGGCCCCAAAATACACTGTCTGGCCTGTTGTGTTGTTTGGAACAAAAAGCTCCCTGGGCACTGGGATTTCAGCCAGCGCTCTTCACAAAAGACTACAAGAATGTTAAGAAAATACAAGACAAGTTTAGATAGTGGCACTGATTTTAAAAAAACACCTTTTTGCACCCACAAGGTATTAAACGTTGCTAATACTGATCTTCTTGTACTACTAACATTATAAAAATAAAGATTAATATAAAGTTCATTTATATTTTTTTTTTCTGATCACAATGACCACTGACAGGGAAAATCAATAACATTTAATATCAGGATATATGACACCTGCATCATCATGACAAACAAACAAACAGCTTAACTCCTTAAAGCTGTTCAGTTATTTATTAATAATTGCATTTGCAGTTAAATCACAATATTAAAAAAATGATTTTTAAACCACAGAGGCTGCAATTATTGTGTAATCATGTGACAATAACAAAGCTATATTTGCCTCTAGGCAGTGTCTGAAATGTGTTTCTAAACATGTGTGTCATGCTAGGTCGGATCATATTTAGGGCCCCCTTTAGGGAGGTCTGCAACTGAAGATCACAGATCTGGAGTTCTGATGGAGTCCAGACCACAACTGGCACTTTTGTCATAATGTCATGGCCAGTCATTGTAACTATTTCATGTGTATTTTCTAACTATGTCAACATACCATCTTTTATGTTCTAAAACAACGTTATTTGCTGTATTTTTGAGTATTCATGTTTTACGTATTTTATGTACAAATGTAATTTTTCAGAAAAGTAAAAAGATTCATTAAACGTTAATATCTGTCAGATGTTTAGATGTGCTTTTCTGTCATTCAGTCAATAATAACCCAGCAGAGGAGTATGTTTGCCATTATGGGGTCAGTACTTATTAAGATATCCTTTATTAAATGAGTGAATGCAGTGAATGGGCTGTTTATGTCAGAGTACTTTTCGGTGCTGTTCATGATCAGGTAAAAGAGAAAGTGCTTTTAGACGATTTAAGACAGGGCTCTTTTATGACCCTTTTTGGCATTGGAAACCCTTTTCAGAAATCTATTGGACATTGTCAAAGCATGCTGTCATAACATGGAGGACACGATGGCTTGAAGTGACAGCTCTTCTGACATTTCTGAGTCACTTAGTTACCATCTGACAGTGACAGTACATAACTCAAAGTCTAGCTGCAGTCATACAGATACATAAGCATACATTCTGTATAATGTTGTAGATTACAGCTGTTTATACTCCAGATGTTTATTATTCATTTATCATTGCATTGGGTTTAGATTTGGAAGGATTTCTTTTGTTTTGTTTTGTATATTGCCCTAAATATCAAAGATTTTTTTTACATTACTGTTGTCCCAACAGTGTGCTTTTTGATTACAAAAATGGACAATCACTATTTTTTACCAGTGGTTGTCTGTGATTGGACATATGGGGTTGAAGTATTCATGTAATGTGGAAGTGGCGTGACATTTTTGTGGCTCCACTCACAGCATTTTTTATCAGTGAAATGAAAAAGTGCCCCATTTTACCTGAAAGGTAGGAGATTGGATTATTCCATATATATCTTTCACTATAATGAAGAAAAATAGGAATAGAAAAGATAAATCATTGCATGCAGAACATCAGATATGCTGACAGAGCAGAAACTGTTCTTCTATATCTAATATATGACATTTTAACAGCACTTACAGTATATGCACACTCTTTAACATGGATCATTTCCTAATAGTTAATGACCATATTCTTTTACATTATTACATATACAGATGACGCACAGCAAACGCAGCTCTCACCCAACACCAGCCAAAGGAGCCGTCTGGATGACTCAAGGTGAATCATAATTCAAACAGGCCTGTTTTGAATATTAACAAACCAGTCTGACTTTTTGAGTGGAATTCATGAGCAAATAAACGGAATATATGAGTTAATATTCCCACTGCAGAACGTACATTTTAAGAATTTGATGATGGAGTGAGAGGAAAAAGATTGGGAGAAAGTAAGCTAAAAAAGAAAAGAAAGGAGAGTAATTCAAATTCTAAACCTTGACTAGTGTCACGTTTAATGTGCATAGTGTGGATTTAGGTATATACTATTTCCCACTTAGCATTTCAAACCACCACAGCGATCTTCACAAGACTTTCTCATACATCAGAGGAATCAATTACCAAACATTGACATTCAACAAGTGAAGCGCAAGTACCGTCTATCTTGACCCTTGTGGGTGAAATAAACACTCACAGCACTTTCACCCACATAAAGGATAAAATACACTTTAACAGCTTCAACGTGAGCTAAGTGTTATATGTGCCCTGTCAATCTAACAGCACCAGACAACCACAACTCAATTCAGCTGTGATTGCCCTCCAAGGTGTAATGCTAAAAAAGTAATCATAATAAATTTGAAAAAAGTAAATGAATAAAGGTGCCATTCTTCAGTTCAGCTGTCATCATCTTGCCCTTGGGTGACAAGCGCAACACAGAGGCACATCGAGAACACAGGCGTCAGCCGGGTCCTTTGAGCCCTCTGTAATCAGCTCTGTGTATTATAGTTCACCAAACTCCACTGACATCTCTCTTTGAACACATGTCTTTTGACATGACTTTCACCAGAAATAATAAAATTAGGCTACTGGGCTTGTGTTTTGTTTTATTTTTTCTCTCTTTTTTTTTTTTTGCACAGTGTACAAAGGCCCTGGCAGCATGAATACATTTGTGCCAACTATTGGTGGAATAAACTAGACTTGGGGAAATGAGGGGTGTCATCTAGGCAGATGAAAATGCTGGACTTTATTAAAAAGTCTTAATGCTCTTGTTAATCCATAAAAATTTTAGTGTTAGATGTAAAAAATGTTAGATTATGGATTGTTATTCAATCACACGGTTATTGTTTTTCATTGGCCATTGTTTTTGGCAGCTCAGTTGCCAGCACAGCCATAAAAAAAATAATTAAGCGCATTTAGCAATTACTCATTTTGTAGCTACTTTAGAAGTAAAAAACAAATCAACAAAACATGGTTTCATGTTTAGACCACATAAGGTTGATCCTAACTATAAAGCTATAATCCACACAAATAAAATTTGAAGTAGCTGCTTTTTATGGTTCTTGTAAAGCAGTGATAGTTACGAGACTAAACAGGGTTATTAGACATAATGAGAGTGTCTTGACATTATATTTTAGAACTTTAATGAATTGTTGTATCCTTAAACTTAAACTAGTAAAAATTGCATTCTTAGCCTGACAATAATCAAGCATGCTCCTAAAAACATATTATCAGACAGTTTCAACATTAGTGCACTGGTTCAGCGGAGACAAAAAGTGTCAACACCATCTGGTCTTTACATAAATGATAACTGTTAATAAAGTCTGACTTTGGTAGCTTTGTCATTTCACATAACTAATATGTGAAAATACAAAGAAGTATATGATGATGCAATAGTTATAGAGTTTTGAGAAGATACATAGGACTAGAGTTTATTAATGGGTTTGAGCTGAGGTAGTTAAAATGAACCCAGTATAATAAAAAAATTAAATAAATGATGAACTTGTGTTTACGGCTGAAGCCTACAGTAAATCTATTTGAGTCAGCTCGATAGAGATAATGTAATAAACTTTATAGCCACTAACTTAAAGTGGCCTTCATACCTTTATGTAGAAAATAACATAAAACATGCACATTGCTAATATAAGCAAACATGTAGTCTATGCACTAAATATTTTATGCTATAACATTAGCACAGTTGATATTTTAAGATTCAAAGATTGACACTAGTTTTTGGAAAGATTTTTGGACTGTGATGAAAAAACATTAGCATATAGTTCTGAAATGTGCTCAATATATGCACAATTTATAGACAGTCTTATTTTGAGTTTAAATAAACATATTATGTTTAAGTTTTGTACTGCATGTGTGTTTGCTCTTGAACTTCTTCATGTTTGCTTGTCAGCACTATGTGCATGTTTGCTTATGGACATCTGTGCATCTTATAAATCTGTGCCAGTAGTAAACAGCACCATGACACACACTCTTACCTGTCTGGGGATCAACAGAGAAGTACTGCTGGCCCTGCACCAGTGTGTACACGAGCCTGGCGCTGTTCCCATAAGTCGGGTCATCAGCATCTGTCGCTGTCACCTGGATTATAGACGTGCCTGCAGCGAGGGAGATAGAGCACATGATGAGAAGAGCACGGTAGAGCAACAAGGGATGTACAAAATGAACAGGGAGAGATAGAGCCAATATAAGAGGAAATCTGAAGAAGGTATGCAGTAAAATCTGGAAAGAAGGATTCTGTTTAAAATGAGGAAATTGAGAACAAAGCAGTTGTTACTAAGAATACTGCAGCATCTACATTTGAAGGTAATGAGAAAGCTTTATATAAAGACTGCCACTACTCTCTCCCACTCCTTTTCCAATCTCTTTCCAACAGCAGTGTGACAAATACTTTATTTGAAACCTGCACCCCCCATTCCCCCTTCCGCCTCTTTCTCACTTCATTTCTCTTCATCTCTGTCTCCAATTCCCTTTCGCTTCTTCGCTCTCTCTCGATCGGACATTCTGTCTTTTCAATGCCCCACCTACACCCCTTCCTTATGCCTTGAAATGTTTCTACAGTGCTGTTTCAATTTGCCAGGGAAATTTGGACAATGTTGGCAGTTAACTTAATATATATATGATAAACAGTAAACATGTTCCTTTATTGTGTATTCATATGTATTATTTTTTAAACATAGAGCAGGCTGGATGCACATTCCCATGGAGATGGGTCATGCAGGTAGGAGGGATTTGTGACAGTATCGCAATAAATAAGATATTGTGATGCATGTGCTGCTTGTATGAGCTTTTTTTTTTTTTTTTTACAAAATAGCATTGCTTAAATAAAGGCTACCATTAGGTTAAATAAGGCATTGCTATTTTTCCATTTGAATATCAAGTATTAAACACCATAAATAACCAACTGATGAGGTTGAGCACAGGCACAATATTATTAAAGGGTGAATGTACTGTGGCATCACACATGTTCATTGGCAGCAGATCTGAGAAGGTTTATTTAACTAAAGGTTAGTGTAGCTATCTGGTGCTAGAATGTAGCTAGTGATGCTAACATCAGTAATGCACCACTAAACATTTTAAAGCCTTATAGGTGAGTTCACAATGTCACAATATGGCTAGTTGAACTTCAGTATAATCCCTTTCACATTTTAAAAATAAGTTCTTAAAGTCATGCTTCAAAGATACACAAGCTGTCAATTAAACAGGTCAATAAAAAGAGTGCTTAATCTTTGGTTCAAAAATGCCCCTCAAAAAAGAAGACCATCATAGTGTGTTTTTATTTCAAGACATTCTAAATAGGAGTCAGCTCTATCTGCATGAGAGTTCTTACCAAACTCTTCTCCTCTGTCTATTAATGTCCATAAATAGATCGTATTCTCCAGTTTAACCATCGTCTCTGATTTGACAATGAAAAACATGTTTTAAAGGTAATTTCCACTTTGCTGTTGTGCCACAATAACATTTTTAAAAAGACATTGAAACTGTTTTGTGGATATCAACACACAAGAAGAAAAACAGGAAGCTTGCAGATGCACATTTTAAGTAATTTGACAGCTGGAAGACAGCTCAAGAAAAGAAATCAAATAAAATAATCATGAAAAATAAAAAAGATTCTACGCACTAAAGAAGTTCAATGTGAAGTGGCATTTAAAAGTCAAACTGGAATTGATATTTACGAGCACATGTAAGATATAATTATATGTTATAAATGTGCTCTGTTACACACAAGCTGCCAATCCAGTCTATAATTAGTGAATTCTATGACTAAATCAGGGCACAAATCACCACTGCTGACCGTTAAATAATTAAGATGTCAATCTGCTTTACAGCATTACCAGTAATATGTTGTCTTGATTTCAAGAACTCACTCACTGGACACAAATCTTGTCTTTTTGACTAAAGAAAAACAAACTATATACGTATATTGGTAAAAACTAATAATGCCTCAAGATAAAGCAGCTTGTCTCTGAGGTTGACACAAGTGCAGAGCGGTAGCAAATATATTGGTATGCAGCCTGCCAGACATGCACAAACAGCCACAATCCACAAAGATCAAATATTCACACAAGAGCGCATCCATCTGGAATGCATGTTCTTATAAGACGTTTGGGCTCTGGGGAATAGGAATAAGACTTGCGCCTTAGTTTATACACTATATCAGCTTTCAATATTTATGCTCAAGGTTAAACTTTAAATGCGAGTCATTCTCCCTGATTGTGGATACACATCTGGTGAGATGTTTACACGCAGTCGGCTGAAACCAGCACTGAGAACAAGACGGGGACTGGCAGAGTTCCAGCACACCTTGCCTAAGTGTCTCATCGCAGTAGATTAGAGGCGTCTAGCCTTCCCTCTGTCACCTTGCCCTTCAATGTATCATGTAATGAGCTTTCGACACATCATCATCTTCACCGCAGCCCTTCTGCCTCTGTCACATTTTCTGCTGAGCGCCTTGGTAAATATTGAAATGTCAAGTAAATGTTTATGATGGACTGAACAAGTCAATCTGAGGAATGAGTGGCTATAAGAGCCAACACTCATAATGCAGCTGATAGAATTACTAAATAGTTCTTGTCTCATGCCATGGCACGCAGACAGCTTCAAGGGTGACACTGGAATTAAACTATTAAGCATGATGTTTGAGGGTAAAAAAACAGACATCAGACAACTTCTTTAACTTCTTTAACCAGTTTGTGTGTAAAATATCTCAAATATTACCCACTTTTGGAAATTCAAAAAGTTTCTCAGAAAGCAATTGTCTTTGATTTTAAAAGGCATAGAGTGCTTCTCAAAGTAGAATCTATTTTCAGGGGGGCACAGTGCAGTTTAAATGGAGATTAGAGTACTTTTTGTACATACAAACTGTTTCCTAGAGGCACTCTGCCATCGTGCTCGGAATCACAATGTCACCCGGTTATTGTCAACGACATCTCATTGCACCATGAGCTCAGGAATCTGTCCTATCTCTGCCCTTATACTGCTCATATTATTTCTGCTTCAAAGTAGTCTTCTTTCCTTGTTTGTGATCTTTTGACATTCGCAGCAATGATCTGGTCATTGCCTCGGACATGTCACTGTTAAAATTTGAATGAAATGAAAGTGCCTTTAAAAGGGGTATGATATTTTTTACATAGCACATGTTTTATGATACTGTGAATATCTTGAGCAGATGTGTTGGAAAACTGTATTGGCTATGTACATTTGTTTGTATTACATTGAAAGCATGTCACTTTTTTTCATAGACTCATTTTGGATACTCTCCTTTGTGTTTACATCTTCACTATAAAAACACAGTAAAATGGATTATGTTTTACCAATACATAAACGTGTATTTCGATTTGCAATTCTTTTTTTTTTTTTGCCTTTATTGATAGTAGACAGTAAGTTGACAGGAAACAAGTCGAGAGGGGGATGACATTGGGCTGTTTGACCTACCCGAGACGAATGCTCTACCAACTGAGCTGGGGTGCCCCGCCCACTTGGATCTGCAATTCAGACTGCAGTAAAAACGAATCAGTGCTCAGGATCAAACTGCTTGGCCCTGAGGTTGATGCAGCAAAGTATCAGACATCCGATCATTATTTTTGCTTTGATACACCATCTGAGCATTAGATAGAAAGAGGGTTTGGGCAGTGGTTCGGACATTACTTCTAAACTTTTGTAAAAGAGACTCAAATGGTTTATTTTTTTTTATTTAAAAATCATTAAAATAAAATGAAATCTTTATACACGGCATGTGATTAAAGAAATGTGATCAGGTAAAGCTTGGCTGTCCTCACAGTTTTTTTATAAACTGTTAAAACACAGTAAACCATCAATAACTTTCTGGTATGCTACATTGTTTACTAGCACAGCCTCCACTTGTAACAAGACGATATCCTGAAAAAAGGTACACAAGTAGAGGATGCCTTAATGTCCAAACCTCACCAGTGTTTGTCTTATATATGTGAAGAAAAACAATGTTGTTATGATAACCTGTGGCGAATGTGCTTGAGTACAAAATAGAATATAGAGTATATTATGTACAAGTTTTCACAAATGGACAATTGCACTCACTGTTCTAAAGGCAGAAAACACTTTCCTAATGAGGTGGAGACGAGTGTTCTCTGGTGCGGCGGAGTCCCAAAGAAGCATCATGTCCTACACTGATGGAATATTAATAAGCAGCAAGACTAGTAGACACATTAGGTCTTGTTGATTGCGAGTTATTGCATGTGAATACAGTGCGGTACAAATGCAAATATTGTAACAGTTTGTACAGTTAAAGGCCATATTATTACCATAATAAGCAGTGCTGTTGAATTAGTGTATAATTACAAGCTGTGAAATTAGCCGCTGTAGATTGAACATATGTAGCACTGTTTCATTCCCCCTGCTTTATAATGGTCACAGGTATTTAATCAAAGAACAGAAGGAGCCCATACATCCTACAGCCAGATATTTTTGACAGCGTTATTAAAGATGAACCATTAATCTAAGGCATTACATAGGCAGCCTGAATTGCATTTAAATCCTACTTTTGATTAGCATTTTGATCATGCATTTTGAAGAGAGCTGTGACTCTAAAATGGCCAAGTCCAAAGCGTGATATTTTCTCAGTCTGGTCTCAGCACCCTGAAACAGATGCAATTTCATGCCAAAAAGAGTAATAAAATTGAGGAGATCTGCTAGAGCTGCCTTTCAAGAAATAGAGACTGAAAAATGTCGAATGCAAAATCTGTGTGTATCAAGATGTATGCATAAAACTGTAAACCTTGCAAAGATATTTATAGAAGTGAGGTGAAGCATGTGGCCTATATAACAGTACACGTGCCCTTCACTGTGGGCCAATTTTAGCGTAAGTGAAGTCCCTTTACAAACTCTTTCAGTGTCTGAAAAGGGCACCCAGGAATCCCCAGACCCATATATTCTGACCTGTATGACAGGGACACAAGGCTGGGTTGGATGAGTGCACAAGGGAATATTCCACTGTTTCTTTTTGCACCTGCCAGACATTCTGCTTAAAGTATTCCAGTAAATGTTTTCAGAGGGGTTTGCTCACATGAAAAGCTTAATACCAATCATCAAAGTGGTCTTGTTAACGCATCGTACGGACATGCATCATTAAGTTGTACATTCATTAAACACAGGGCAGGTTAATTTGTGTTTTTACTTAATTATGCTTCAGTGCTGTAAATGGAATGATTTAGAAATGGCTAAAGGCATTAAATGCTGCTCTTTTTTAATATGATTATTACCTAGCTCAACAAAATTAAATGTTGAGCACATTCACTTGAACAGATCAGTCATTCCAAGTGTGAGGATATATTGTTATATAAAGAACCTCAGGGTTGCTTAATGGTGTTTGTCACATCCTCTTACAGTGTGCTTGATCATTAGATTATATTCCATGTGTTGGTTCATATGCGTATTTACTGACTTTGTATTTATTATATTTTTTATGATTTACTTTTACATAACACCAGTCTTGTTATATCCCAGTTTTAGTGTCATGTAAGCGTCACTAAAACATGAATGAGTGGAATATAGACTTTGAGATGTGAGGAAGCTAGGCAAACATGTGGATAGACTCTATTACTCGAAACAGATGATAAACAAACAGCGATCTGTTTGGAGCACACCCTGTCTTTTAAAGCTTTGTATTTCTTCAATTGTGGGACTTCGAGCGGATTCACAATACATTGTTTCTGTGTATGGCAGCTGTCATTTGGTGTACACAATCAACCGCAGCAGCATCTTTTGAGATAATAGATTTTTTTTTTATCCAGAAAGACTCCATACAATATCATATAAAAAACTTTTTTTCACTTTAAATTGTAATAAACTCTCAAAATGATAATGTTTTGGGGAAAAAATAAACATGTATAAAAGTGGCATCCGTATGCAAATTTCTCCGACCACAGCAGACGTGCAATGGAGGAGTCGTTCAAAACTCTTTTCTTCAACAGTGAAACGGTAGGCTTTAAAATGATGTTTTGATATTGGATGAAAAATTCTATTCTCAGTCTGCTTTGTAAATAACTGCCCTCTGGCTCTGACATCAGGTTGGAGAAGAGAATCTGTGTATTATAACCCACTGAACGCCTTAGTGCTGCAGGATTTTACCGCCATTTAAAAATGTATTTTACCTAAAAAGGCTGCACACAAAATGGTAATAGAGTGTGAAAGGCATCGAGGCAGCAATAGCAGAGCCATGTTGTGTGATGGCTGAGGTGCTGTGGCTGTCAAAAACCCACACATTTACATCCATATGCATTGAATTTCAATTATTAGTTCATGTAACACTGCAAAAAAAAGCACAAATTATCTGATGTTTTAAGCAGAAACATGATTACTTTACAATAAAAATATATTGTAAAATTATTAATAATAATTAAGTTATTGTTATACATTTTGACTGATTTTTGTCCTACAAAAGATCATTATTAATACATTATTATTACATTATTTTAATAAGCATGTAAAAGAAATATATAATGTAAATGTTTTTCTATTTACTCAAATGTCATATGATATAACTGAAAGGCTTTAATAAGCAGAGCCCCATTCACAAAATAGCATTTTAATTAAGGCAAGCTGATATCACTCCAACTATGCAAATGTTGATAATATGTTAATAATAAGCCATAGCCAGTTTTTAATTAAAGTTCTCAATTGTAGCTCAAGGCCACAATATAATATATAAAGTGATTTGTGTCACTGACCTAAGAAAGCTAAGGTTCAAATCCTGAAGGACTTGGAAGGACATTGTTAAAGGCACAGAAATCTTAAGCCCCGCCAATTTCTAAATATTATAGAAATTAAATCTTTGCAATACATTTCTCTATATTTAGCAATCATTACTTTTCCTCTGCTATACATTAAGCCTGGTTTGGGTTTAAAATTTATTTCAAAGCTTAAGATTTTAAAATGGCTATAATTTAAAACATCTGGGGTTTGTTGTGGTACAGGCTTAGAAGATCTGCTAAATTCTACATTATATAAGTAGAAATGTTTGCTTAATTAGAGGTCTAACTTTGGTCACCTCACGTGTGTATTTATTTGATTTTAAATTGCAAATTCCTTCATTGAGGCTGCTACCATTTCACCACTGCTGAGCAAAATGCCTGCAGACAATGTGAGATAGAAATAATAAAACATACTGTCTGGCTGTGATCAACAGGGACATCCATCATTCAGCAGTCCGACAGCACTGACTGGCTGCTGGTACTTTAGTCTGATTAAACAGCAGAGCTACAAGGCAGAGACATAACGTCTGTACACAATGGAACTCTCAATGGAAGTAAGTTCTTATCTATTGAGATTATGTTTTTTAACCAATAACGGTGATTGGAACAATGATTTAAAGCCAGCTTTGATTCATGCTCTTGTCTCCGGGAGCTGCCTCTCGATGAATGTTTCATTGTGTTGCTCCATGTTGAGCTTTGTGTAAAGGTTACTTGTTCAAACCATAACAACGGTTTGTCCATGTCTGCTCTCTTGTGGCCTTGGGATTCAGTTTGATCATTACTTTGCTAGCTGGGTTGGCAGATGGCTTTGTGATGGTAGTTTATTTATGGCTTGCACATAGGAGACACTAAACTGAGTCTTATTTCATTACTTAAAAATGAAATAAGACTCAGTGGTTTGTGAGAATACTAGTTACTGAAAGAGCTAAAATATCAACATTATTCAATAAAATTGTATTTTTTTTTTATCCTAAATGTTAATTAACCAGTCCATTTTCCATTACCTATATTTTCCATTTCGGGAACAGTGGCGATGTAGGGGCCTTGATCAAATACAGGTGGGTTGTCGTTGATGTCCTGCACCCGGATTATGAACTGGGACGAGGGTTCTAGGGCGCGGTCTGTCTGTCTGTCAGTAGCTGTGGCAATGAGGCGGTACTCATCCTTCTCTTCTCGGTCCAGTGGTTTGGTGACGTGGATGTTCCCCGTCTTCTCGTCGATCACAAAGACGGAGCCAGCCCCCTCGCCTCGCAGCACATACTTTGTGCGTCCATCATTCCTGTCCATGTCAGTGTGCAACTACATGAGGGATGGGAAAGGGTAAAGAGGAACCAGACAAAATGGGAAAGTGAAAATGGGGAAAATAGAAAGTAGATTGTAGGGGGGCGACAAGAGAAGGAACATAAAGGGTGGGAAAGAAAAGACAAGAGTAAACACCGGTTAAAAATTAACTTTGTTTTTTTGAGACAGGCAGTGAAGACAAAACAAGCAGATTATCCTCTGCATGCCTCGAGGACATAATGAATTTAAACACACAAAGAAGTGCTCACAGTGCCTCGTCCTTGCACACACTTCCCTTTCATTGTGTGAATATGCCTGTTCCTGAAGCATAGCAGTTATGAAGTAGGATCTTCTTAATCTCAATTATATCCAGAACACATGCTCTTCTGCTCACTCTAAAGCCTTGATTCACTTGATCGCAGCTGTGGATGGCTAGAGCTTACTAGTCTGCATGCATACATTGCTCGGGCTATTTAATGAAAGCACCAAATCAAAGGTATAATGAACAGTGGGCCAATCAATTATTCTGTAACTAATAAGTGTGTATGAGGGAAAGCGGAGGGGTGTGTAGTGGTGGGACATGCTTAATCGATCGCAGCCTTGTGTTGAGCGTTATTGGATCAGTGCCTGGCGGGATGGCAAAGCAGCAGACCGCCCGGTGTCCTCTCATGCAAGGAGAGGTAATATCAGAGAAGGCTCCACAGTGTCCTCAGTCCCCGACAGGAGAGACAGTGCAGCAGGGCGCACTCACCGCATCAAGATTCAATCTCATTAACCCACACCTACGTGTAATGAATGGCAAGTGTGCCCAAAAAAAGAAGTCCTAAATTAGCCTCCGCTCATGAGAGTATGTGACATTGTGACTTAAGACTGACTGAGTCTGTGTGGCTTTAACTTGAGAGAGCATTGTTGCATGGCAACAGCTAAGTACATTTGCTAAATGAAATGAGAATAGATACTGTGAAATAAAGTGTTCATTTACTTTGAAAATAACCATTTCTCACAGAAGAAAATAGCAGGGATTCCAGGGAGTAAATGATCAATGTTCCCATAAAACCTAAAGGCTGAGATTGTGCAAACATTTTGTAGTTGTAAAAAAATGTCAAAAATGTCCAAATGTAAGAATCATTTTAAAAAGCCTACTTTAAACAAATAAAGGTTATATTGTAAAGGAACCACAAAGCATTGAGATGAGAGTGAAAAACTGAAAACAAACTACAAACTTATCTGAAAAGGTTTTTCTGTCTTCTTATGTCATATGCATAGCAATGCTGGTCCTAGCTAGCCCCATAATACAGTGACTAGCTACAGTTTTTTACATGGTAGTCCAAAAAACTGCTATATAATCTGCCTATACAAGAACCGAGCACCCTCACAGCCTTACATTTACATAAACAAAGTGGCTGTGGTCAGCTTGGAGCAAAATGTCTTAAACTGCTTCGGAGGCACAACTTCCATTTGCATGTTAATGAAAGCATTTATTAGAGCACTTACTTCTTAACAGCTATGTAGCTAAATACAGTTTGTGCTTTCCTTCAACTGAACACCAACTTTAAATGTATTCTTAAGAGTTTGGGACTTTAGTACAAAGTCTAGTATAATCACTTACTTAGATGGCCCAACTAAATCTGTGAACCGATATTATTCTATTGGGCAACATGGCTTTATTATAATGAAGCATGTTTCAGGCAGTCCAAAACAGCATACACTGTATGTTTCTCTTAAATGTAACGTAGAAAATACAGGTGCAACAGAACAGGAGCTCAGTATATCAATCAGCAGAGAGATTGTGTCACTGAATTTGCTTCTGTCAATTATGTTTGCAGTTGAGGTGACCCAAGGTCAAGTTAAAGTGTTCACATTTCAACTGGCACTGTAGTTTAAGCCTTCTTACTTGGGGGCCATCTTACTCGGGGGCATCTGGGGCCAGTTGACCCAAACATGCGGCTGGTCAGGACCACCAGGGGAGCATGGTTCCTCACTCTCATTAACGAAGAGCCATTAACAATCAAAGTCTTAACGGCCCTGCGGCTTAACGAGAGGACTTAACGAGCGTCTTAATGAAGCCCTGGCCATCATTACCACAGTGAGCGGCGGTGGCGCTGATTGAAAGCACTGCTCAGAGTCATTCCGGAGCAGGAGTGCCCAGCCTTAGGAAACCAAATCCATTTAAGAAAGACCTCTCACCCTTATCTGTCCCTCCAAGATTAATAGAAAAGTATAATAAGGAAAAAGCACATATCCAGATGAATTGGTAATGGATATTTTATGTGCAGAGGTGGTCCAACTTTGGAATATCTCTCAGCCACCTGTCAGTCTGTAAGAATATGCAAACAATACAACTGGTTATCACCATATTTCACATCCATTTAACTTGAATAATATGACATCTCATAACTCCTACATTTCATATCCTCCGATTTGCCATCTAATACTTCAAGAGCAAAACAATATGCAGGCACTGGCTACAAAAAACAAATATACAAATGTATCACCCCTGCTTGGAGAGCGATTTTAGTCAGCCATTTCTATTTTCACTTTTTTATGTTGTGTATGCAGCACCCAGCCTCTCCAGACTCCTAGATATCCTCAATTACTTATATTATCATGAGGTTATATGCTTATACTCTTATACTCAATTTCATTTTTGCAATCATCATAAGTCATGAAACGATGAGGAAAACTACTCTGTGCCAACCTCTAAATCACTGAAATAACTAAAACGCCACACACACAATTTCATATTTCTGCCACAATAAATCACTAAACACCATGAAGAAAATGTGTGTATGTTGTTTTTTTCTTCACAGCCATACATTTGGCTAATAAATGTGTCCTTTCATATTCAGCATGTGTGGCCTTTTAGTATAAGAAAAGCATTGAACAGGGAGAAATTTTAAACTATAAATTTAAGTCACAGGTCACGCACGATACACAGAGGTAGTGCAAACCTCATGAGGACCTTGGCATTGGCAGCCACGTTGAGCTCTGAAAAAAATCAAGGAGAATCTGCAACAGCACATGTCAGGTTTCAGACAATCCCCCTATCACCACTACAAGTCTGTGGAGAGAGGAAAGCACTTCATTTGCTGTGTGGCAACTTCAAAAGGCACACAAGACTTTAAGACAACTGCAAATCCAACAGACCAGTCAAAACTTCACAACAAGGCTTCAGCTGAGGAAACACTGGGAGCTGGGATGGAGCCAGCTCTTTCAAATCAGTCAGGAAGTGTCTAGAAGGGCAGAGGTAAGAGGGTCAGCCAATCGATTTGGAACGGGACCACAAAATTTAGTTCAGAGGGATTTCAGAATAAACAGTCCAATCAGGGAATACTGTAGTGAAAGTTATTTGTGAGAAGGCCGGCATGAGTTCAGAGAAATGTGTGAAATGAAAGCCCGCCTTGTGTCCAGACTTGACATTGAGATTACTAAAGGTTATATAAAAGGTGTTTGTGGCAGGTGCTTTTAATATGCACAAACCAGGTTAATAAGTAACTCTATCAAAAGTAGCACTGTACATTTCTTTAGCAGAAAAATGCAGCCTCATTATCAGTAAAAAATAACTGTTATATTGCTGTGAATGATGAGTGAATGCACACCTCACACAGTGTCTTGCCCAAAGACACAACAACAGAGCGGGATTCAACCCGCCAACTTTCCAGTTATATGACAACTGCTATACCACTGAGCCACTGCGCACCTAACTTCTTTCTTAGGTGCTAATCCTGAAAAATGATGTAGTGTTTCTTTAGAGTAAAAATATTATACATAATCTCTTCAACCTCAGACTTTTGTATCTTGTGTGGCTGAGTAAGAAAGAGGTGTTATGTCTGGAGTCTCCTTGGCAGTGGCCTGGCTCAAGCTCTACTTGGCACAACTATTGTGCAGAGTGGACAGGGAGCCAAGGCGTGACTAAGAATATGTGTGTATCTGTGTGTTTCGCCTGCAGACCTGACCTGGAGAGTGGAGAAACATTTGAAAGCCGGCCAAGAGGTTTGTGGCGGTTAATAGATCACTGCACAAAGCTGAGGCCAATAACTTCACAGCGACCAATAATTAAAGTCAACAACTCTATGGGCTGGAGCTGTGATCAACTCTATCATCAAATGTCTTGGCTCTGTCTTCCATCTGGAGAGATGCAGACCCCCATCTGGACCTAGGTTTACACAACAGGCAGTGCACCATGTGGTGCTTTTTTAAATCAACATATTTTTATGCAAAGGATTGCATCATAATGAAGAATTTGGTTTTGGCTGGTCTTGTGTAGTAATCTTTGTTTAGAGAAGCCAAAGTAATTGCATATCATGATGACAGCTGTGAGTGGTAGTGCATTTTGACCCAAACATCATTAAGAAGACATAACTGAAAATAACCAAAGAGCTAAGTCTCACAGAGTGATTTTCAAATGGAGGCAGTTGGTTAGGTTCACTGCTTTGTCAGCCACTGTCTGCCTAACACAACTCAAGGCTAGTTTCCCTCAAAATACACACAGACGGAATACACTTTACATCACAAGAGGAAAGAAAAACTTAAATCCTGCTCATGGCATAAAACATAGTAGAAGGTAAATGGGTACATGATCAATCTATAGGATGTAAAAATTGTATTACAAAACCCAGTAAACTTCAAATACACCATTTTCAAAAAGTAAAATTCACCTAAAAATCATGCCCATGATTTTGAAAATAGGCTTAACTTATCTAATCTTCAAAACTCGCTAAAAGAGTGTTTCACTGCAGCTAAACTGCAAGCAAGCAGCGTTTACTTGCTCCTCTAATCAGAGCAGACGTGCATAACAAAACACCTTTCTATTTTACAGACACTCTCAAACATAAACTCCCTGCTGCTTCAGAAGAAACAAGCCAGCCCCTGAGGAGCACTTGTGAGTTGAGAAGACAGACCTTTGTTCTGTGACACTTCTAGAATCCGTCTGAACTTACAATCAAACCTATTCTCTTAGTCGGTGTTGAGAGGACAGGGTTTAGGGATGTGTGGGGGACCCTGTTTGGTTCAGTAAAAAAACACAGTCCTTTTTCACTCCTAATCTCTTTGTCTCACACCACTTTAAATACACAAAGAAGTGTAGATGTTAATTGTTTAGCATTGATCCAGAATTGATGATGGAATAGTGTCGATTGCCTCTTGCAGTGTGAACATGTTGCTCTGTTCGTATTTGATCTCACTTGAGCTGTTGGGACACACTGTGTGGCCTTGAACTCTTACTCATTATTATTATTATACATTTCCTCTAGTCACATGAGAAGTTAAATTCCCCGCCACAATATACAGTATATTATTCAGAACAAAACTGTGCTGTGAGCCTCCAAGTACGCAAATCCCTCTTTTGATTTTAATTATCAGGATGTGCAAGAGGGATTGTGCGGTGGCTTGTCTGGGTGCTTGTATGTGTTTTATTGCTTTGGTGATCCACTTTGGTGGGGTATACTTCAACATCATATTTTTAGCCGAGGGAGACAGGCTTGGAAAAGGCCACTGGAGGCTTAACTCACTGCTGTACATTTAAAGGGCAAATCGCCCACATATATGCCACCGCGTGCCACTGCCAGGAAGAATGGCTTTTACCATCACAAACCAAACGTGAGTGTGTGTCGGTATGTAGGGGTGTGTGTGACAGTGGAAGGGCATTCCAAGCATCTGTTTCTCGCTTTGTGCCTGGTTGGGATTTTTTATGGTTTAGTTTGGATTTATTACATAGACCAAAAATGCATCACTGTTTATAGGTTTATTTAGTGTCAGGTCTTCAACATATTTGTTTCTACCATTCTCAACTGCACAGCTGCTGTGTGTATCAGAAGCACAAATTCCTATATTAAAATTAAAAGAAATCTCAAATATCATTTTCCCTTCATTTTATGTAGATTTCCTCAAAACCTGGAGGAACTCATGACCTGGATGGCTGAGATCTGATGTGTAAACCTTTGTTTGCCCTATTAGTATGTTTTGCTTTGTTTTATTATTGTTTTAAATATGATTTGACAACAGTTTTGACTAAGCCCAATATTTTTCTGTCAGAATATAAGCAGATAATGAAAAAAAAAACATATCTAAATGTCTTGTCCATACAGTTCAATTTCTTTCACACTCATTAAGACATTTAATGGCTTTTGAATGCAGGAGTAAGACCACTTCCCCAAGGTTTTCATCATTGATGCAGAGCATTTACAGCAATAGCATGCATGCATAAATAATGTTAATCAGCTCTTTATAATACCTTTAGGACTACAGTTTTTAGTAGCCTTACATTTGTAATTTCAATGTTCACATTTGTATGTGAATTATTTATCATATGTAATAACAAGTTTTTTTCATATTGATTTACTCATTTGATATATTAGCAATAATATAGACTCAGCAGAGATGTTTGAATGTGTTCTCATGTTGAGTAAAACCAAAAAAATGCATACAAGACAAATGTAAATGTGGTTGTTTTTTTTCTCTCAGGTTATATTTAGAAATGAGCTCGTCTCTGCAACTTTCCAGAGCCAAACATGTGGATCTTGTGCTTCTTGTTTCTCTTGTTATAGTTTTTCCTTCTCGTCCATCTCTTTGTCACCTTTCATTAGGTGTCACCTATCAGCAACACATTTTGTTCTCTTGTGGCCTGCGGCTTCTCACACTCTGATGCTCCCTTCGTTTTTGGACCGGACCTCGCCATGCCGCCATGATGGCCCTCATTAATCTCAGCAGCTGCTGTGCACAGGGTTTTCCACATGAATGACTTTTATAAATATTAGATCAATTATTTGAAATTATTCAAAACTTTGGAAAAAAAATATCCCTAAATTATTCACACAGAGAAATTAAAAACAAAATGCATACTTTATTTCTGGGATGATGGGAGCGGAGGGACCGGACTACTTATTCCTACTGACTGGAAGTTCAAACAGCTATCACCCTTGTGTGACAACAGCTCCTTCGAGTTCCATGCTGTTACCATCACCCACCCTGTTAAAAGTCATTTTGTAGTTATCTATCGGCCCCCAGGTCAGCTTGGACATTTCTTGGAGGAGTTGGATGCGCTTCTTTCATCCTTCCCTGACGATGGTACCCCTCTGGTGGTATTAGGAGACTTCAACATCCACCTTGAAAAGCCACAGGCTGCTAACTTCATTAACCTAACTGCATCATTTGACCTCAAGCAGGTTTCCACATCGGCAACCCACAAGTCTGGTAACCAACTAGATCTTATCTACATAAGATACTGCTCCACCCTCCACACTCAGGTCACGCCACTGCACACTTCCGATCATTTCTTCATTACTCTCGACCTTGACCTAAATTCCCAGACACTGCAATTGTTTTACCGCTGGTCACTTTCCGACGCAAACTGCGTACACTCAGTCCCTCCCGTTTTCCTCTGCTGTCTCTTCTGCGCTCCCTCCTCTGAGGAGCTCTCTCTTTAAACACTAACACTGCCACCGACACTCTGTGCTCCACGCTTACATCCTGCTTGGACAACTTATGCCCCTTACATCTAGACCAGCCCGTACATCCTCGTCTGCCCCTGGTTATCCGATGTTCTACGCGAGCACCGCGCCAGCCTCCGGTCAGCTGAGAGAAAATGGCGCAAGTCTAAAGATCCTGCTAACCTCTCTATCTACCAGTCTCTCCTCTCTACTTTCTCCGCTGATGTCACCTCTGCAAAAACTGTCTACTACCATTCTAGGTTAATCAACTCACCTGACTCGCGCACTCTCTTTAGAACCTTTTCCGCCCTCCTTTGTCCGCCTGCTCCCCACCTTCATCGGATCTAACAGCTGATGATTTCGCGTCTTTCTTTGTAAAGAAAACGACCGCCATCAGCAGTCAGTTCTCTGCGCCACCACCTGTCGAGCTCATTCAGACCCCTGATATGTGTTTGCTCACTTCCTTCTCTCCTCTAACTGAAGCAGACGTTTCCAAGGTCATTAGTTCTAACCACCCTACTACCTGCCCGCTGGATCCCATCCCCACACATCTCCTTCAGGCCATCTCTCCATCTGTCGTGCCTGCTCTCACCCACATCATCAACTCATCTCTTTCCACTGGGTCCTTCCCACAGCTTTCAAAGAGGCCCGCATCACACCACTACTGAAGAAACCCACTCTGAACCCTACTCTGCTTGAAAACTACAGACCGGTTTCCCTCCTTCCCTTCATTGCCAAAGCTCTGGAGCGGGTTGTGTTTACTCAGCTCTCATCCTTTCTCACACGGAACAACCTCCTGGACCAGAACCAGTCTGGGTTCAAGAGCGGTCATTCCACGAAACTGCCCTGCTCTCAGTCATCGAAGCTCTGAGACTGGCAAAGGCAACATCCAAGTCATCTGTACTCATCTTACTGGATCTGTCTGCTGCTTTTGACACTGTTAATCATCACATCCTCCTGTCCTCTCTCAGGGCGATGGGTGTCTCTGGAATGGCGTTGCAATGGTTCAAGTCTTACCTCTCGGATAGGTCATTCAGAGTATCCTGGAGAAATGAGGTCTCTGAGTCCCAACATCTCAATACAGGGTGCCACAGGGCTCAGTGCTCGGACCGCTACTCTTTTCCATATACATGACATCCCTTGGCTCTGTCATCCAGAAGCATGGCTTTTCCTATCACTGCTATGCAGATGACACTCAACTCCACCTGTCATTTCATCCTGACGATCCGACGGTCTCTGCTCGCGTCTCGGCATGTCTGAGCGACATCTCACTTTGGATGAAGGAGCATCACCTGCAGCTGAACCTTGCAAAAACAGAACTGCTTGTGATTCCGGCCCATCCAAAGACCCACCACAACCTCTCCATTCAACTAGGCCCATCAACCATTACACCGTCCAGCACTGCCAGAAATCTGGGAGTGGTAATTGATGATCAGCTAGACTTCACAAGTCATGTCGCCAGCACCACCCGGTCCTGTAGATTCATCCTCTACAACATTAGAAAAATTAGACCTTTCCTATCAGAGCACTCCACGCAAATTCTAGTCCAGGCTCTTGTCTTGTCCAAACTGGACTATTGCAATGCCCTACTGGCTGGACTCCCCGCCTGCACAACCAAACCTCTGCAGCTGATCCAGAATGCAGCAGCAAGAGTGGTCTTTAATGAACCAAAGAGAGCGCACGATCTCCTCTATTCATTAGGTTACACTGGCTCCCGGTTGACGCCCGCATCAAGTTCAAAGCTATGCTCTTGGCCTACAAAACCACCTCTGGTTCTGCACCCCCATACCTCCACTCACTAATACAGACCTACGTTCCTACCAGATCCCTGCGCTCTGCAAATGAACAACGTCTGGTGGTACCGTCCCAAAAAGGTACAAAATCACTCTCACGTACCTTCTCTGGATCTGTTCCACATTGGTGGAATGATCTACCCTGCTACAAGATCAGCAGACTCTGTAGCCATCTTTAAAAACACCTGAAAACACATCTCTTCCGTCAACACCTGACTGACAAACACTGAGCCCTACTTCCTTTCTATCGATTCCTTTCAAAAAAAAAAAAAAAAAAAAAAAAAAAAATTCTCTTATCCTTAGCATCGTATACTGCGCTGGGTTTAAACTGACTAGTTTTTGTGCACTTATGCTTTTTTGTACCTTGTGTTGTTAAAGTTGCTTCCATTGTTATCCTCACTTGTAAGTCGCTTTGGATAAAAGCGTCTGCTAAATGACTAAATGTAAATGTAAATGTAAATCTTGATTGCTAATATTTACTATTTAGTCTTGCCGGAGGCCAGTACACCTCTTGGTCCAAAGTGCATTTGCATGTCAGCACAATAACAGTGGCTATCTGGCTTTTTGCCTGGGAAACTGCAAACAAGTAAATTCTAGCGGAAGATAGAGTCAAGTGTCAACCGATTTAGATGGAAATGCTTTCTTCTTCATTATCTTTACTAGCTTTGTATATGGTATTTCTTACTTTGATGTTTTCTAAAAATCCATACGCCTCAAAGAAACTGTATCAAATGCAGCAATATGTTATTTTCTAGCTATGTTTTTAATAGATTCACATAGATCTGTTATTACAGCTTGGTTCCATGCCTCACCTCCTATTGAGTTCAAATAATGTGTTACGTTATATGAGGGCATGCCCATACTTCAGTTCACAGCAGGCAGCATAAAAGTTACGGATAGTACTGAAGAAAATGGAGTGTTTTATTGTAAATCTAGTGGTATATGCTGCTGGACCAGCTGGAAACTTGCAGCTTTAACTCCATATAAATAATATTGAGTGCATAGTAGTTTTTATTTTTTGGGTTATGCAGTTGATTGCTGGTGATCATTACCAACTGTGCGGAGATGGGTGCTGGAATGTTAAATCTGAAAAGCTCAGTGTACAAACGTGTTTAGTCAAACTTTAAAACAAAATTGAGACTGCATCTACAAGATATAGTGATATTGTCCTGACAGCTGATTATTATTTCTTTTGTTGCTAGCAAACAGGACCTAAATGTGCAGTCAGGATGCTAAAGGATGTCACCTCTCAGCCTTTCCCTTTTCACACTTGCCCTCTGCTCCCTAACTCAGGAGGTGGCCCACAGGGGACGAAGGAGGGCACGGTCTGGGCCAGTGCATAAATATTAGCTCATGGTCATGGTCACAAAGCTCACACAGGGCTATGCATAATCGTGACTGCACTGCTACCTCACTTCACTCTGTATTCTGCACCTTTTGACACAGTTTTCCCCCAAGAATTACCTTTAACCTTTAATGTAGCTCTAGTCCCAATTTGTGCTTGAGTTTAGAAAACTATCTTGAATTGCTGAGGTTACACACGTGCTAACTCACATTAATAGAGTTGCCTTCAATGGCATTAGCACGCGTGGTGAGATGTATTTGAGGTAGTTCATATTCAATGTCACATAAGATACTTAGTTCTTACATCTGGGAGAACAATGCTTTAAATTCAGATGCTCACTTTGCTGATTTGTTCAACATTATCCCGAGATGAAACACAGGCTGTAAAGAGAGAGAGGGGAGATTGGAGGGAAGAAAGAGCCAGCGTTTCTTTTGAATTCCATCTTTAATAGACTCCACAGTCACTTCCCCTCATAGCCCCGCTGCCTTAGTCATCCCATCTATTATTTTCCCCTCTGTGATTCTCCAGCCACTCATGCTCATGCAGCCTCCACAAGGGACATCCAATAAAATGGTATTTAACTGCGCTTTCCGTTCTCTGACAATCTACCCATCCTTTTGCAGCATTTTTTCCCCACAATGTCCCTATGCTGGTGCCCCGGATTTTCTTCTTTTCGTGTCTATCTCAGACGCTCCGGGCCTCAGATCGGGGTCAGCGTCAAAAAGGTGTGTGATCTCGCAGTCCTTCTTCAACTGTCTCGCACTTTCTTCGCTTCCACCAGTTGTAGGCCATTAACCTTTCCACACTTGCCATGGTTTTTTTTTATGCTTTTCCTCTCACCCTTGCTGCACTGTACTGTACTGCATCCCTTTTCTCCTCGCTCATGCTTTCACATTATGCTTTCATCGTCCTGCATGGTAATTTCACTTTCCGTCGTCTTATCTCCCAGTTTTTTCCTTTTTGGTCAGACACTGTAGTGACTCTCTAATTGCCACCTCACCCCCGCTGAGCTCGGACCCTGAGGCTAAGTGATTTCTGCAAGGAAACTGACTACAAGGCAAAGAGCTCTTTGCTTGTACACATTTTAAAAGAATTATTATTGATGAATGCAAGTGCTCCTATCAGCACTATCACACTTTTTTTTTTACTCAGTGCCTTTTCTACTCTGTTATCTGCATCATGAAGAAGTCTTTTATCTTGTTGCTTTCTGACGCTGTGATATTTGTTTTAAGTTGTGTTTTCTGTACAAATACAACGGCAAAAGAAGCCATTATTCATGCAATTATAGCAAATGTGTCCATGTCAATTGTAACAAATGTCAGGAAAGAAATAAAAGCTGATTTGACATGATTTCAAACGTTTCCTGTGAGTATTAGCGGGATCGTGTGCATACATCTCCAACATGTGGCACACCGAGGCACAGGAGTTATCAATAAAGCAGTCAATAAGTCTGTTAATTATATATTACTACTTGCCCTGGGGCTGGAGGCCTCTTTTAGCTGTATTTTTTCTCAGAGTAATTATCAACCATGAATGCTCAAGAATAATAATCAGAAAGTTAAGTATACCCCTCTCAGGGAATTGTTCTGCATTGGTGGTGTCAGAAGATGAAAGCATTTAATTATAGTTGGATAGCGATGTGTTTTATATTCATGCTATGATGTAATATGAGTGTCTTGTGTGGCAAAGACAATAATGTTAATGGTGACGTATAGGCATGTTTCACTAATTATGAATTATTTATGCTTATGCTGATGATAATGTTATGCTAATGATGATGATAGCCTAGGTCTCTTTCCTGTTGCTCTGTGGATAAAGTATGCATATTTTCAGACTGGCTCATGCACTTTAGTTATTATTGAGGGGAAATGGTAACATGGAGAAACTGGAGCAGAGGGGAAAGAACTATTATATATGTTACAGAGTAAAATGTGTAAGGGGGGAAAGGAAAGCTAATCAAAAAGAGTTTTTTTTTTCCCCTTAATCCAAGCTTTGCTGAGACGCCTTTTCTCCTCACAGAAAAAAAAACCTATGTTTCTCTCACACTGCCTCTGCAATCACTTGAAACCCCATTGCAGGCCATGTGACAGCATCAATTAAATTCACAATTATCATGGGGCAGAGACACTGTGGCGTGCAAAAATATAGTAACAAGTTCAAGTGCGAACGTACGCATGTACATGTGCACGAGAATTAGAAGAGTGTTGATGGAAAGCTGAAAACTGAGTCAGACAATTCACTACTTGGAATATTATAATATTTTGCCCTTTTAAGAAATGCTTGTGGTCCTCAACAACTCTCCAAACACAGTAAACACAAAGTTGAAGTCATTTTAAAGGCCTACTCCAACAAAAGTGAATGGACAACTGGGGAGGCAGCTTTCTTTTAGATTTCAAACCAAAAAGAAAATGCTTGAAAATACAGTCCAAAATTACATTCAGTGCTGATACTGGATCCATAAAGTTGGCACTGATGTGATTATCTGTTTAGCTGCAGAGCCTTTGTCTCTCATTGACATCATAGATTAGAGTTTTGGCTCTTGTTTCGAGCTTTGGTACAGATTTGTCCAAACCCAACAGTCTGAGATCACACAAAAAAGCAGCATGAGTTGGAGAGGGAGAATTTTTTTCTTTTTTTTTTTTTTTTTAGAAAAGCATGCAATAAAACCCAAAAATCACACCTTCAGATTAGCATTCACACACTTTTGAGTGAGCCGGTTCACATTAAGTTGGCAACTGAAGATGAGACGCGTGCTCTGAGTCACAGGCTGGAGTTTAGTATTTTTTTTGGACAGTGTTAGATTTGACAGGTGGAACTGCTCTAGTCTGTACAGTCATATTCCTCACGTTCTCCATTACTGTTTGGTGCTAAACGATGAGGTCCCTGATTCTAAAAAACAAGGCAACACAGCCGCATTGATCTCTACCTATAGCCACTGGAGCAGAGCAGGAGATTAAACATTCATAAGCGCATTAAAATCTATAAGAGCATTATTCATGTGTGTGCCATCACTGTCTAATACAGTAGGGCACTAATCATACGCATAGCCTAGCACACACAGTTACAATAGCTTTCTGGGCGTACTCCAAGTGTCAGCACTATCATATGGGCATGTGTGTGGCCTGGCGTTGTTCCCTCCTTGAGTGCCATACAATGTGCTGGCATAAATACCTGCTTGACACAGCAGATTGGCAGTAATGGCTTTACACGCAGTGCCATCTGTAAGCTGGACCGGTTTGCTTTTGCATCTTTTCTGAGGCCACTAACTTTATGGTATTTTACATCCACTGTCAAAAGCCAAGGTGCATAGACAAAAAGGGTGGGAAATGTAAATTTGGCCGAATAATTTTTCTATATAACAACAAATGCAGAGTGGGACACCTCTCTGATATGTAGCTCTGTACACCCCACCAACACACAAACCACTAACAATGTGGCTTCACACTGGGATCATTGCTATTTATTTAAATATGGTGTTTTTTACATTCATAGATAAGAGTGATCTACTTTCTGTTTAATGGGTATACTTTTTCTAAACTAAAACTATGTTCTAAGCAGTGTCACAAACCTACATGTTAACAGAAATTACAACATTGATAAAACTCAATGCACATTTGTAAGTCAACATTTGAGCCCCAGTTCCAAATGGAAATGGAATACAAATGGAATTCTACAAATGCAAATGGCATTTGGAATTTGTGTATTTTTATATCTGCACATCAAACTGCATTAACACGTTGTATGGAGGCTCTGCACAGGCATAGTGCTACAGTACAACTTAAAAACATTTAAATTACAGCTGTCATCACATTGTAGTGTAGTCTCATGTGTGTATTGTACTCTCAGGACAATATACCTTTGGAGAAATATCAAAAAATGTGTAGACTATGATGTTTGTGCAGCAGACAAAGGGTCAAAGCCAAAAAACCTGAAAATTAAAAACTCAAACACTGTGTGAGCTGGTGGTGTTTGTCTGAGCAGAGTGGGACACCTCCCACTGATATGTAGCTCTTAACTGTACACCCCACCAACACATACACACCAACCACTAACTATGTGGCTTCCAACAGCCTGCAGCAGTCACACAGGGATCATTACTATTCATTTACTCAGCAAACTGGCCACACAGGCTTATAAATTAGCTCATCTACAGCAGCTGGGTACGAAGACAGTTGGCGCATGCTGAGAACTGAGAGCATAGCCATTACAGTGCCTGAGCTCAGAGACACCTTCTGTCCAGTGAACGTGACCTCCTCCATGTTCATCTGTTCACTGTTTTATAGGAGCAGGGAGAGGCACTGGGCACAGGAGATCGGACATGTCCAGTCAATGATTCTAATAAATTTCACATCAGTACAATATAAGCCCCCCAGTGTAGTAGGAAGAGAAAAAGCAGTGATAAATCCTGTCAAACAGAGTGTAAATCAGTTGGATTGAAATAGCATTAGCAAGACCTTGCAGACCTCTGACCATGAGACTGGTGAGCTGACAGATGTGACCTACAGGGAAATGAGAGAACACTCTGACTACTCTGCCTTCAGGTGTGGATCAATGGTGGAAGGAAAAAGTAAAGCTATTAATTCTTCTCAATGTGTCAATTCCCATCGGCGGGTACAGATTGGCAGTGATCATGACTGGCCCTTTGGGCAGACAAAATGTGGGGCTTTTGTTGTGCCTCAGCACACTATTGATTAATTGAAGGTTTTACGGTACCTGGAAGGCATCACATCACAATGAAGCAGTGTAAATCAAGTGTGATTGCAGTTCCATAACACATCTAAAAAAAACATGACTGTGGGGCTGAATATCTGGTTCTTACTTTTCACACCGACATGAGAGGAGAACCTTAGGTTAAACAAGCCATGTATAAGTGGCTTGTCTTAAATACTCATGAAACATTCATAAAACAGTTCACAGCCCTGGTAAATGATAAATGAAGGTTTTTTTTTGTACTTACCCGTCCAATGAGCACAGGTTCAGGTCCTGCATATTCTTCAATCACAAAGAACTGGTTCCAAATCCAGCTCCTCCTGCTTCTAGAGCGTACAGTCTTCCCATCCGTAAGGCCACCCACTCCCTTATCTTCCTCCAACTCAGCTTCTTCAAACACAAGGCCCACATTATTTTCCAATTGTGGCTCCACAGTCAGCATTTTGGCTTCTTTGGTATTGCGGTTCCAGTTGGGAGCAGGATGAAGCCTGAGGACATGACTGCTGTTGACAAGTTTGTTGTCTTCATCTGTAGGATATTGAGCTGGGCTGAGCTCTGTTTGAGCAGAGTGAACTGACTCTGTTAATGGGTCTCTGTGGGAATCTGCTGCTCTGTTCCCTGGTCGTAGTCCCAGGGGTTGCATTGTCAGCACAGACGGAGCATTTGTTTCGGAGGGAACATACTGAGGGAGATGTTTTGTCGATGTATACGGAGGTTCAGTTTGGCCTATTATTACTTCTTTCTTGGGGCTGTTGACCTCACTCTGAGCTGTTGACAGTAAATTGACAAAGTGTTTGCTCCTGCTGTCACCACCAACTAATTTTTGCATTCCTAAACTGTCCTGCTCTTTCTTTTCACTTAATGGATTAATATGACTGTCTGCACTCTGGCCTCGATAATGATCAGAAGTGGGCACTGGGCTCACATAGGGAAATGCAGTCTGATTATCAAGTCCAGTATGAGGCTGAGTGACAGCTATATCTTGTCTTGGCAGCTTCTGAGCCTCTAACTGTCCATGATTAACGTCAATCAAATCTCTCTTTCTGCTCCTGCTGCCCTTGCTTGAAAAAGTCAGACTGGGAACACTCTGCATCTGGGAATTGACAATCCGCACCAGGTTGTCTTTGGACAGCAGTTTCAGAACTTCATAACTCCCAGTCAGATTGAGCTTGCGATTTGAATCTATACTGAATCCTTTTCCTGGCACACCTGTTGTGTGAGCACTTAAATCAGGTCTGCTTCTGGTTCGAGGACCTGATTTAAACCTGGTTTTATTTGCGTGGAGATCTTGCTTGTGATGGATTGGATACATTTTCTCTGGTCTCCCTGTTTTGGCCTCAACATTCTTGGTGTTGTTTCTAAGTCTTTTCATATCCTCTTTGTTTGTAGCCATCACGTGCCAAGCTACTTCTTTTCTGTTGACAGAATCAACCTCACGCTTCGGCTTGAAAAGTTCCCTGTCCTTGTCAGAGGAGGCGGTATGACTCTGCAATATTTTGGAGTAGGACAAAGGTGCAGTGTCACTCTCCTGCTCATGACTAACCAGGTTTCTAAGAGTCACCTCAGGTATTGCCTCCACACTTGAGTCCCATTGGTCCACAGCTCTGCTTTCCCCTAGCTTCACCATATGTGACCCACCCACTCCTCTTCTTCGGGCAATCTTACTTGCTGAGACACCACTAAAAAACCCTTCCCACGGACACAAGAAAACCAATAGGAACAGATTTCTTGTAATCATGTTGACCTGGGATGAGATGTCCTAATTTGAGGGTGATTTGCAATGAAGCAGGCCTTGTTTTCCGCTTGTCTTCATTCTCTCTTGTGTTTTTCCCCTTCTTTTGAGCCCCTCCTCTCGCTCTCAAACACTGTGCCCTTCACACGTAGCTGGAGGGCAGGTGTCAGTCACTCTTTATTTTTTTCACACTGACTAATATCTTCCTCTATCTTCGGCTAGTGTTGTCTCTGTGCTGGTTCTTCCCCCTTACTCCTTTTGCACAGCCTCTCATTCAGCATCCCACGGTGGGTAGAAGACCCTGAGAGAAAAGATAGACATAATTAAGTTAAAATTTTAATCATTGTGCTGTGGTAATTAAAAGTGTAGAGGCGCAGACAGGTACAGGCAAGCGAGGCAGGGCAGGCTTTTTAACACTGCACAATCATATAACAAGCACAGAGGGCTTTTTAGACTCAGAACACACACCCATTTACATTTTCATAATGACGCGTGTTTCTTCTAACATCTAGATGGGACAAAGTTATTATCATCGACACAGAGGAAGATAGTATAACACTATTAGAAAAGGCTTTCTGAATGTATTAGCAGAAAAAGATGTCTAGGATTTTAACTATGGTGCCAGTTATTTAATAAAAAAATATAACTTTGATGCAGGATTAATTAGGTGGATTAATACCCTTCTTTGATCAGGCTGTTAGAATGTCAGTCGAGAGATGGTGATATACTTTGTTGAACACAGTGCCTTGAGCAATTCGAAAGGTTCCTTGGCCTCGACGTATCTGACTCATTGCTCTCGGCTCGTCTCTCAAGCACTCAAGCCTTAAATAGGAATCCAGTGGAAAATGTCAGGTATCAATCACGGCCTTTGTTTCATGATAAAACTCAAGCACATTTTTAGCAGATAACAATAGTTCAGTAACATCGGTGAACACATTTGACAAGTCACTAACATCAAGGTTTATTAAGGGTTATTAGTAATATTCTTTATCAAGCGCAGTTGCCTGTAGAACAACATACTACAAAAATAAACCACATGGCAAGAACAATACTGATTGACAAGAATTAGCCGTAGAAACCTTTTTCAAACTGCATTAGACATGTATGCATTTAGTGGAACCTCTGCATTATGGGTTAAGTAGTGCCTGTTACATTTTGTTCAGTGCAGCGTGGTGTGGTTCATCTGGGTGTATGACATTTGCTCCGCTGAGACACAGACAGACCCTGTCAGCATATTCACTGGGGCATGACTGAAGTTGGGTTGTTCCACGTGGAATACTTATCACCTTTCTCCTCTTGTCTTTTATTCGACATCCCATGCCTTCTTGCGAGCCCATTTTTTTTCTCTGTGATGAACATTGATAAAAATGATTACCCATCCTCCATGTTTTTCCCACTTCGCCCACTCACCACCTGTCTCTTTCTTTGGCCCTATCTGTCTTTCTAAATCTTTGTCTATTCGAGCTCTATAACCTGCTTTTGTTTTACAGTCCTGTCCTCTTTGTTTCTATCCTCTTATCCCCGCTCTCATCTGTGTCAATCACAAGGCTGTCACTATGTCCCTAACCCACCATGCACTCTGAAGCTTCAATCAATCAGCCAATCTCCCCTCTCAGCCTTTCAACATTGGAAATGACAGGTGTCTCTCTGGCTTCCATGTCAATGATAGGCTACAGCACTATAATTGAACATATAAATCTAGTCACTGACTGATAAACTGCGCCAAACAGGGTATTAGCAGTAGCTAGATGAAGCTAGCCGCAAAACACCTGACTTCTTTTACAGAAAAAGACATATATAAACGTCACTGAGGTGATAATGTAGAATGTGAAGTTGGGTTAAGGCCCGGCGTTATCTCAAATGTACAGCACAGGAAGCCGATTGGGGTGAATTCAATGACAAAGCTGCTCTCTCTCCCTGAGGAACTTATCAGCTGGGAGTTTGATGGCCAGGCAATCATTGCCACAGGCTTCTTGTTAACAAGCCTGGGGCAGGTGGCGGGATGCAGGGCAGAATATCAACAGACCAGCTGAGCACAAATTTATAACTATTTTTTTCTTCCAAGGCTCTGTCACGATTACTTCTTTCTTGAAGGACTTGAGAGGCAATAAAACTGCTCCCTTTAATCCTCTTTGTTTATTCTCTTTCACCATATTCAAGGCTGCAATCTCACCACAAACGAGGTCTTAGCTGTTCAGACATTTTTTCAGTAACATAATTGATCTGTGCCACAGCCTTTGACATTGTTTGGAGCATCTTCAGGGAAAAGCTATCGCTATTAGCCTGGGTGCATTGGCCTATAAAACTGTAAGTGAACATAAGTGGGTGTTCAGCTGTAGCAAAAGGGAGCTCATATTTCCTCATTAGACGTTTTTATAATGTAATGCAGCCAAATTGTTTTTTTCATTCTTGTGAAACTAGAGAAGACCAGCGTGAATATCTGACCAGTAGCTTTTACATATGCTACTATGGATTCAGCTGGAAATAAAGATCACAGAATGCTACAGTTGCATGGTTCAGGGAATTCTCACTCACTAATTAGAATTGTGTAATAACCCATATATAGTGTGAAGATTTTGCAACTGCATGATAGTTAACTGGGCTGTATTTCGTTTTAAGTTCAATAAACCTACCGCAATTCCTCACTGAGCTGTTTAATTAGAGCAATAAATATCTTAATTAATTTTGTGTTACCTCTCCCATACCACCTAAAACTTAATTTATCTTTTGCTTCATTGGTATTGGAAGCAAGCACTTTCCATCGATTGCAAGAAGCCACAGCACCGTGAAAGATGTCACCAACTTTACGAGACTGAAAATTTTAATTACAATTCACCACCTTGCTTGCTGTCAATCTTTCTTTCTCTTCTCAGTAACAGTCCTGTCGCACAGCCAAAAGTGGAAAAAGTACAACACTGTAGAAGCGGCAGAATTACGCCCACACCTCTTCTTTCCACAACAATGAAGAAACACATACATACTGTGAGACTTCAAGCTATGCTGACAAAACATTCACAAGAAAACCCGTTATTTACTTACATACACACACAGACCATCGCCGCCAGGCTCACAATACCACACTCACCCACCCTCTCAAACCTCACATTTATGAAGACACGCATAAAACATGAACACTCGAAAAGACACTCAGAAATCTTCTCTTCTAACCACTACTATCAGTGTTGGTGAGGAAAGGGAAGCTCTGGGGACTGCCTTTCTGGACACAGAGAGATCAGGGAGAAGAAAGGAGGGCTCCCTTATGTGTGGTGAAACAAAGATGAACTCGGGAGAGCAGGTGCACTTAATACCTTATTCCCTATGGTATTTCTAGGTAGGAGACTAGACCTTTCTCAGAAGACAGAGAAAGACAACCTGAGTAAGTGCAATGCTGCTCCGGCCTCACCTTGAGCTTTGGCAGATTAAAGCGTTTGTGTAGGAACACTGACATTGTCGCCTGTGTCCTCGGTCTCCATCTCAGCCTACCTGATATATCCTGACAAGCAGGTGCAAACCTCCCCTGGGAAAGACTACAGATAACATTCATGAGATTAGGTTTCAGAATGGCAAACAGAGAAACAACAGTTGGTAACAAAGCTTTAGTTATTTTATGTAAATGTAATAAAGTTTTTACACCGTGAGAGAGCTGTATAGGCTGGTTGCTGTGACGTTGTTAAGATTAAAATTGGCTGCTGTTTATTCAGACCCTGGTCACGGACATAAGACACAACTGCCACAAAAAAAGAAAAAGTGTCAGTTTACGCTGTATATTAAATTTATCAGTGATAAAACAAATAGCGGTGTGTTGCATTATCATATAAAAGGTTTTTAAAAGTTTCTGCAAATAAGAGACTGTGACCTTGAAGGGGCTAACAGCACTTCTCCCTTCCCCTTGATCCATTGGGACACCACTTTGTATCTTGTGAACGCGCAAAACAAGGACTAAGGGCTTAGGGCTTGGGCCTAAATGATAAAAAAGAACAGAAAGGCCTGATACATTCAAAATGCCTTTCATTGTCTATGACATGGTCATAATAGACCCAACAAACAGTTACGTCTTTAATGAGTTATTGCACTGGGCCCTGTGGAGACACCTGTATGATCTGTGTGGGTGTGTCCTGTCACCATTAGAACTTGGTGGCCTCAGAACAGGCTACTGAGTTCAAAGAGAGACTATGTTGTAGAGGTCAGTGTTCTCCACAAAGCCAGCCTGGTAGGGATTAAGGAGTTACAGCTGTCTGATAGTGTGATAAGTGTGATAGCCCAGGGTCATCCTTCAGAAGGAGCTGGCCCCCCCTTGAAGAAATGCGGCACAGGTCTCACAGCTGAGATGCTGATTGCACCATTGTACTTGAGGATGACCAGACACAATATTGCACAATATATCACTCTACTGGAGCACCTCTTGAACAATCTTTGTTGATTCGGTACAATACCACATAGTGCAGGACTCAGATGCTCATAAACATTTTAATTGGACAATGAAAATGAGCATTTGGCTCACAAAGTAAAGCAGACAGGTCGTGACTAGTTCAGTACAGCAAACTGGAAGTAGAGATGGACGAATGGGGGCTGTGTGTTGTACTAAAAGAAACTTTTAATTTTTTAGTGACAGTTTGTCTTATTATTTAAGTGTTTTGTGACTTCATGGAAAATTTTACTTTTTAAAAGGACATCAAGAACACATTTATATAAATGCAATTTTGTTATTTTAAGGGAAAATTCTACAAAGCTGACCCCAAAACAGCTGCTCTACAAGTGCTACGGTTGCTTTATCTTAGTCTACAGTATATAAACTGTAAGAGGTGCCATAAAGATCACATAAATCCTGACGAGAGACAGCAGACAATCACAATGCCAGGAGACGTGCCAGTAGGTCAAAACAGGGACAACATTTGTGGCCCATATTTTACTGCCTTGGCAAGACATCAAGTAGTTCAGTCTGATCCTAGGTAAAGCGTTGGCTTAGACTCTGTGGAAATACCAGCAGTGACAGTGCTGACCCACTAAAGGCCTATGATTTAGTGCTCAATGGCACCCATCACAGAGCCTTTAAAACAATTAATGACCTATCAAAATGAATCCATTACTTGCATTATCTAAAAATCATTTCAGATCTATATTAACAAACTCAAAGTTAAGTGGAGTACAGAAACAGGATTGGATGATTCTTAAAATGAGCTGCCCAGATCTGATTCCCAGGTTAATGTCATTCCCTTTCCCTCCTTTAATGTGTCTGTCTCTAAGTCAAATAAAAGCAAACATGCCCAAAAGATCTGAAGTAAAAATATACACACCCCCTGGAGGAGCATTTTAGCAAATATGTAATAAAAAGAAATACTAAAGCACAAATGACAGCAGATTAACATGGCCATCTTAAATAAGTATTGTTTTACATTAGGCCAGGGGTTCCCAAAGGGGGGTCAGGACCCCAGGGGGGTTGCAAAACCCCAGCAGGGGGTTGTGAGATGATTTCTAGAAATCATTAAAAAATGGAAAAAAAATTAAAATGTACTAAATAAATAGCACTGGTAGTCAAAATAAATCATGCAGATAAAAACTATTACACTGGCATTTGTAATGTTTTGCTCTTGAGGTGATTATGACAGCTGAGACAGATGAGTGACAGCGTCAGGCACACATCACTTTACAGCACCACAGTGACACATGCAGCAGGTACCTTTTTGCTGCCAGCTTACAACAGTTTTAGGTGTGGGTAGAATAAGACATAATATTGTATGTTTCTGTTTTTGTCCTGTACCTGCATACTGTGTTCACTTTTCAGTTTTTAGTTCAGTTTTTACATTAGGACTCCTTTTACTAATGTATTCAGCACTCTCGTATTACTAAAATGATAATATGGTTGTTCGGTTGTGTTTTTTGTGTTGTAAACCTGTTTTTATACAGTCCTCTGTGCACAGCTGTGTGCAGCATTTGTATGATTCAACCATCTCAGGGGACAGTGGGGGGGTCACATTGTTATTTTGTGGGTCGCGGTCTGAAAAGTTTGGGAACTCCTACATTAGGCTATTTATTATTCATGTCACTTAAGGGGCACAGTTAAGTACTGAGCAAATGTTTAAGAATAACACCGGGATGACACATCTGTGACAGTAATGATGAAAATGATGATGATGAAGTCATTTCAAGAATTACAACTTTCAGACATTGCTATTTTTTTAAAACAATACATACACTATGAAATTGTTGTTTCGATCTTTTTTGTTGAATTTTGAGTGGATAACAAAAAAGAAACCTGGGGCAATGTGAACTTTATCTAAGAGAGATGACCTTCAGCTGTGCAGTGCTTCTGCAAAAACACATCAGTGAATGGACTGTTCAAATATTACTCTTGCAAAATCCTGCACTGTTTTCTCATTTGCTTAAAAACATGTAGAGCAAAGGGTCCAAATTCAAGTCAAACACATTTAAAATGTCCTAATGAACACTATGATTAGACTCACAGGGCAAATAAACACAGAGCATTGTATTTTTTCACTCTTGGTCTGACATGAATTGGAACAGAGCTCATCTAATTTGCCTAATTAACTGTGGCAAAAAAATTATACTGTACTGTAATTGGCCAAGTAGTTGAAATATGCCTAAGCATTAACACACTATCTAGCATCAGTTAAATGGGGTTGCTGCAGAACACTGACAAAAACTTAATATTTATCTGACTAATGTAACAAAAAGCACAATTAACACATTAATCAATGCCTTGCTGCTTTAAAAGAATGAATGTATTCTGCCACTCTACATAGTACAATATACTGCATCACTGATTTCAACTGACTGCTCCCTTTTTGTCGTAACATCATTCTTAAGGCAATTTAGACAACCAGCATCAAGAGATCAGATATGGCCAGATGTGCAGGTGTGATATTAAACTGGCACTGTTTGGTTTGGACTTTTGGACTTTCCCATTTGGTTCGAACAAAATCTTCAGGTGTGAACGCTCCAGTGGACCATGGTTTGAACCAAACAGCTGTTCTCTGGTCCAGCAAAAAGAGGTGGTCTTCATTTGGACCAAACTAAACCAAGGTCTGGTTCGTACTGTACTATAAAAGTGAGTTTGCTGATAGTTTGGACCACACAAAGAAGAACAAATGGAAGAAGTAAACAGGAAAAACAGATATTTGTCAGGTTTAGAAACACAAATAACGCATAGATTACGTTGTTTTACGTTTGTATGGATCTAGGCTATATTTATTGCTATGACAGATGCTTTCTGTGAAGTCGACGGTTTTCTAATGAGTCTTATAGTGATTTAAATCATGTCTTAAACAGTGCATTTGAAGTTTCAGGTGTTTGTATTCTATATTAATACTAACATGTCGACCTTACGCCATTCTGGTTATTGTATTTCTCCAGTTCAACTGTAAAATGAGCCTCTGCAGAAACACATTTACCACAGTAAAAGCCTGCTACAGGAGGCATTACAACAGTAATCCCAAGGTCAGGGAAAGTCAGATGGTTTGCTTCTAAAAACTGTGAAACCAAAGGTTTCTGAATCTAACAAATGCTTTTTGTGAGTTTATATTGCGGACCTTGGTGCAGACTTTCAGATGAAGGCTTGGGGGGCTATGGCAAATTATAATAACTAATAAACATCAAATATCTACTGTCCCATTCACATAACCCAATCTATGATTAAATTGTTGGTGATTTTTTTTTTTTTTTTTTAAGGTTACTCAATTAGTAAAAATGCTGTAGGTGATCAGGCCGCTATTTCATAATGGTGACTCATGAGCTGCCAAAGCAGTAACCAAAATTACACCTGATGCCCATCAAGGATGTCTCTCTTGCTCTTCCGCCTGGATGCATGTGCAACATCAAAAAGCTATTTGATCTGAACACACTGTCTAACATTTCAGAAAATAGTCCTCAGAAAAAGCAGATGGACTCCATAAAGCTGAAAGGTGGCTATGAGTAAATCTGTGTTTTAATGTGGTTGGTGTGAAAAAACAGAAGAGACTGAGGTTTCACTAAAGGACTAGGGTTATGCAGGATACACTCACCCTTCATAACTGTGACCTGTAAAGTGTCAATAATCAGCTCAGTAATATTATTCAAAAGAATGGCGCATTACTGCACAACACCTAAAGATGAAATGATGTGGCAGCTACCCTTCACCTCTCCTGTTTACCTTTCAAGGGCGCCCCCTGAAAGAGATGAGTAGCGGCTGGACAAGAGTCTGTTGGAAAGGACACTTTGAAGTGAGAGGAGCCATTTCAGAGATGAATAAACACAACACGCCCAAGCTGGCTGCGATAATCCATAATGAATTGCCATGGAGTAGATTTTAAAATGGCACCAAGGCTATTGCCTACAAACAAAAGTGAATAATGAGCCTTACTAACTCACTTTAATCTGTACAATTCTCACTTCAATTTTCATTAAAGGATCCTATTTATGTTTTTTCTTCCGTTCATGGACACAGC
The DNA here is from genome assembly GCA_024416835.2 of Perccottus glenii. NCBI lineage: Eukaryota > Metazoa > Chordata > Actinopteri > Gobiiformes > Odontobutidae > Perccottus > Perccottus glenii. The sequence goes on along the minus strand of CM044557.2, from coordinate 18,590,539 downwards.
AAGAGAAAAAAGATGAGATCGAGCTGCTTACTTTAAATGGCTGTCTGATGAGATCAATAAGCCTCTGCTGTGAACTTTCTCTCAATGTGTTCTCCACAGGTGTTCACAGTTTGGGCTTCAACTAATATTTCCCTGGTGTTAATCACAAATATTTGTGTAATATAGTAATATAGTTTATTGAGGAATTTACATTTGTTTCTTAGTTCAACATATCATTCATTCATTCATTCATTCATTCATTTTCTACCGCTTTGTCCCGTTAGGAGTCGCGGGTGACTGGAGCCTATCCCAGCAGCTTTGGGCCTGAGGCTGGGTACACCCTGGACAATGGCCAGTTAGTCGCAGGGCTGACAAATTCAACATTTCAGTACAGTTCAACATATCTGTTATCAAAAAGGTTTTGGTAAATTAAATATAAAGTAGTCAAGTTTTTGATAACAAAAATCTGATGTTATGAATGTACAGCTTTTGTTTAAGTTGGATGCAATCAGTGTTGGAAGTAACAGCGTTAGAGTATAACGATATTACTAACGGAGTTTATTTTTCAGTAATGGAGTAATCTAATTAATTACTTTTCCCATCATTGCAATGCCGTTATCTTTACTGAGAATGTAAAGTGTTGCGTTACTACAATTTGGTTGAATAAAGCGCGAGGTGTCATGCTTAAATTAAAGGCAAGAATGTTTCTGTAACATGCACGCATGTCCAGGAAAAAAGACTTTATCCACCTCTGCCTCAAGCAACTCAAATCTTATGAAGCACCTCACATCAACACATGCTAACACGACACTTGTTGTCTTCTCCTCCTACGTTACAACCACTGGTTTAGTTGTTAGATGAGAGGAGTATTTTAGTATAGATTAATGTATTGTTCATTTTTACTGAATATGAACAACCTGTTAATCTACAGACAGAGTTGGATTGTGTTCTGTTTATTGTGCAATAATTTACAGGTACAGAGATTTGCACTACCTAATGGCCAGTTCTCCCTTTGTTTCTTTTTATCTAAGTTTACATTTGTGTGTCTTAATTTTTCACTTGAACGTTATTTTCAATTTTTATTTTTATATGTTTTTATTTCTATGCATATCATATGGCAGACTGCAATCTATTGAATTCAAATAAATACCAAATTTTATAAAATACTGTATATGGAGTTTTTATTCTTTAATCAGTTAATTTAAACATCTTTGTTTGTAAACAAAGATGTTATAGAACATAATAGCATATAGAACATAAAAAATAACTTCACAGTTACTTGTCTGAGTAACTAATTACTTTTACAATGTGGTAACTGAGTTACTAACTCAATTACTTTTTGGGAGTAGTAATGTGTAACTGTAACTAATTACTTTTTTAAAGTAAGATGACCAACATTGGATGCAATAATAACAGCATGCTAACATGATCAAAATCTATGTTAAAGCAGCACTGGCAGTTTTTGCTGTGTTGGTATTTGTCCCGATAGAGCTCCCCCTACAGCTTCGACGTAATGTTAAAAAACACTGTCGTAAAAATTCACTGGTGATGAGCGTGTTCCTACCCTCCTCTCTTCGTTTGACCATGAGCAACGGTTTTCTCTGCTTTGGCTTCTTTTACGCCGGCTCTGTCACAATGAATGTCTGAGACTGACTGGGGCAAGTGTTTATGTGTGTAGCGTTGTTAAGCGGGTCGCCGGCAATATTTTGCAAGGCTGGTTTTTCCGTCACAATGACTCCAAAGCTGTTATGTTAAGGTACTAATTCTGCAAAGTGCTTCTTTATTTATAGAAATACATATATTTTTAAATACAAATACATATATTATGCCATACTACTGTAGGCTTACACATAGCAGATAATTACTATAAAACCAACTGCTTGGATTTGATGTTTTGTGTAAACCCTATGTTAAAGTCTGTGCAATTTTGGGACTCATGCATCCAGACTGTGCCTGCACGGCTTTAAAGTCCTTACCAGCATATTCCCAAACATCGACTTCATTCTCCCCAGGTCTTCTCTTTCTACGCTGTAACTGACTGAGTTCATAATTCTAATGACGTCGCCCAATCGTAAGGTCATTTTGCTTTTGTCTCTTTCTATTTAGGTCACTTTGCTGGTTTGTTTATGTTCCAACGGCTCAGAGAGGAAGAGCAGATTGGGGCATGTTTAAGTCCCTATCTCTGGCAGGTTATAGTGCAGGGCCACCTTGGGTGAGCAGAGGATAAAAGATGTGGAATTGAAAACTGCTTTGTGCGGGGAAGACATTATGCAACACAAAGTACAGTTATTGTTTACTTTTTGGTAAGACAGTCATCAGCTGAAGCGACAGCTTCCGCTCTACGGCTGCTATCCTGCATTTTCAACTGCCACACTATATTTGTGCCGGCAATGTTTTATTATAATCTCTTTCCACCTTCTTCTCTTAGCACACCCAGGGTTACACTGTAGTAAGATATTCTAGCTCCAGCCTACTTGATTGGCTTGTTTCAGGGCAACATAAGAGATCAAAGTTTGGTGGGCATGTATAGTATTTTGAGAGTATTTGTCTGCAAGTTAAATCATGCTGGGCAGCCACTTGCACCACCCTAATGCTGCAAATACAAATTCTATTCAATATCTGGACACACAAGATATAGTTTTACCATTTCTTCTGTGCAATATGACTAAGAAACACGCACACATCCTCTCATAATTTCCAAGGTCACCTGTTATTCGGTGCAGGTGCAATAATCATCCCACCTTCATTGTTAAAGGGCGCAGAGGTGGACACAAAGTCCAACCTCTATTTCATCCTCTGAAAACCCCTGAAGAGCATGGAAGCAGATAGTGAAGACCACAGAGTGGGAGAATCCCCTGCCCTATGTCTTTGTCTCTAATATGAAGCTGAGAGAGCAAGGGCCACCACATTTAGAAAAGCTCTATGTTTCTCCCATAAAACCACGTCTATGGCCGTGGAGAAGCTTACTCTGTAATCCTGCATGACGGATTGAGTCTGCCATTGCACCCAGCCTCTCTTTCCCATCTTGTTTCCCTCTGAAACCTCTGCTCATCTATGGACACAGCCATTTGTCAAAGATGTCAAATTGTCTTAATATGTCTACTCTATCTACATACATTATAGTTATGTCTATATATTCCACATATCAGCCTTCTCTAACGAAATCACGTCAGCCTAATGCTAAAGCACCAACAGTCTCGAGTCAATAAATAGATGTTGTGACTGGGATAGAAAATAGGTTTGCCTTTTTTGTACTTGAAAGAACAGAATGTAAAAAATACAGTCAGAGATATACACAGTACAAGAGAATGAATCCCAAAGGGAAGCCTGAGCTCGAGAGTTATATAGATGACCTGGATTCTGTATCTGCACTCCCATGGCATGGATTACGGCACAGTGCTGGAAATGGCCTCTAATATAAAGGACATTGACACTCTCACGGATCACTACTATTAGGACCCCTCTGAGCCTGATTTGATCCTGTCCTTATCATCCCATCCTCTTGTCTCTACAGTTCTTTCTGTCTTTCACTCAGTGTGTTGTATTTTTTTCCACAACTCACTCTATTTTATAATCTTCTCTGCCTCTTTCTCACTCAGGGTATTACACATTCAAAGATCTTTCTGTGGCATGTGGTAGAAGTTATCACCCCATCTCGTTCCCTCCCTCATTCTATCTCTAATCTTACTTAATCTTCAGTCCAGAGTGAAGTGAGAATTAGTTTCTCACTCTGCCTCATCAATCTCTTGCACCACCCCTTCTTACTTTTGTCTACCTTCTTCGTTCTCCTTGAGCCCCGCTCATCTTCGCCAGCTGTTATTTAATCCTACTTCTACTTGCTGTTTGTCTCTCTACTCATTTGGCCTTGAATCATCAAGAAACTGAGGAGATCACTACCAATTCATTTTCCCATCTCCCAAGTCACTCTCGTGAGATTTCTCTTCTTCAAGGGGCGTGGGATTTTTGCATTCACCCACCTGACCTAACACTCTCTCCAATGTTGTGTATTTACTGTCCGTTGTCCTTGTCCGTCTCAAGTCTGACCAAAAGCACATGTTGACTCAAACCAACAAATCAAACACATGTTACATTTACGGTAAATATGAAGCCATTATGTGTCTAGTAAAAAAATAATTGCATTTAAACCAACATTGTATATTAGCTGCTACTCATAAAATTGTTATGAAAAAATAACAAAATAAGAACATCCAATTGTGTTGCAAGACCTTGAATTGGAAATATAAAGAGGATATACTGTAAAAAGAGTAGAGGGAACAATTCCACATTTATGTTATTTTAAGTAAAACATAAAAAAGGGAACATATATTTTCTCTGGGGCACTGGCAGTGACAATCAAATTCTCTTTTTAGATATCTAAATATGTTGTTCTTTTTCTCCAGATTGCATCAGTGTCACTGGGGACATAAAAGCCTCCTCCAGTTAATTAGTAGGCTCCCTTCACTATAAGTTCTAAAAAGGAAAACAACCTCCCTGTTTACTAAATACTTACACAATGCTTCCACACATGACTTTTTACAGTACAAATAACTGCTGTGGCAAAAGAATGAAGCAAGATCGCACCAAGAGAGGTTTTTTAAAGCCACACTCTTGCACTTTGACTTTGAAACATACTTTTTTGGCAGACTTAGGCAGACTTCTGAGGCCACAGTAGAGCACACACATTTACATATTCCAGTCCCAGCGGATGGAGTGACAAATGAATATTAATTCCAGTATTTCTCATTATCAAGGCACTTTAATCATGATGAATGAAAACCTGCTTTAAGTGAGCCTTCAGGAGTGAAAAAAACAAAGCTGAGGAAAAAAAAAGTTGAGTGGACAGATTTTAAAAAGCTGCAAAGACAAAAAAGCTTTTAATTCTAATGTGAAGAGCACACTGATGGTGTAAACTGCTATGTTAAAAACACACAGATACAGCCATTAACAATGAATAGCTTATTTGTGCTCTTTGTTAAATAAATATAGTGTCAATTGTCTTATCATTTTCCAATCGACTCACTGTATAGCACATGGTCCACTAATACAGATAAATATTATAAAGCCTGTTTGCATTATAAAATGTATTTTCAGTTCTTTACTAATCAGTTTAAAGAAATGTGCTCTCATTTGTCCAATAAAGAACATCCGTAAAGTTAAAGCGACCTTGAGTCAAATCAAGTGTGCATGTGTGATTGAGGGCAAAGGACTCGGATAAAGGCCACAAAAGGCATTAACACAGGGAGCAGAGGATAGCTTTAGAGAATAATTTGGCAAGGAAGAATAAACAGGAGAATATATACATGTGATGAACGCATCAAGGTTGATATTAGGTAAACCCTTTTTCTGCTCTTTAAAAAATGTGGAAATGAGAAAAATGAGATCACAATCCAAATACGCTAAATGTGATAAGGCTGATTATGACGCAGATGAATGCCAGGTCAGGTTGTCATCTTAATCGGCAGTGGATTTGGCTGCTACGCGCCGTGTGTTAATACAGTACAGCCTGAGAAGCTGGGTTAATTCAGCAGCAGATGAAGGTTTGGTGAGAGCTCTGCAGACAGTTTGTGCTGCTGTCGCGGGTAGGGGCTGGGTGCTAGTCATTAGCATGCATGCAACAAAGCATGAGAAATCACATTAATCGCAGGGAATGCTAATGACAGTGATTGGCGTAATCACAGTAACACGGGCGGAAGGGGTGAGACAACAGGAGGTCAGCCATTTCTCTGCTTATTATTCTTTCATGTTATTCCACCCCTGCTGATGTGACTCTTCTAAAAATACTCTGTATGTCTCAAATCTGTTGCTCATATGCACCATAAAGAATTTTTTTGTTTAATCTTATCACAGTGGGACAGGGGTTAGAATCACATCAAGTGCATGTTTTCCAATGTATAGGTTTCTAGCTGCAGTCCAATCATTTCTGAAGTGTAAAAGATTGCCTGTAAGATATATACAATAGCTGCTGCCAGTTTCTGCAGTAGCTATTAATTATAACATACATTCAGCTCAAAGCGTTTCTTTCTCCAAATAACAAAAAATCAATGTCTGTTACATTTTGCCATACATCTACAACAATTATTTTATTTGTTGTCTGAATTCATGATGCAGATGTTTCCTAATCCAACAGTGTAGCATCTACAAGCCCACTGGTCAGTATGGGATCATTTGTGATTTGGATAAAATGCATGAAGGTAATGGTAAGGGCACGATAAATATGGGCTTCAGGGTATAGAAAAACCTTTGTCACCAATCAATAGCTTTTCATAGAAAATAGTTTGCGTCTATCACTGATTGATCATTGATTGATGATTGTACCCTACAAAGCCCGTAGCCAAGTGGGATAGACACCAGTTCAACGTGATAATGACTAAGAATTAATAAATGTTAAATTCAAATTTTAACAACATTGTCATCAACTTAAAAAATACAATTGTGACTATAATGTCCATACCTAAAATATCCTGCGTCATTGCTGATTCCCAGCTGGTTCTGTTTTTCTCTCCCCCTTATTTACAAGCAGACTGGATGACAGACAGCCTATGCATGAATGTTTGTGTGTGTAGGCGTGTATAAGGCTGATTGCTAACAGCTAACGCAATAAGAAATGGACTGCAGATTGCATTCCCAGCGGCATGTTGGGAGCTATATCGACAATCAAGGCAATTAACCTGTATGTGTCTGCTGGGAACTCCAGCTGTGGGGGAGACTGAGTTTAACACTGTAACCTACTCAAGTCAAACTAGTAGAGGGCATCTGTTCTACAAATCAGAAAAGCTACAGTATGTAATCACGTTTCACACCATACTAATCACTTCTGCCTCATTTATTGCTGCTACAAAAACAATCTTATACGCTATTAAGGCAGAGCAGGCAACAAGGGGAAGGGATGAGGGCAAGGATGAAAGAAAGGAGGAGGGGGAGGCAGAGACAGAAAAATGAAGAAGACAACAGCATGAACCAAAAGGGCCCCAATTTGTCTGAAGCGCACTAATTCAATCTGGGAAATCCGACGGAGTGATTGAGCCATCCCCTTTGTCCTCCCTCCACCCCGCTCCTCTCCAACCCACCAAGGCCTCATCCACACTATTTGAGTGCAGAGCTCTCAAAGTCCCTAATCCAGCTCCAGATAGCAACACTCTGTAAGGAGAGAGACATCCACACCAAAACGAGGTGGCGAGAAAGCAGGATGAGTGGCACGAGACGGAAAGCTCCAAACCAGACGGGAAGGCAGCAGACTTAGAAGGGGAACACAGGATTGTGTGGCAATTGAACTCAAGTCTGTTGGTCGCATCAAATTCCTCTTTAATTAAAAGTCTAAATCCTCCTCACTTTAAAGCCCCCTCTTTATAATTAACACTCTGATCTTGCCCCCCTTCCTCTACCTCCCCTCACTCCAAAACGAAAAACAATTAAAACTTTTGCAATTTTTACTTCAAACCCCATTAATTAAAAATCGCCAATGAACAATAGTGCAATATCGAGGCAGACCCCCACTTTGCTCATTAACCGCTGGTTAATTGATCCTAACGGCAATGTTTACCAAAGGGACGCTAAAGACGAAAACATTATCATTTTACCTCGCCTAATTGCAGTCTTTAATGTAGGAGAGCCAGCAGGAAATTTCCGTTGAGATCATAGAGAGAAGTTGATTTCAGAGGCTCCTTTGCGGTTTTGTCTCTGAGGGTTTGCAGCCGGTTTACAGCAGATATAAAGAAGGTAATGTGATCCAATATTAAAGAGCTAAACTATTTAGAACTAAACACTTTGGAGATAAAAGCGTAGATGCTGTTACCTGTGGTCAGATATCAATAGGGGTCCAGTCATATACACCCCCATTATACACCCCAGACACCACTCATCCATCAAAACTCCATTACCCAAGATTCATCATACCAGCTCCCAACACCAAAAGCTTTTATTTTTCAGGCCTCCATAAATAAGCTTCCTCGGTATTAACTTTCTTTCATGCTTTCTCAAAACAATTTCGACTTTTATTTCCTGCCGTCTTCCTCAGCGGCGCCTCTTTCACCTCGGGTCAGGGGATGGTTAATGAAAGGCTGCTCCCAGAGGAACATGGGTGAGACATATCATAGTGTCTCTCAGCCATCGCACTGTGAAGCCTCGTATAAAAAATTCAGGGCAGCTGCTGCAGATGCCGACAGAGAACTTCCCTCTGGCATTAAGCCACCCCAGGTACACCCCAATGCACCTGTCTGTCTTTCTGCTACTTTTTCCACATATTATCATAACCATATCAATATTCAAGTCAATACTTCTGTCCTGTTTCTCTCCTTTCCACATTTTCTTCATCAGAGCTTCTTTTAGCCTCATTTCCATTTTATCCTTTCTTCACTTTAGTCTTTTTTCAGTCCGACTGATTTGACCCTGATTAATGTCTCTCACGTCGGCACAGAATCAAGGTGCAAATGCTAAAATTGATTTTTCCCTCTCTGTTATGTATTTCCTGCATTTTTATGCCAGCAGGGACGAAAAGGGCATCGGAAAAGCGCGCAGTGTTATTAACATGACTGATGATGTCGTTAGCTTGATCCCAGTCCTGTCTAGTCGCATTGTTAGCATGTTTGTAGCATGGTGTGACAATTTGATTAGCGGCTTCTGTTGTGGAGCAATTGTGCTGCTAAATCATGTCTGTCAGATTGACTGCTATCTCATGTTGACTCAGAAATTCACCAATCAAACAAAGCCAAGAATACACTGACAAAAATCTATATATGTATCAGCCTGCCACAGTGGATATACTTGTCATCAGGGAAACTGTCATCAGTGTTTTTCTTGATTAAGGTACAGTGTAATGACTGTGTGTTTCTGCATGTTCTTACTTTTGTTATGGAAAGTGTGACCTCAACAATCATGTGATGTGTTGTGCTCAATGTAGGGTGACCATATGTCCCAGTTTAACCAGGACAGTCCAGATTTTAAGCACCATTACGCACCCTGGTCTCTAGCTCAATAGTTACTGGTTCATTGATGTTTTTAAGCGCAAGGCTATTGCTAAGCTGTTCACAGTTTGACTTGTCATCAGCCAAAAAATGGAATTGTGAATTACAAACAAGCTCCAGGAACAATACAACTGTCTAATAAAATAAATGAATAAGCTGCGTTTTGTAAACATGATAGAAAAGCTGTATTTCTTTGAAGTGAACCAGTTTATGTTATGCTCTTTTGGTTTGTTTTTAGTTGACTTTTGATGGTTATGTATCAAGTGAAAAAAAACTTCATCTGTGATCTCCAGCAATTAGCGTGTGCACATGCAATGGGCTTGTTTTGCTTAGCCACAGAAAACCAGAAAACTAAAATTAAGACGTGACCTGATTAATATAATTAAAAGCACCATCTGCAATTTTAAAAAAATATTTCAGTAGATGATTTATAAATGTTTAAAATCCAAGTAGCAGCCATTAGCATGACCGTTACAGTAACTGATCAGCTCGCATCAGAAGTACTCATATATATTTATTATTTATATATATTGAAAAAGAAGTTTCAATCCACAATCGATTCTATGAGAAAATAATCCCCAGTAATCTTACATCAAAAAGATATTTCAAAAGCATTTTTAAAGCATGTTTTGCTTATGTGGAAAACAAAATTCCATTGGCCACTCATCTTCACGCATTTCTGTTCCTTTCTGCCACAGCCTTGTCAATTATTTATTAAAGTCTCCACTCCATAAAAATGTCCTAATTGTCAATGCTTTTTTCTCTGCACACTGCTCACAAAGTAGTCCTCTGAGCCACTGCCTTTTACACTTTCTGCTTCACTTCCTCATACTCCTACCATTCCTCAATGCATTTGCCCTGCCACTGTCTTCTCTACCTCACCATAGCTCCCAGTCATTGTCCCTTGACCTATGTTGAAGCGTGAAAGCTCCTGATGCCTGCTCCCAGCCTTTTTCTATTCAGTTAAAGGCCATCATGTTGCTGTTATTGTTGACAGTAATAATGAAGGCCCCGCATCAAGCTCACTGCCAGGCTGACAGAGGCACCATCATTAATAGCAGCCATCCCTTATCACTATCTCTCGCAATCACCAGCCTTATTACTATCATGTGAGAGGAGCAAACTCACACTTGTGTGTGTGTGTGTGTGTGTGTGCATGCGCTTGCGTATTTTTACATATTTTTACAATCTATGGGATGGATGCATGAATTAGGATGAATAAAGAGGATGAGAGTGTTAGAGCAATGTGGAAGATGTGAAAAGTGAAAGACAAAATTGTATGGGCAGATTCTGTTTGGTAATGCACATGTGACTAGTTGTTAAAGATAGCAGTTGTAATTGTTGACAAGATAATTCTTGTAACTGTGTACAACAACTTTATAGCCATGTTAGCAGTTTGTTACGTACTGCAGAAATTAACAGAATTATTAGTTTAACAGTGTCAGTAAACACATTATTCAGCATTTAAAGTGTCCGTAAAGGAACCGACAGACTGGCAGCCTGTCATTTACACCAAGTACACCATCCTCCTCCACATGTAATAACATGGAAGTAGATTGTCACCAGGGAAACATATTGGTAAGAGGCAGCTACTGAGGAGTGCAAATACCATCTCCAGCAAATCTTATGAGGCCTTGTTATGAGGTTACAGTGCTAACTTGTCAGACATTGTATAACCAATAGCTATAAAACCGGATTTATTTATTGTACTTTATTGCAATTTTTTAAATCAAAACAATAGTAGTAATGCTTAATAATTGCTAGTAGCTCTTACTTCCACATCAAATGCAACTGATTACACAGTCCACATTTCTTGGACTGTCCAAGGGGAGGATGGATAGATGAAGAGCCCGAGATTAAGAGACTAAGAGGAATGAAGAGGATAACAGTGGAGAGAATGACAAGGAGTGAAGCTGAGTGGAAATCAGTTGTTGGTGAGTGTGGGGGGATTGGTAGGGTTTGAGAAAGAGAGACGAAGCTAGAGGCAATGACGAGGCTATTACATGTACAAACGTGCACATGGGTGGATGTCTGTTGTGTGTGTGGTGAGTGGTGAGATGCTGCTGAGCTTGGACCAAGCGACGGAGGGCCCCTCGAGGCAGTTTGCATTTTGAATCCAGGACACACACTGACATCAATGTAATTGTTGGAAACTAGCTCAGTTTGTGATCTGTCTAGTGTCCATCTTACTCTCGGTCTTTCTTACTCTGTCTTTCTTACTTTGATGTTTTGTTCCTATCCTCCACCTCACCCCCATCCCTGTTTATCTACTGCCCCTCCTCCTATTTCCTCTTCACCTTTGTTTTATCATTTGTCAAGTGTAAGACCAATCCCCTTCGGAGCATTTAGAGTACTTTTAACTTGTGTTTTTATTCAGAGTTCCACCTCTCTCCCTTGGATATTTGCATCTTTCCATGCAGACTAATTCTGAATTCTCATAACTTTCCTTTGACTTTGACCCATATATACTTAAACTCCTACTACTGCTCCTTAGAGCTCAAACACGCTTTTTGTTATGCATTTCAAATTTGAACTACCTAAATGTAATGCTGCTTGTGGATATCTTCATCGTCTTGACATGTCTTCCGTTTTAAACAGAGTTAAAAAATTAAGGGCAAACACCTTGATATATCTTATTTATTATTTATGATAATGTCCAATTTAATATCATGCAAAAGATATTTACAAAATAGTTCAGCTGCACCAGATATCAGCATGGCATCATCAGTCCAACATCTGCACTTCTTCTCACGTACTGAGTCCTGTCTGAATCCTACACATTTAGAGGAAGATAAAAAAAAAACTATTTATGTGAAAAGTGCATGAATTGTTTCTGGCTCTCTAACAGAAGAGCTAGTAAGCACCCTGTTGACTCACTATCTTTAGGTAAAAGACAGCTCCATTGCTCACTCGTAAAGCAGTTCACCTACTTCACTCCCGTCCTGTCACTCATGATAAATAGCAATGAACTGAGCTGAGATACAGCCCCAGACTAAACATTTTTACAACAACTTCTCTTACCATAACCTGACCAAAACTTCTTAACTAGAAGAGCCTGGTTGAGGGAGCAGAGGTGCAAAGGGGTTTACCCTGCGCTAAACTGTGCACTGTTACATCTACATTCAATTACCTCTGGTTAATACACCCATTCAACCTTTCCTGTCAGCACAGCAGAGAAACCATTTCCTTCTTAATTCTGTTCACAGGAGTGTCTTCTCAGAGACCAAATTCCTCACTGTATTTCCCAAAGCAACTAAGTTTCATAAACCTTTAACATATTCTGGATCCATGCTGGTGACAAGCTGACTGATGGAATAGGACAGCTTGTTAATTTGTGAAGCCACAAGAAGTCTGTGGAGAGAGCTACAACCATTGAAATCTTGTGCTTCTGTGGGTGTTTTGCAAACATATGAGAATTAAATTGAATGTGCCTCTTTACAAGAATGCACATATACATTTGGACTTGTGTACTGAATGTCTTCTCACCCCAGTAATACAAACACACACAACACTTGTGCACTTGAGCGCTGTTTCTCTGGGGAAAGTGATAGGCCCATGTGGAAGCTGGAACAAACCCAGAGTTATAAATACTCACTGGGAAATATATCCCTGAAATAAAAGGGCCAATACAGAGGCAAGTGAAACAGTGGAACGGTTCCATTTATTTCCAAACTTCCTTTCTATTGTTTATGATGCCAGTCATGGAAACTCAAAACCCTCTTTAAAGTCCTTCACATGGAAATAAGTCAGTGCATGTCTAAAAGTATAACTGTTGCACTCTGTGTGTGGCCAAATGTCCTATCCCGTTATTAGGATTTTATTTGACACCTTCAAAATGATGACAGCAGTTATGTATTCATCCAGGGGAGCGTTTTGCTGAATGTGCACCCTCCATTTTTGTAATGCCCTACTTCGCATTCATACAATTCTATACATTCATGGTGGAGCGCTGCCCACTATAACCACAGACATCCACTGTTGGCCACTCAGCAGCTTCACTAGCTTTAGTCATTCACTTTTTGCCGCCCCACCAATAGGCTTTCATCCACTACGGGGTTCTCCATTTCAAAAACCATCTAGTTTACATTCAAAACTCGTGAAGTGGTCATACATCAAGTGGCGGCAGTGGCTCATTGGGCCACCTGCGTATTGCAGCTTCACAGAGTCACTAAGTATCACAACGGCAGTTCCATTAATTGGAAAAGCAACTCTATTTGGGGGCATGATTAAAATGTGGTGTGCTGTGTTTTTGCGATAAAGACCGGGAGAGATGAAGAGATACAAAGAGCAGAGAGCAGGGAGGAGAAGCCTGCGGGTCCGGCGTGCTGGGATGCAATCCAGCGCCCACGGGGGGTCACCAGCAAAGGTAGGTGTCTATTAAAAATGAAGCTTTACAGATAGTATTTCTTAGGTTTTGAGCAACTGTGAATGGCATTTACAGAAATAAAATTACTATTAAGACTGTGTAAATATAGTATGCTAGGAAGTACTAACAAGGATGGAATATTTTCACTTAGAGGGGAGCCTTTATGATTTGCTCAATAAGGTACAACTTTGAAAACATATGACGAAGGATAATTCTATTTATTCAAAGTTACACCATAACCGTGTGTGTCACTCCAGCTTTATACCAGAAGTCAGGGTAGCTTCATATCAATGCCATGGCCTGTGTGTTCACTGGCAGCCTTTCTAGAGGGGAAACCATAGTCTGTCTCAGATAAATCTCAGATGGAACTTGGTGCAACAATTAACTATAAATATGGGGCAGTTTTATTTTGACTGGATTCTTTGTTGTTAAAATGCACAGAAAATGTTGAAATCAGACGTCTGGACCCCTGCACCTTCACAGTCAATTAAGACACAGCATTTCCATAACGTGTTGCACAGGCATTTATAAGTGTTAATGTGTCTACTCAAGTCGATAAAAAAATTTCACATAAATATTGAAAAGACCAGGAATAAGTAGAGTACGGTTCTTTATAGAGTTAACCTATACCTACAGGGATGACACTTTCAGCTGCAGAGGCAACTCCTCTGACACAATCGTAGCTTTTCACAGCGCTGAGGATATAAAAAATGGAAGTCTTAGCCTCCCCCTTTGAGATCCTTCACTGCCGCTCTTCCACACTCGTGCACACTGACTAATGAATATTTATACTGTTCACACTTGAGCACTGCCTGATCTCAGCTCTGCCATTTTAGCATGCTGGTGATACTCTAAATGTGAATGTGAGAACAAAGTCACAGAGTAAGTGACATAGTGTCCCTAATGGGGTAATGTGTGTATTTTTGTGGTTTTTATGTCCCTGATTTTTTGGTTTGATCATGTGACACGCCCTGGGGTTTACAAAGCTAGTGTGGAAACAGGGTTGGCTCACTGCTCTAGCCTTTTTCCGACCTTCAGGGGGGCTTAAGTTCCCTTCTCAAAGCACCTCAAGGTGGGCTTTAGTCTGGGATATCTATCCTCCCCTTCACCATAGCCTTCAGCTCCCCCAAGGCCAGGCTGGCTCCATGCAGGGCCAAGGCCAGCTTGCTTTAGGGAACAAATCAGCAAAAGGCAAAGGTTTCTCCTGTGGGTGCACAGCAGGATCTGAGCTGGAGCCAGAGGGGTGTATGGCTGCTAACCACAGGAGCTGGGACACACACAGACTTCCTGCATGTCGTCCTCCTCCTCAAGCACCTCGCAATCAGCTACACACCTCAGCAGCTATTGTCAAAAAAACAGGTTCTATTTTCACGGCAACTTTGTTCGGAAGCAGTGAGCTGAACACAAGAGGTAGAGTAATTATAGGAGCAGAATGAGCAGTCTGATTGCACCATAATGTTTCAGGAACAAATGTTACAGCAATAAGGAACAGCAGGGGAGAAAAGAGGACAGGAACTTTCTTTGACAAAAATAAAACAAGAAATGAATATTTTTGCTGTTAACTATCAATGTTCTTCTGCCTCTTTGTAATTAACTTAAAATATTCATAGAACTGCTAATGTCCCACATTAGGCTGGTGTTTTTCACCTTGTACTGAGTATGTCTTAATTTAGCTACACAGTGTTGTAAACTGCACTAAAACAGTGCCACTCCTGCTGATCTCAGACCACCAGCATAAAAAAAGTCACCAGCAAACCATTTCCTGGCTACAAGGACTTTAGGATCATGTGGTGGCAAAAAATCGTAAAGTATCTCCACCTGGTGTGTTGACTTCAACTCTAGAGCGTGACGCTGCTCTCCCTCAGCCATCGATCTGAGGCTTTGAGACTCAGCTAAAGAGCTATCAACCTTTTAAAGTGTCACTTTCAGAGGGAAATGGATTGGCGCGGCGGGAGGGGTAGAAAACCGGGAGATGGAGGTGGAGGGCGAGAAATCTGAGGACAAACGACCAGTGTAATCAAATCACTGCCATCAGGAGCTCATCATTCATGGCTAAACAGCTCTATTCAGTATATTACAGGCCATGACAGTGTGTATTGTGTGTAAATCATCACATTAGGTGTCCTATCCCGTCTGTGTGTTAACGTTTCCATTCTTAGTTGCCACTAAACTGCAAGCATTAATCTTTAGCAGAATGAGAATAGTAGCAATTAGTTTATAATACATAATTTGTATGTTGCCAAATATATTAGGGAACAACGTTATATTGATTTTTGGTGAGTCGAAAGTTGATTTATAATAGACATTAAATAAAGGCATATTTTCTGATCCATTACTGCCTCGTGAATGTGCAAAAAAATGTTAGTGCTACACCTTAAAGGAAACCAGGGGAAGAGGACGCTTCATAAACTAAGCTTACCAGAAATAGGAATTCTGTTCATTCAAGGTTGTTCAAAAGAGTTAACTGAGCTTAAGAGTTAAATATAAAATCTGTTTATCTTTTGTGTCTAATCTCACTAGCATAAATTGTCTATTTACAGTCAAACTGATAAAAATCTACAGTGCATCACTAATTCAACAGTACTTTTGATTTTTAAATACTGACTAAATTTGGTAGGAATTTGGAATAGGTTTATTGTGTACAATTCTTATGGATTATAAAGCTTAATTGCCAGAATAAGATAAATGCATTGTACACAATTTATTCATCTCAAGAAAGCTATTTAATACAATTGCTTTGAGAGCACAAAACAATGGCTCAAACGTGAAAGAACATAATTTTTTAAAGGAAACCAAGTATGAAGCATCTGTTTTAGCCTCCGCACTGAACTGCATCTTGTCTTTGCTCCAATATTTTTGAACAAGATTACACGCCTCAGGCAATCTTCAGGGTAAAGTTACTTCAGCCGGTGGATATGCAGGAAGCAATTAAGCAATTAAAAACTAGGCTTAATTTCAAAGTGCTTCTTGTTCCTTCGTCATGAGAACAAGCTGCACTGTACCAGTACGAGGCAGAACGATGGAGTTCACAGGAAGTCAACAAACCTGGGAAAGTGCAGGTGGCAGACATTATGATGATTTAAACAACTGTGGGACAATTCAGTTGAGAATGAGGGTTATTTGTTGAAATACAGGATAAACATCCATATGTGGGTTTATAAATGCTTATATTTGTTTCCCACAAGTTAGTTCTATTAATCCATATGTTGAAAGATGGAATAATTCAGAAGACCTAGCTTTTATGTTAATGTGATACTTTCAAACTTTCTTTATACACTTTTATGCACACAGTGACGTGACAGTGCTTAACCGAAGACCTGCCCTTCTGTTCTACTTCAGCTTTACGGCTCTTTGTATTCACAATGCCAGCACCACAACAAAGTCTGCAAACATTTCCAAATTTATTTAATTTGCGATAGGGAGAAAGCAGGAGGTGGAGGACAAACAGGCAGATGTACTTTCTCGCAGCCAACAGGTCAGACCTTTGACGCTATCAAAATTCAAATCATTATTTATTTATCATCCCCGTGGGAAGATTCCTAGTCTGTTGCCAAATTAGGGGGAACTAGCATGTTTTCAGATGTTGATGGAGGAAACCTACTCAAACACGAGGAAAACATGCTAACTCCACCCCTTTTTCAAATTGTACAAATATCTCCAAGATAAAGAATCAATGTTGCAGAGCTTCCTCCAAAATAGCATTGTAACATATCCATTTATGAAGAATATTTAGATTTAGATTTTAGAAGCATGTACGTTTAGCAGTCTGTATATTGCACATCCCAAATTAGTTGAATGCTATCATTTGAAATATCTAATCCTATATTAGTACAGACTGATTAAAATGGAAGGCCTAACCTACACTCACTTGCGGTGACTACAAACAAGAAAAAAAGTGAAACATTTCTGACATTTTGAGGACCGTCCACTCTACAGGGTGGAGACTTTAGTGACTGAGTGGTGATGCCTCCACTGTGCTCCACTGCTCACTTAGAAACGGTTTCGTCAAGACTGCAGTTAGATTGCTTAATAAAAACTTGTTGCTGATAATCATGTTTCAGCTGTTTTTATGGTTCTGCACTTTATTGTGTTGCTTCTCTGTGACCTCATATTGGACATGATTGTCTTGCTTTGACTGGTCAGTCCTTTGTTGTTGTTCAATCCTTATTTTATCATGAGACAGAACTTCTGTTGAGCTTTTCAAAAAGTTGTGGCATTGTGATGAAGAGAAAAGACCCTCTGGCACACACACACACACACACACAAGCAGAGTGGACTATACTGTATGAGGAGTTTATTTCTCTCGAGGTAAGACAGAAATCCACAGACCTGACAAGTCAAAGGGATCCAGCGCCTCCAGGCAGCAGAGAAAAGAAGATGAGGGTGCAGTGGATGAAGAACTGGGAGAGGAGAAATATTCATGGGGTGCGAGAGAGTGACACGGAACAACATGAAAAGCAAATGGGAGGAGGAAATTGTTGAAGGTGTGGAGGAAAGCAAAAGGCAGGAATGTGGCGTGTAAAAGAAGAGAGAACAAGGCAGAGAAGAAGCTTGCTGTGATGTACAAAAACTTAATGTGGACAGTGGAGAATGTGAGATGTGTTCTTGGTGTGTCTGGATAAAAGTGAAGGCGACAAGGAGATAAACTGTCAGAGGATGCCAGCCAATCCAGAGCGACAGAGAGGGTGAGTGTATGCACTAGGGTGTTAGTCTTGCATGTGCAGAGGGCTAAAAGACTTAGCCAGGGATGAAGAGAAAGAGGCACAAGAAGAGTGAGTGAAAAAAAAAGAGATGGTGGCGCTGATTCCATGATGCTATCTGGGCACAGGGAGATGTGTGTGACACAATCTCAAATTGGAAATCGCTGTTTCAATCTCGCCTCACTCCGTGGCTACCCGCTCGGCTGATAACAAGAGCGGCCTAATTCTATTAAAATACCCTGAGTGCAGCGGTGGCTGAGACGGCGAGAAGAGAAGGGAAGGAAAGGGAAGGAAGGAGGCCAAACGAGAGAGGAGGAAAGTGAGTGACTGCTGAAACTAACGCCAAAGACAACCTTAAAGCACTTGCTCAAGGAGAAAGTTTTGCCTGTCTTCCACTGTATCACTTCACCCCATCTGCCCATCATCTCTGCAAACCTCTCCATCTCAGCAAATCAGGCCCTCTATCTATCCAACTACCCATCTGTCTATTTATCGCTCTACCCATCTGGCAGCTCTTATCACTCCCCACAGGTTACTGTTCTCATTTAGGACAGCTCTCCCCTTAACTTCATCTTTCTACACGTTCATTCTTGACTCTTCAGTTCCATTTGTTGTATGGAGCCAACTTAGCTAACCTTGCAACAGAGACAGCCGGCAATCTCTTTTTATCGTACACTTTAAATCTCCTTCGCCAACTGGAGCAGACAGAAAAAAAAGTACTTTGTTTTCCAGATTCTAAAGCTGGAATTAAGTGGCTAGCTAAACACCAATCACTGAGTAGATCAATCTTATTCACACAGAGGCAGCAAGAGAAAAGGCTCCAATTTCATGTTTTGTTTTCTTTTTTCTCAGAGCCAAAATGGCATTAAAACGGGCCAGGTGTGACTGGATCATGATCAGAAAGAGAAGGATGGTGAAAACTAAAACAAACAGGGCATTTGTAAACCAACCATTGTGCCCGTGAGGTTCAGTGAGTTAAATTAAAATCGTAATCAAGTTCTGACTAAATAAAAACAGTACTGGTTATAGCTTCAATAAATATTTTTGGTCCGTGTTTACCAGTTAAATTTTTATGTGTCTTGAACAAACAAGACTAAGTAGGCCAAAAACTGGAGGCAAACTGTTAATTAGAAATGGGTCAAAAGCACAGGCCGACGTGATTTAGAAAGATTAAGGCTTAGTAATGTGGAAGCAAGCCCTCATTTCAGAGTCAGACCGGTGCAGGTGTAAGAGCTCTTTTGGCGGTGTGTTCCTATAAAGGACTGTTTGTTCCCATGACCCCAATCTGACTCCTGGATGTTGTCCCATAACTCTTGACCATGCTTTGATAGAAAAATCCTTTTTTAGAATGCAATAGGCCTTGTTTTTAATGTCCTTTCTGCCAAACTAAAACATTTTAAGAGCAGGTTGTGCTCTGATCCTGTTTTTTATTTAAGACAACGCTTTTGATGAAAATGAGAGAAAGACTGGAGTATGCAGAGCAAGCCAAAAAGCACTCCGGGACTGCTGTATCATGCTTTATTGCAAAGGGTGAGAAGACAGATCGGATATGAAAACTAGAGAGAAAAAAGGCTGCATGCAGTGAGCGCACCCGGGTCAGGCTCTAATGAAAACGCAAACATCTATGACTCCAACTGCTAAGCAACAAAGTGTCAGGCTAATGAATTAATCAGACAGTCATTAGTTCCTATGTGCTGGGATCCAAGTGGAACACTTTTTTCACTTCCCCCTCTTCCGTTAACAGACAGAAAGAGGAGCAAGCAGGGAGGGAAAGTGCGTTCAGCTGTGAAAGAGAAGTGTGTGTGTGTGTGTGTGTGTGTGTGTGTGTGTGTGTGTGTGTGTGTGTGTGTGTGTGTGTGTGTGTGTGTGTGTGTGTGTGTGTGTGTGTGTGTGTGTGTGTGTGTTTAGCTGCTGCCTACACGGCTTTATGCATGTGTGGGAGGCTTGCACCCATAACACTTTGTTTGTCTGCTGATGATTGCCTGTCAGGGCAATAAAGTCAGTCTGAGAAGGGGAAATGTGAAAAGGGGAAAGAGACGGGGCCGTGTCGAGAGCGCAGAAGGCAAAGTCAAGCGAGAGGGGGGGGTGGAATTAGGTGGACAGTTGGGAGACAGTCAAAGCTGAGGCAGAGATAAGATACATGGATTAGCGACAGCAGAGCCACAGAGTTGAGAGATGAGGAGGCTGAGATACGAAGAAGGGCAGTTCGGTAATCTTAGGCTTTAAATGAGTTGGCGACTGCTGTGGTCAGAGGAGGGGGCTTTAAATTGAGATTATAACAGAGGGATTGTGTGGGAAAGAGGTACTAATACAGATACTAATAATGAGAAAGAGATAAAGGGGTCCAGAAGTCGTGGATCAGAAGACAATTGTTTATCAGTGAACCGGCATACACTTAATCCCCTTCAAGTATCACTTTGGCTCAACCACATCATACCCGCAGGACATAAATGAACACACTAATAAAAACAGTTTGTCTCAGATAAAAGCTGCTGTGGTACAAAACCAGCCTCAGAGTTGCAGCTTGTAATACCTACTTCAGTGAACGCCACACAGTCTGCACGCTGTTTCAATGATGAATGCAAATTAAATAGAAATGAGGAAAATAGGCTACAGATCCTAAAATAGCCAAACAAACAAGAGAGAATAAGGATTTTAAATGGTTATGTGTGAGCAGAAGCAGAGATGGTTATTTAAACAACAGCACATCACTAAACACAGCGTTCTTAGTGGGTTCTGTTCTTTAGTTCTCACAAAGAATCCACTAATAACCAAGGATATGGAATAGTCTCAAACTGTATAAATGAGTCTACAAAGGGCTAAACATGGATGAAGGTTACTCATCATTTTAAAAGTTTTTTTTTCTTTTCTTTTCTTTTTTTTTTTATGTGGGATATCTGTTTGTTTGCAGCTTAAAATAAATAATACACCAGCTCAGTGAGAAGCTGAGTGGTTGACCAAGAACACATCTACAAGAATCTGCCAAATAAACACTCCAAAACCAATACAAATATAAAACTTTATTATAACAAGTCTTCGGGTGCTTTTACACGGCACTGTTTGGTCTGGACTTTCAGACTTTCCCGTTTGGTTCAAATCAAATCTTCAGGTGTGAAAGCTCCAGCGGACCATGGTTTCAGTCTGTACCAAACAAAACTATGGTCAGGTTCGTTTGTAGTGAGAAAGTAGATTTGTAGATAGTTTGAACCTTCTAACCAAATGCAGGAATTAACGGCAATTAAACACACAAAGAAGGAAGTAAATGGGGAAAACAGATATCTGTCGGGTTTAGAAACAAACAAAGGGCATAGATTACGTTGTTTTAAATGTGTATGGATTTATATTTACTAATACTCACTTTTCTAATAAATCTTATAGTGATTTAAATCATGTCTTAAACAGTGCATTTAAAGTTTCAGCTGTTTTGTATGATGTCTGATTGTTGTGTTTCTCTAGTTCAACTGTAAAAGAACACATTCACCACACAGTACTACAACTTGTGAGTTTTTAGTGCGGACTTTGGTGCAGACTAAAACTCTTTCTCTGGCCATTGGTCATAAAGCTCAGTTGGACCCTATGACCTAAATGCTCTGTGCTTACTTTTTCGGAGGTACCAAGCAACACTCCTTGATATTGTTAAAAGCCTCAGGTAGATCCTTGTTATTAATCTTTGTTCTACCACAGCCTATCACCCAGTCCCATTTACCTCCCTCATCTCCTACTTCTGTCAGTAAACATTATTGGTGACCATAAAGGCAGATTGTTGTTGTATAAGACAACTAAAGTTTTAATTGATAAATATAAAGTTTGCAGTTATAGATGAGAAAGTGTATGCTCATTTCAAAACTACTAATTCCTACACATCAGTATTCAATAATAATGTCAGGTCTATACGATTTTTGTGTCCTGTCTCTTTCCATTTTATGTATGTTTGTGGGATTAGTGTGTGTAAGCTCATCACCAAAGCAAACACCTAAACCCCTTAAGCAAGCTACAAGCTGCATTTTAATCATGTTTGATAGTCAGCCTATGGGTATGGGGCAGATGATTGCATTTGTCATAGATTTAATCTTTCTGCTCATCTTCAAATCAGTCCTCCTGTGTCTGTGTGGTAAAAAGAAAAAAAAATCTGATCAATACAAGTAATCGAAGCTTTAACCTAAGCTTTGCTCAGCCCTCAACAAGTTGTCATTCACATCAAGGTGCCTGGACATGTTTATTTCCTACATGAAAAAGCTATTGTTATTTTTAGCTGTCGCCGAAAAGTAAAGTATTGTCCATTTTCAAGGATGACAGGAAGCCGTGGCAAGTTTTTTTAAGACTGAGTGCAGATATTTATCAGAAAGGGGTTTGGACACAGAGGGGAGCGTTGTAGAGAGGCCTTGAAAACAGGCACTGAAGGTCTGTACACAAGAAATCATCAAACAGCAGTTGGTTAAGGGTCTCCCTTGTTCCACAGCAGCAGAGGGACGCTCAAGATGTGACACCAGGCAGAGACGATAAATGTAACTTTTGGCTCCTGTTATAGATTGTCCCATTTTGTTCGTCACAGGCCGCCTTTCTTCCACTGGCAGCAAGCTGAATGGAGGCTTGGCATTTGAAAAGAAGCCGAGAGATTTGCTGGCGGATTAATCCTTTCATTAGGGAAAGTGAGAAGTTAATTGCGGCAACAGCTGCATCTCTCATGTTTACACGACTGGCGCTTTAAACTGCGTCTCTTTAAACGGAAAAAAGCAATTATCAATAAATGCGGGGGCAATCTTGCTGTGATGAATAGAGCCCAAATTAGGCTTTATTCTTCTCTCCGCAGCTCACTTTGCGCAAACAGCCATGTTGGCTGGCAGCACGTGGTCTTTGCCAGAGCGAATTGTCACACAACAAAGATAAAACACTTGACTTTGTGGATTGAAGAGTTCCCACAGAGAATGATCAAAGGTGAGCTGGAGCAGTGATTTCGAACTGATGAGGAGCGAAGGAGGGAGTCAGGAAGTCAGGGAAAGAGGAGTCTGGAGTGTTGACACACAATGAAACAACAACTTCAACAGTAGAGCAGCTTGCCAGAAAAGTAATGCCTGGCCCACACTGAAAGATATGTATAGAATAGTTTTTTTAAGGTGTTGAAGACCACACGAACAAGGATAAAGAAATCTTGACTTTTTCTGTTTTGTTCAAATAGTGTGTGCAATGTCAAGAAGGACACGCCTTCCCCAGGCCCTGATGCTCCACACACAGGTGTAGGACTGCCCACAGCTCCAGTGGAAATAACATGAACATAAATAAATGTAAGGAGTACCGAGGCTGGGCCATGACAAGAATAAATGACCAAGATGCTGAGACACTGAAAGATTCTTTTACAAACTCATCAGAACATAGAAAATATTGATGTGAAGCATTGAAGAAAAGTTTTATGAATAAGGTTTAAGGGAATAATAAACACATTCTAATCTGAATGAATCTGAAGTATTGGACTGAATTACTCCTAACTCACCCCACACTACAGAAGAATAAGATAATATAACCCATAGAGCCTATTTAATAATCATGAGTGTCCATGGAAAGGGAGAATTGGGTCCAAAATGTGCCCCTGATGTGTACATACCTTTAATGTTAGATGTGGGCAACTGGGAAATCTAGACCAAGCTGTTATCTTTGTTTAATGAGAAAAAAAAATGAAGAATGAAAGAAAGAAACGTAAACAGTGTTGAGAGTTGCAGTGAAGACAAAGGCAGACTGAGTGAACAAAAAGTGAAACTAACTATATGAATGAAAACAAGAACAGTACAGAGTCAAAGAGCAAGAAGGTATGCATGAAGGACAATACTGACAGTACAAATACAGATGTAGAGGCACTGAAGAAGGCAGGGTAATGCCCAGTGTTTGAGTCAATCAATTTCCCGTCCCCTCAATAATAGATGTGACGAGCACTGTGGGTTGTTATCTGTCAGGCTTGACAGACTGAAATTCAATCCCCACTGGAGCAAGCACCAACACGATCACACAAACACGCAGTCAACATTTTAAACATACAAATACTCGGACTGTGACTTATTATGAGCTAACCTTGAAGCACATGGCAGTAAACGATACAGAATTTAACCAAACGGAAATCTGCGATGTTCACAGTGTCCTTTATCATCCCCACGGTCACCATGCGCTGATGATGTGTTGGTGTCACTGACGCTCTCATTCATCAAGTATAGCTTCTGTTCAATGCACACGCGAGACATAAAGCAGCTCACAGCCACTTCTTTTCTCACGCCCTTGGGCCACGTCCGTTTCATCTGCACAACCTCTCTCATCTTTCAGGGAACTCAATGTCATGTCACCCAAATGCACACCTCTGAGGCCGCTCCACAACACTTCTTCACTAGTTGAGTGTGTTGTCAACAAAGAAGGTCAAAGTGTCCAGTGAATCCTGTTAAAATAATTAGTATTAGGTTTGGATCACAAACGAGACAACGGAGACCATACATGGTAAATTTAGAAATGGAAGACCGGTTTAATTCTTGCAAGAATGAAACAAATCGGACAACATGCAACAATGGTACATGATGATTTGTTTAACATGTTTACAACACATGAAGCTTTTATAGGTGTACATTATGCCCGCCTCTCAGCTCCAGGGTCGTGAATGGACGTGTAGATGTGAATAAGTTTACGTGTATATGCCTCTATGTGTACAGGACAGAGTGACCCTGAACAATGATTAGATGTAGTGCAAAGTGATGTCTTTGTCTTGTTTGGATTAGCATGGCGCCAATAGGAGATACAGCTAAAGACATTAAGTCGTACTTGTATGAGGATAAGCATATAAACTGGAGCAGGAGTGAGAGCATAATCTGTAATATACAATTACTATGACAAATCCATTTTACATTATGATCAATGAGTATGGTCTAAACCTGTTTTTTTTGTTTGTCATGTAGTATACTATACTTAACTGCTCAAATAAACACAATGAATGAAGACTTACATTCAACAGTGTTACATTTACATTTTTAGTTGACGCTTTTATTTTAAAGCTAATTACATTATGGTTCCATTCACCAGTGTTACAGATGGAACACCACTGGAAAGGTGGGTTAAGTGTCTTTCCCAAACACACACACATCCGTCATCAATGTGATCAAATCTAATTACCATGTTTGGATACACCTATGATTTATTCACTGGTGGATGGAGAGAGATGTCAAGCAACCATAGGAACAATCTGTTCAGTCAGAGCTACTGTATATTGAGATGCATTCTTGCTGCAGGCTGTTAAATAATGTGTCATGGATTTAACAGAGGGTAGCCACATGAAAACTGAGGTCTTACTGATAAAATCTTCCTCAAACTGAATTTGTACTGGAGGTTAGTGGTAACATGTATAAAAAATGCTCTTTTCAACCAGATGAATTATAACAATGCTAATAGAATAATGATTGTACTGGCATTCACTCAGTGTTTGTCAAAGTAGATCTGTCTGTGTGTGAAAGTCTAAAGACACAGCCATCTTTAACAAAATGATGTTAGACCTTTTGAGCCAGAGGAGTCCCTGCACAGCTCCATTCAGGCTGTCACCTGTTGGAGTTACATAAACAATTGCCTGTGCTGCAAATCTCCACTTATTATTTAAAGGCTTTATAGCGTAAATCTGCCTGTAAGGACAGGCCTGGGCTTGGAATAAGCCAAACTGTGAAACGAAAATAAAGAAAACAGTGGTTGTCCTGGGAGATGGTCCATAACTTTTCAAGATACATACATCTCTATGTCACTTTCTCTAAACACCAAAAACAAGCATCCCAATCAGCAGGTTCAACACATCATATCCTCTTCCTCAGTACATTGTGAAATGTTTAGGAGGTAAGTTAAAGATGATACAAAATGGCATTATCCGTTATGTTGACAAGGGAGTTCAGATTTTGGAACCAGGTTTCAAAGTGCATTTAAAGAGGACTAAGGCTATAGGATAAATACATTTACTAGCTGAGCCAACAAATGTCACTTTGTTTCTGGGCATTGAATAGGACTGGCTTCCATGCCTGGCTTTGCTTGCTAATAGTCATGCATGTAGTGCATGTATATATTCGTATACAAGTTCATATTTTTTTCAAACTTTTTAAATGACAATAAATCAATAATTTCAAATAATTTCAATAATTTCTCTGTTCCCTAAGTTTCTTTTCAGTTCCCCTTAATTTACTATTTCATTTTTTAGACCCACTTTACTCAGGCTCTTATTAATAGTCTTGCTGTATGAATAAAAATAACTTTTCCCCAGCATATTGTATCTGTAAATTCAATAAGCTGGGGGGAAAGTATTATGATAATAAAAGTATTGAAGCATTTCTAGGGCAGCACTAAATGAGGGAAACGGCTTCCCAAGAACTGAGCAGGGCTCCCAAGTGAGCAGCCAATAAAGAATGTAACCCCACAAAAACAGAGCGATTGGAAAAAGTACAGTCCACCTGACATGAGATAACCACCTTTTTACCTGACACCATGTACAGTATAGCGCAACCAGGAATACATTCTCCATCCAAAAGCATGCTCTGTCAAGCGCCAAACAGGATACAGGGTTTGTAGCACTGTGAAGTTCCTGCCATGTAGGCCAAGCCAAACAAATGTGATGTCAATGCAATAATAAACGAGCTTTGTGTTTGAGTGCGACCATGATAATTAGTCTCAAGACGGTATGTTAGTAGCGCGAAGGCTCATAAAATATAGAGACCATTTGGCTCACACTCAAGAACAAATCTGTATTCTTAGCACGAGGGCTGTTACACTAATGTTCTACACAGTTTAAATCTGGCAACGGCACAGTCAGAAAACTTTGTTTGGAAGAAAGATGCTGACAGTTTCAGGGAAGGGGGCTACAAAGAATACTGACTCAGCGCATGTATGCTGATGTGAACCCTAACACACAACTACACACACACATACACACTCCTCATCTCACTAAAAATTTCCTTTTGTTGACTCGATTGACCGTGCACAAGCATTCAAGACTACTGACAAAATTGGGGTCACCGCTGAACTGAACAGCGCAGACACATAAGGTCGGGAAAAGGATAATGATGTTTATGAAGTCTAAATCCAGAAAATATGATTCTTTGTGTCTCTTGTAGAGTGCATACCTGCAAAGCATGCCACGATAGTGCAAGGTTCACTTTGCAATTTTAGCAAGAATCCTGTCTCAGGATGAGTGAGTGTTTTAAGAATGTGGAAATGGCCTTAAAGATCAAAATGCTCCTTGTGTTTGCCATATACAGCAAGTATTTTACAGAAAACATGTTGCTAAGGTTTCTTCTCTTGTTTTAAGATTATTGTCCCCAACCTTTCAACATCAGCAGGGGATGGAGTGACATTTTGACAACACTAATCACCTCATTCTGAACCTGATCTGTTTGCTCAGTGGAGCAGAGAAGTCTCCAGCAGCTGCAGGCAACAGAAAAACAGAGCAGCAAAAAAGAAAAGGTAGGCAAAGATGTGGCACCTGATAGGTGGTCTGAAAGCTCCTGGTGGGCTCAGTTCAAGATGTGCGTGGCTCGCACAAATAGTTACACAGTGCATTTTCACAGCTTCACTTCAAACAAACCTCTCCCTTTAAAAAACACCCCTTGCTTTGGAATCAGCAAACACATCTTAAAGCCATTGACTGAGAAAGTCAAAAAACAAAAGTGACTTTGTATTTCTTTGAACATTTAAGGCTGTTTTCCCCCTCTCTCGCCTTTCATTTCTGTTACATTAATTATGTATATAAATTGAGATCTTTTGATTAAAGCATCAACACATCAAAAACACAATGGAACTTTTCAAGCATGGATTTCTGGAAGGGAAACTTCGAAGGTCTCATTGAAGTGTGGTTTAATAGTAATCACACACACATTAATCAATGACAATAACACTCGATTAGCGTAGCTGTACGCAGACACAGCTGGGCTGAAACTGAAAAGGAATCACATGGGAACAGATGAAACAGCGAAATATATTTACAGCAGATGATCTGATATTACGGGATGGTGTTGCCAGAGTAGCTTAGTTTAATGTTTGTTTATTTCTGTAGTCTTTATCATTAATGTATGAGGTGTATCTTTCAGTGGAGTAGCTAGGCCTCGATACCTGTTTGTATTGAGAGTGCGGCTAAGATTGCAACTGGATGGCCTTACCACTAAACTCCTCTAACACTAAATTACAAACAAGAGCAGAGCTTCGACCCAAAAGGCTGTGCCACAGACCCAATTACAACTGAATCCCACACTCGGTCCTCCTAGGGGCCAGAGTATCGATGATTCATTTTACGTTTTATCAGTGAAACAGGAGTGCCATTAAAAAGAGATCAGTCAGCCACCAGGCACGAGGAGTCTGCTTCTAATTGGCCATTCATCAAAAAGCCTTCTCAAGTAGATTGCACTGCTGAAATATCACGCATGACAACTGAAGCACGTTACATTAATTACTGTACTGATGAACCTCACGCTCCACAGCTTGCCCGTTCTCATTGTTGAGAGCCTGGACGTGCACACACACACACACACACACCTGGATGTACAGATGTACAGTCGAACGCAGCAGCAGTTTGGTCAAAAATTAAAACAGCTGGGTTAAAATCAACAGTGTACTGAAGGGAATAATTACGGCATTTATGCATGTCATTTGCATTCAACTATTTACACAGTCTTCCAAATAAATTCTATGCGTTAACATTTCAACATTCCAGCTTCCTCCCACCGCCCAAAGATAGTCATGTATAGGTCAACTGACAACTCTAAAGTGTCCCTAGTGAATGAATGGGAGAGTGACTGGTTGTCTGTCAGTGTCTGTCTTTAAATGTCAGTCCTACGACTAACTGTCCACTGTCCAGGGTGTACCCCACATCAGGCCCAAAGTTGCTGGGATAGGCTCCTGTGACCTGCGACCCCTAACGGGAACATTTCAACACAACTGATGATCAATATTTGAAGAGTGCATTTACAAAAACAGATAGATACCATTTTGAAAATCAGTTAACTGAGGCATGTCATTTATTCTTTGCCTAGCGCAGGATTTTAAACCCCAAATTCATTTCAGTGGTCCAAATTAGTCAAAGCCACGCAAGTTTGTTTTGACTAATATCATCTATAGCAAAATATTTTTACAATTTATAAATCTGGTTTTGCAAATGATATCCTTATTTGTTTCCTAAAGGAACATAACAGCAACAGAATCTGTGTACATGAGAATATGCATTATGTTCTTGCTGCTATATTTTTACCTTCAAAAACTTTTCTCAGGGTTTTGCCATTTCATCAGCTCAATATAATCAGTCAACCTTTGAAAGGATGCTTTTAGTCATTTTCCATTAGAGCGAGTCCAAAATGTGTTCACAGAGTCAGAGCACAGGATCCCTAAGATGTTGTGGTTGCCATCTCTCAAGCTGTCTTTGTTCAAATTAGCAGCCATCAGGACACACAGATGAAGCATTTTGAACACCATCTCTCCTCTCTTTTTTCTCCACATGTAGAATTCTCTCTTTCATCCATTTCCTGATGCACTCTAACTAGACAGTTTTCGGTCATGTCCCAGAATTATGCGTGTTAGCTCTCTAGCTTCCCTTCATTTTCACACACATATACACTCACAGGCACTGACACAAACAGCTGCACAGACGCTGACAATTCATCCATCTCAAAATCTCTCATTTTCTGGTTTGAGCATTTTAGTATTTTTCCCTTCCTCTGTGCTGCTGGATCAGCTGGGGCTCGGGTTCAACACTGAGCAGCTGCCCAGGGGCCAAAAGGGAGGAAGGCAGCCGCTGTAAGCGTGTCTCCTCAGCTACTCTGGGGGTTAAAACAGGCATAAAAAGAGCCACTTGTAAGCTTGTTTGCATTCGCACACATTTCCAGCTACACATACATTTATCTGCGGAGTTTCCTTTAGGCACAGGACTGATGAGGAAGGAATCTTCAAAGTAAGGGGTAAAACCCAGATGGTGTTTGATGTGTGGATAATGATTTAGGTAAGGCTATGCAACACTTTCTATTCATCCAAGCTCAATAGAAGCCTGAAACCGTTGTGCAACAAAAACAGAGAATAACAAAGCACGGAAAATGTAGATCTGAAGTCATGGATGTAGAAACTGTTCCAAAACCCAGCCAATTGTAACTACCTTTCATATACTCCAAGAATTATCCTGGTTACTGTTGTAAGAATGGGACCCAGCGGGAGTCAAACTAGCCCTATATTAACTCTGATGTATGCCCCTTTACAGAGTTGGGCATTGCGGCTATCGGTTTATCACTGTCATAAAGTAATTCATAATGTAATGTGCCTGTAAGTCCCTCAGAGGCAAAGGAACAGTCACGGTGTCTACACAGAGCATGCTAAGCCCAGTCAGTGTCCTAGGAGCAGCTATTTAACACAGGAATAAGCCAATTATCTTCATGGAGTGGGCAAATTTACAAAAGGATTTAGTCAATTCCTACAGGACATCTATGTCAAGGGTGGCAGCTTATATCCGTAGGTTTCTTTCTGTTGCAGCCACACACACACACACACGCTGCTGCTGTTGCTGATGTGGTCCACGCAACCACGCAGCTGAACATTAGCACCAAGCCAAGCAAACACCTACACAAGCTTTCACCCCAGGCACACTGTTTCTCAACCTTGCTAAAGACATGTAAACACATTTTTAAAGGCTAAAAATCCTGGGAAAAAATTAC
Organism: Perccottus glenii; assembly: GCA_024416835.2. Lineage (NCBI taxonomy): Eukaryota > Metazoa > Chordata > Actinopteri > Gobiiformes > Odontobutidae > Perccottus > Perccottus glenii. Next base: position 18,559,851 of record CM044557.2, on the reverse strand, counting down.
AAAATCAAAAAAAACTTTCCGCTTAAAATTGTTTAAATAAAGATAGCTTTTCTGGGTGTGATGAATTAAATTCCCAAATAGTGGTCACAGTCATTGGCACCTTTTTGTCACAAAGCTTATTAAAGTCTTTCTAAATTGTGTTAAACCACAGTGAAATAATTTAAGCAGCTACAGTTGGTGCTTTCAATTTCATGTGTGCTTAAGAATGGAGAAATAAGAAAATGAAAAGGCAGTAAAATCAAAATAATACAAAACTGTTGGATTGTTGTCGCATGTTGTACAGATGTGCACTGTAACAAATAACTTTCATGTAAGGAGCTGAGCAGGGAAAATCAGATTTTTATATGGAATATTATGATTGAAGATGCCATGTGCCAAAGCATTAATAGTTGCATCCTTAATCTGCGGTTCAGTGAGATTTGACCGCCTGTAAGGATTTCACCCTCATTATTCTTGTACATGCAAGTAACGCAATCTCAGCTGTGACTGATATGCTTACACTTTGATGTTTTTGTTCTTACACACCTCAGTCCTCCCACTAACATGACTCATGCTTCAAGAAATATTATTTGCCAGCTTTTTTGCTATCTAATTACGCTGTCATTCTAAATCAAAGCAAATATTAGTCATTTGGCAACTGACTGCAGTCCACAATCCCTGCCACTGGATGTAAAATGTAGGCTGTTTTCTTTAATGCACACAGAAGAAGCTGAGGTTGACTACTGGGACTACAGTAGCAGCTCACAACTTCATCTAGAGGAAAAAAGTAATATAAAAAGAGTCTTTCCTGGATTTCTGTAAATATATCTGTAATACTACATAGTGTTCCCCTGGCTAGACATCTTTAACTTTTTCATAGGTTATATCAAGAATTAATCTAGTCTCTGCAGATTCAAATTGGATTTCAAGGGACAATACCCTACTAAAATTCTGTGAGCACCAAAGCTAGAACCAAGAAAAAAGAAGGTCAAACCAATGTTAATGTACCAATGTTAAAATGTTTGCTGTAAAATAAAACTCGTATTGATTTATTTTCTTGGTCTTTCGTCGTAGACAGTTGTTGATCAATGAGAGAGCTCTTTTTTACTGGAAATGAGCTGCGATTGGCCAAAATACCGCTGTGGGCTGATCATTCTCATCTATTAAAAACATATTCATATAACCTAGATGAGGTTATGAGGTCTCATTTTTTTCACAGATGATTCCTGTTACAGTAAGCTTTAGGTGATTAAACTGTCAAACTAAATGCTAGAGCGAAAAAATGACGTAATCCCCGTTCAGTAGTTTAGTACTAGTACCTTTTTTATTAATAAATAAACTGGCAACACACACTTTTAAAGGGAATTCTCCACAGTAGATTTCACACACTGGCAAACTTCCACTTTATTCAATATCTGCACACCTGTCACAAATAAACATTAAAATCTTCTCAGCAGGGCTTCGAAAATGCAAAGGAATGGCTCACTTTCAGTTGGTGGTCCAAATTTTAGGCCCCTGCTCCAACGTTGCACTACGTATACTGGCACACAAGTCTACGTCGTATAAGCCTTGTTACACTCTCTGACATTGTCTGTCTCTCGTCCCAATTCTCTGCCTTTCAACGCAGTAGGACATGAATGTAAATACACAGAACACACACACACACCAATAAACACACTGAGCCTGGAGCAGCCTCGTCTTTCTCTATAATAATGTCTCCAGTGATGCGAGCTAGTGTGCTTTCACTCTCCTTCATCCCACCCATTGGAATAGCCATCAAGCTCTGAGCTGAGAGTGGCCCGCACCAATCTCGTGTCCCACTCGGAATTTCAGTCAACTCCATCGGCAACACGGACTCCATGCTGGCAGCAGATAGAGAATGCACTTCTGCTTTAGTGTACTCGCTGACTAGAGAAAATGGAGTTTAAAAAACTGAATAATTTGGATGGACTGTCTGATAACTTAATATATAACAGGGTTGTTCTTTTGTAGCCCTTTAACAATGAACAACTGTAGGATAAATAATATTGTTTTTCCTATTTTGTTTTATGTAGAGATTTACAAGGTTTAAAATAAAACGGTAAAAAGGTTATGGGTTATATATATTTGAAAAGAGTTAGGTTTAGGTACTGAGAATATTTTTAGTTAAATTTAGTTTAAATTAAGGAGTTATGGTTAGAAAATAAGTCTTTTTAAGATAATAAGACTTTTTTTCTTTATTACAAAATGTCCGGCTACCCTTTTTTCACCCTTCTTTAACCCAAAGTAATTTCTCAAATATGTATTATTATAATTGTACATGTGAAAATATGTCAAAAGTGAAATAAAAATTATTTCAAACAAAAAAAAATATAATGGTAATCTAGTTCTTTAATTTTGTCCTGCAAGGAAACGTCCTGCTGTTTATGGTGGGAGAGTACACCTTCAGCAATTATTTGTTATTTGCAGAAATTCTATTATACATATACGTAGACTAACATTAACAGTCCTGTTTTACAACACTGATGTTCCACACATTTTTGGAAACTTTATATCGATAACCTTTTTAGTAGGAGTATATACGCATCATAATGTGCTTGCAGCAGTGTTGGGTGTGAGAACAATCAGACCGTGACAGACTCTGCAGCACCATCCCAATGTCCCCACAGAGACAACACTACACTGCTAGACATAACCATTTCCTCCAAATGATGGTCCCCTCCTCCCATCACCACTGGGGACAGAATGGCTCTATGTCTCGACAAAGCCTTGCTCAGGCTGGGGTCCGCACGTCTTGCTCTGACCTTCGTCTGAGGACACCAGAGACGTGGACTAGCATGGCAGATGACAGAGGGAAAGCGTGAAGGTTTCTGAGGCTATAAATCCGCGACTTTCCAGGGAAATGCTTGTTGTGAAACCCTTTTTCCACACAATCTTTAAAAGTCAGCATCAGCGATCATCGCCCCCTTTGATGCATGATCACCATCAAAAGACATCGTGAGAAGATACCCCACATCATCCTGAAATGTCAATCTTTAAGTTTAAAGGAAGCATGGGATGAAAAACTGCTCATCAGTCAGTTGCCGTGCCTAGGTAATTGGAGATGATATAGTCAAGATCGAGTTCTTGCAAAGTCACGGCAGAGTCACACGCCCCTTTAGAAGACTGAGACTTAGGGGAGAAGAACTCTGTTAAAGTTTTTTTTAGTGATAATACTTTCCCCGTGCCTAGAAAGCAAAACAAGGTATGATGGGATCTAAGAAGATGTTTGATCCAGGGAGCTCCTTGTTTCCTTTCCTGTTTGAAACAACTGGAAAGGGAATTGTGCCATTACATTATCTCTCTGTATGGGGCCCTGGGGAATGTTCGTGTCTTGAGCACTAAGCATTTGTATCCTTGTTCTCCGTGAGGATCCCTGAGAGGCTGCGTTGTCTGATTCATTTTACAGAATTGTCAGTTAATGAATGGTACCCCTCCGTCGGTTGCCACACACTCTGCTGAAAGAAAAAAAATCCCCCCTTGGGTGTTCATCTAGTGCCTTCTCCCATTCTCATTAGGAAGGAATCAAAAGGAAATAGGCGCACACTGATCATTTAACATGTTGCTTGTGTGTGTTTCCTTTTGTGTGTGTGTGTGTGTGTGTGTAGGGTCACAAGTCGTATTATTCTCTATAACATATGTGATCGACAATAGAGAGCCTTCTGAAAGCATCTTTATGGGCTTGTCACTGATGAAGACTTTAAAGAGTTTTCTTGAAAAGTGTTAAGGAGTAATCTGTCTTTCTGGCCAAACAGCACTTCAGACAGAGGAGGCAGCAAGGTTACTTTCATTTTGTTAAGGGATAATGGCACCATATCTTCCACGTTTTCACATTATCTTCAAATAGGACTGGCAATATGGACATTTTAACTGATTGTTGATAACCAATTATTTAACAGGGTGCGGTCGTCCTATTACCGGAAAGTTGGCAGTTTAAATCCCGCTTACCACATTTCAAACTGTTGTTGTGTCCATGGGCAATACACTTAACCCTCCTTGCCACCAGTGGTGTTCCAGCTGTGACACTAGTGTATAAATGTGTGAAAATGTTTGGTGGTGGTCGGAGAGGCTGTAGGCACAACATAGCTGACCACCACCAGTGTGTGACTGTGGAGTGAATGAGTAATGTGAGAGTTTTGAGTCTCTAGAATAAAGCACAATATACCGTAAATTGAATGCATTATATTAATAACCACTTTTAACTAAGAGGCCACAATCTGGGAGTGTTAAGGAAGACCATAGGCTGTACTCTGTTCTCCTTTTATTGAAATGTCAAAGTATAAGTTACATTTTATAATTGCACTAGATTTGACTTAAGTCTGTTTTCTTCATCAGTGTTTGAGCTGGAATATTTTTTTAAAACTACTGCTTCATGCCAGCACATTACAGTTCATATGTATACATGTGTGAATATACTGTATGGCATGTACATGTAACATGTATTTAGATTTTATTCTATATTTCTTAGTGACCCCGGGGCCATGCAATGTCCTAATTCTGCTTTTGTCCAAGATTCAGCTGCTTCTGCTGTCCAATAACACAACAATTTTTAGCAGCTTTTACTCTTTGTCTGTAACATAAAATAAATATGAAATCATAAAATGTGTTTTACACATTGGTCATTTGTGTCTCCTTAAAAGGTTAAAGGTTAATGCACATACAATTTATCAGCTTGGCCACTTTTAATTTCCATCTTTGCAATATTTGTTTTTGTAGCATCATTCATACAATGACATGCCCAAAATATGTAAATCCTTACAAAAGCTGAGACATCAAGACATTTTTCTTCTTCCAGTGGTACTATAGTATATTTTGTACCATCAACCTTTGACGTCCCGACATAGGAGCTTATTTGCTTTTCTGCAGTTAATGGAAACATTTGCAACATCTGAAAAATCACTCATATTAACGATAGGGAAACAACTGTTGACTCAGACTTTAACCTTTATCCCCACCCTTTCCTCCTCATCCACATGTTTTGCTGCTCTTCCTCAGAATCTCACAGCCATTACCCGAGTCCACGTTTAATCTCTTTGTACTTTTCCATCTCCTCTCCTGCCTTGATGTCTCCTAAACTGCTCTCTCCATCCCATTCCTCTGGCCTGCTTACATCTCTCTTTGAGCATCAGAGTAAACGATTACAAACTGGCAAAATAGACTGCTCCACTTGCTCTGTCTGCCTCTCAAGCACAATAAAGGTCTGGAGCGTGGGCCTCTAAACACAAATGCTGGGCGCATAGTTTGGAAAAATAAAATAAAAAACACTCAAACGCCATGGCTGCACTCGCAAGGCAGTGAAAGATATATGAAGTCACACAGATTACTAACAAATTGCACACACACTCACTGATTGTACTAGTGTCATGTATAATGCATAAGGTTTCCACACAGATAAACATGTCTGGCACTGATCAGACCCATTACAGCCGCTTAAGGCCCATCATGACTGTGTGTCTGTGGATTTGGGAGCCATTCATGTTGAGCGTTAGTTTTGATGTATGCCCAACGAGGGGCCATAGAGGAGCACGGAAGAAATGGCCCAGCTACACAGAAGCAACAAGAAAGAAATAAAAACATGGCACTTTTCCTATGCTCCTAAAAAAAATATGATACACACAAGGGTTGTAATAATCGATAAAGCCTTTGAGGAAGGTCATAAATCTAAGCAAATGTATTTCCCAGAAGGCTGGTGGATGTTTTATGTCGCGCAACAGAGTATACACATTACATTTGAGTTGAGCGTAAAAAGAGGCAACATCACATACATGCTGTATGTGAAGCCAAATACTTATTATTATGGGGTCGCGTTATAAATGGACCCAATTAAGGCGGCTTTGTGAAGCGATAGGAGCGAGATGGTGCTCATTAGGGACGCGCTGAACCGCGGACACAACGCATGCACGTGCCCATAGCGTGCAGGTAAAACATTTACCCCCCGGCAGTCGGTGCTCGCAGTGTGTCAGCCCGTTCCTCTACCCCCACCTCTTTTCTCCTCTTTAGTGGTACAGACAGACAAGCACAAGGGCGCACACCAACACACACGTCGGTTCCGCGTAAAACATAGCTATAACACCGATTTCAATGTTCTGATAAAGAGAGCTGGTGATGTGCCAGTTCTTTAGGGAGAAGACACCGGGCTACAAATCTGACAGAGTTAACAGGCGATCAATACATGTATACTTCAATGTTAACACTATTTATCCCGCTGAATCTCCCACATAAAGCAGAGTTTGTGCGCAACCGAGGCATCTCAATTCCCTCATGCCAAATGCCCAATACCAATACAGAGTGCATCCCCTGCCTTCACAAACTACTTCAAAGACTTTAAGTACATCTCATATATATTTTAGATTAGGCAGTAAAGAGAATAAGTGTTGCCTACTAAAGATGGGAATCCATCGTTCGGACTGTTGCGAATACGCGCGGACTCGCTCCTGGCTGGGGATTAACACAAACACGAATACAATCCAGCTTTACCAGACAAAGATATTAAGCATTTTACGTGTAGTCAGATAAATATTCCTAGCGACACGTGCCGTATTTTAGTTAAATGTTATGGAAGACAAACAGTGATCCCAGAAACCCCAGAGGAAGAGCGAAAACTAGGTCTGGTCTTTGCTCAGCTTGACCGCTCACAAATAAATAAGACACGCTCAAATTGATTGGGTTATTTTGATGGATGTCTAATGATTGTAGTATTTACCTTGTGGTTGTCGTTCACAGCCACAGCGCGATTGTCTGGAAGTATCTTCGTCCTGTTCTGGCGGTGAGCCGGACACAAAACTGACTCCAAGAAGGACGAAGGCTGTTATCACTGCGCGTCTCTCACACACACTCGCACACAGACTTTCTCTCGCCTCTGACTCTCTCTCTCCCGTTTCCTCCTCAGTAATAACGTTACCCATAAAAGACATGGGAGAGATCCATGCACGTTTTGTTACGTTTTTTATTTCAGTCTCTTATAATTTTTCACTAGTTCTCTCTAGCGTCAGATCACACGTCACACCCCAACCTTTAATCTTCTAAAGCAGCATTTATGTTGATTTGGGAAGCTACAATATACAACTAGGATCTCAGAAGTGGTATGAGCAGACAGTAAACAGCAGACCTTGTAAATATGACATGCAATACAGCCAGGTTACAGTGCTTTAAATACTATATTTATGTCAAACAAGTTTCATTAAGACTATATATTGTATCTAAGATGCTGAGTTTTGAAGCACTTGGGACAGCTAGTCTGAAAGTGCTCATAAATGTACAGTATATGCTTTAAATTCTTCTTGAGGAAAACTTAAATTACCATCCTAATAGTGTGCTGTAATAAAACAGCTTTTTTTATTACAGCACAAACAAGATTTTACAGTAATAGTTATAATTACTATTCAGTACATAAACCTTGGCCAACCACGTCATGACCTATTTGATAATACAATGGGATCTGAATACTTCTGTTGGAGGATGGGGGTGGAGCTTGATGGAAGGAGTTTTTGTTTACATCAGCTTTAAATTCAGTGATGAAATAATAAAAACTACTTAATATTCCATCAATCAACTGCACTGCCTGCTTCACTCACTTCAAACCCCTTCATGAAAACATGCTGAATTCACAGTTACTGTTTTCTTTTATGCAACCTTAAGTTCACTTGAAAGATGTGTAGTCGAGGATAAAAAGTACTAGTACTCTTCATAACTCTTTATAATCTCTATTCAAATGCTGTTGTAAAAGTGTACTTTATTGGAATTTCAACAGACTGAAGGGGTTTTCAAAGTGTCTATTTTACATCTTTCCCTACACTACACATCGACCTGGAGATAACTGTAGGCTATATACAGTAGATGTAGATTCTTTCTTACCTGACATATTGTTACACAGATTGTGTCATTAAATATGTAGCTTTAAAACCGGACATGAAAAAAGAAGAATAACTGGTGCCCACTGTGTAAGTCTGAGAGACACATTTTTGTGTGCATGACAACATACAGTGTATCGAGATATACCAGTCCTATAAGTTTGTTAGAGTGCTGTTGCAGAGAGCTTTGCTTGTTGCAAATTCTGAACACTTAAGTAGTGTTGTCTTGAGAGCTTAATTAACCAGGAAGATAAACACTGTAACTTTCAGATAACATAAGTAAGTTTGACTATAGAGCTCCAGACTTCATGTGACTTAGTGTGGCTATAATGGGAGGGGAATAGGAGTGAGACACCACCAGCACCAGTGCAGATCTCAAACAAATTGACTTCATTAAGTACTTTAATTTAACTGTCATTGAGCTAAACTTCATTAAATCAATTTCCCTGAGCCTTATCATGCACCAGGCAGAGATGGAGTACTCGAGTCCTGGACTAGGACTCAAGTCGAGTCATTAGGCTCATTTTCATGACTTGTGACTCGACTTGAGAGTAACCTGTTTTATTACGGCTCGAACTTGGACTTGAGCACACTGCACAACTGCTGCCTGTTGCATGTGGTCGTGCGCAAGATGAGCTGCTCTCATTTAACTCCCAGCCCCTAAATCTAACCCAGTGGTGAAGTTAAGCCAACATAAATAAAATAAAAAATATAGGCCTATATACACTACAGTCTTAATTAATATGTCATAATTAAAACTCCATTAAATGTGTTTAGATTTAATTACACTAGAACATGAGACTCTTTGTGGCGGTCAGGGCCAACACAGTAAACTCACTTATGCTCAATAAAAACAAATTGATTTTGCCTATAGGTTGTTAACCTTCAAATATACCTTCAAATACCTTTACCAAATCAGAATTGTGTATAATGTGGGATTTACAGATCACACTAACTCACCGTTCCTAAAATGATATACCCTAAAACTTGAAAACATAGTTTAATTAAAAACATTGCTGATAATATACAGTATAAAGTTTAAAACGACTAACTCCCCAGTGACATTCAAAACATTTTAATCAATCAAGAAGGGGGGGGTACAATCTAAGGGGAGAGTATAATTTAAAGGTACAGTGTGCTCGGACCACATTACAAAGGCAACTTTACCAAAAATAAAATTAATATCTTCAAATACACACAAACGTAATAACAAATCCTAAATATAACAAATAATGTTAATTAAAATAATTTAAATGACTAATCAAATAATTTGAGTTAAAAATAATGAAAATAAATTAATGATAATTAAAATGGTAAGAATGATATCTGTTTTTCTAATATTTATGAATGCTTGTGGTTGACTTGTGTTTCTTCTGTTTGTTTTGTTTTTTTATTGTATGAAGTATTTTTTTTTTCTTTTCCAAAGGTTAAAGAGGTAGGCGTAATAAGACTTAACTTCAGCCTACACCCTTTCAGTCTACAAAAGTTTTAGTTAAAAAATATTGTATTTTATTTTTGTTTGTTTCTTTGACTGAATATGTGTAATAAAATAAAATAAAATTAAATAAAAAGGTTGTTACCGTTTGGAGCATGTTGTATAGTGGAATCAAATGAACACTGCAGAATATTGAAGGAAAATTAATGCAGTGTTAAATTACCAATAAGTTATTAGTTAATGCTTGGCAGGCCAGATTGAACAGCCCAATGGGCCGCATGTGGCCCCCAGGCCTTACTTTGCCCACCACTGGTCTAGACTGATCACATAAACCTTCAGTTCACAGACACAACCTATTAGCTCTGTCCTGCACCTGTAGCTGCTAGATCCATAATAATGTTGATGAACTAGTCTAATTCACTTGAGCTCGGAGTACTGTTTTTAATTATTTCTCTTTGCAATTTTAAGACCTTGTGTGGAATGTATATAGACGGTAGAAATTAATCATGGTTAATATCCGTTTTACAGCTCACTAGTCGCCGGTCGGCTCGTATTACTAACACTACTTTTGCTCTGTATTTTCTTCTGTTTGAATTAGGCACAGACAGAGGGGTGTTTGTGGGACACGTTAAAACTGCGCAGATATTGGCTCAATACTTTTCTACAGAAGTGTTGTGCCACTGTGTACCATTAGATGGAGTTGTGAGCTAAGCTCCAGTCACCCTCATCTTATCATTTGTCTCATTTTAAAGAGGTCTACAGGCAGATGAATAAACATTATCTTTTTAATGACTCCTTAAAAAGACTACATTTACCAGTCTTTTTCTCATTCGGTTAATTACCATAGCCATATCTCTCACCTATATTGTATATACACCATATGTTTATTTCAAAACCTCAATGCAGATCTATTTTATGATTAATATTCTCTTTGTCAACGCAGAGCCACTGGCTGATTACAGGCCAAAGATAACATTATTATATTCATGCTAATCATCCCGTCTCGCTGCCATTTCAAAAAGCTATTACCTTCATTCTTATCACTTAAGAACAAATTACACCTCCTCATCTTAACCTCCACACACACATACACGTTTCATTAGGTTGATATATTCTCCTCAGCCATTACAAATGCTGGAAGTCCCTACTTTCTGCCTACCGTGAACTTGTAGATGCACTTGCAGAAGTCCTTTGATGAAAAGAAAGGGAAGAAGAGAGGATGATGTATGAGTGACCATTAGAATAGTCAAAAAGAGGGACTGCTAGTCTATTGTACCAACACAGTAGAACAAGGCCAGCAAGACGACAGAGCATAAAAAGATTTACCCATGTGGGAGAGGCTTGATTTGGGTGCATGTGTGAACAAGAGCAAAAAAGAAAGAAAGACAGACAGAAAGAAGAAGTCATAGCATATGTGCATCATTAAAGCTAACGTATACATCAGTGACTGTTTGGTAGCCAGTTCTTTTGGCTGGAGTGGAAGTCAGTCTGGATGTGGCACACTGTGCTGCAGCCTGCAGAGTTACTTTTGCCATACATGTGTTTGGCAGATGAAGTCTGTTGGCCAGGCAGCGCAGGCAGACCGCATGTACAGTACACAAAGCATCAGAAAATATGCTTTGGGGCATTTAAGTCAGTGTGAAAAGACAACTTGTGCCTCTAAAGCTGTAGGGGATGAACATGTTTCTTGCAGAGCCAGATTCAGTGGATCTTCCTGGTCAATTCTATCAGTTTCTGTGCTGTGTGCCGCTCAGAAGGAAAAGCATACTTTGTTGCTTTCATTGCTGAACTTTAAAAAATACTTTGTGATATCTGTCTGTTTTGTGTAGGTGCGTAGAACGTTTTGGCCTTCACAGCTATAAAAGAAATGTCATTTGAAAAATTCAACAGCAGCAACATTCTCATCATTCCAGAAACAAGAACACAACATGCTACAAGGGATCTATGCAAGATTTGAAATGGAACTATGGTGCACTAGTCTAAAGCTTTGGTTTTTGTATAGGTTTGACGTCATGCCAAAGGTCTGGTCCATGATCAGTCATGGTACTGGTTTGATTGAATAGGGTCTACAACATGAAATAAATTTAGTGGCAGATTATTTGGTTGTTTAAGTTACAAATATGTCCAGTCTAAAACCTGTAGCCACTCGTTGTGTCTTCTGGGAGGATGTGAAACGTCATAAAAAAAGTATGAAAACCAAGCAAAGCTGTAGAATAAACTATGTACAAAAACCTGAATTAAACACTGCCCTCTCATTCCCATTACGGCATTTTTTTTCCTTTGTGCCATATGTGCTGAAGCATGTGTTTTCTGAAGACCACTGTCATGTTCTGTGATGTGAGAAAGAAGAGGGGGGTGGCATCCCCTGCAGCAGCAAAAGAGCTTTGATTCCTGTGTATCTTCTAGCTATATCTAGTGGGATATAGGATCCACAGGGAACACAGAAACAGACCGGGCTGCCGTATGCACAGCCAGTGACAGTATGGAAAGTGACTAGGCCAACTCTATGCATGCCTCAAACAGACAAGCAGGTGGGATTCGGAGATGGATAGGTAGACAGATAAGTGTGTTTACTGCATCAAGAACACACAGCTTTTGCTTCCAGAAGAGACAGACACGCAGAGAGACAGGCAGAGTGGCAGGCAGCCTTAGGATAACAGACGGCTGGACAGATGCACAACGCTGTTCCAAATCGTCTTCGAAATGATGTCCCGATATATTGTTAGAAAACGTGGCTGATAGCAATTGGTAAAGTTAAAAAGGCCAATGTAACTATAACCTCTTACTATCATGGTTTTGGAGTTGTTTTCCTTTGTATTAATGTTCACTGTGTGTTTCCTTCACATTTAAAACATACTAACTGTAGGATCTTTGCTCAAGTATTGGCACCAGCTTGTGGAGTATTTTGAATTAAGTCAGTACTTATAGTTACAGTTAGTTATAGTTATAATTTGGTACTTATTCAAATATCTTTTCAAACACTGCTGTCTTTTTTAAGGCATAATAATAAGTCAGAAACTCACTCTGGCATTTCAATGAACTTCATCCAAATGTCATTTAGATTTGCTGTATTTTTATTCTTCTGTGATTGGCTGAGGGTTACACACTCAAAAATGTTTTCCAAAAGAAAAGAGGATCCATGGGTAATTTCATTTGTTTGCAGAATAATCCAAATTAAAAATTTAAAAATTACACAGGTTTTGCATTTAAAGCTCAGTACCTTTTGTGTTTTAAAACATATTTTGTGAACTCTACAAACCTCTGATTGCGGGATGGAGATCAAAAGTTGAGTGAGACAAACAGACGTCCTTCAGTCCGCTGGAAGGGAGCATGCTACAGCCACATACTGCTCATCCTTCCCCACCTGCCTGCTCCACGCTGTCATGGAGCCAGACAAAACCTGATGTTTGTTCCCTCAGGCACTGTCATCTCTCCGATCATGTTCCCTTTTTCCCTTTTCCTCTATTTTCCCTTTTTTTTTCTTCAATTGAAATGTGGCATTTACCATTTCAAGTGCTACCCTCACAAATAACAAAAGGACAGACGGCACAGTGAGAATTGTATTCTTGTGTCTGGATGGCCAGACTCCAGGTATGAATATGACAAGGGCTTTCTGCCAGGGACAGGGTGCACGAGCGATTGTCAGAATGCAAATGACCATATATGAATGCATTGTTATTTGCCTTTTCTTGCCTCTGTCACTCATCCAGCTGGCAGTGTTTGCTTCAGGCATTAAATGAGGGAAATATATGGATAAAGAGAAGAAACAGAACTGTCAATTGAAAATGTAAAAGACTCTTCTGTCATGCTAAAACTGGACATGCTCCCCCTGACCTTGTGACAAATACTTACAGAAGAGCAGTACAGTGTCCATTACTGCCACTTTTAGAAGTCCAGCTGGTCACGTTGTGGTTTGCAACGTCCAACTGGCATTTCAATTCTTCTGCATGAAGCTGAACGCATGAACATGTTCCAAATTCTGATTCAGAGAGTAAAAATAGAAAACTGTATTAGCTCCAGTTGATTTAATCTCTTACAAGACTTCCTTTTGTGTAAACAGTGCTGTCCCCAAATGAGTGGAATCATTTTGAATGTTTTTTTCTCATTACGTAGAGATATAAAATACAAAAAGTAAGCCAGCTGAGGTGGCTCGGGCATCTGTTCCGGGTGCCTCATGGACGCCTCCCTGGAGAGGTGTTCCGGGCATGTCCCACCGGGAGCAGGCCCCAGGGAAGACCTAGGACACGCTGGAGGGACTATGTCTCTCGGCTGAAGCGGAAGTGTCTGGGGAGAGGGAAGGCTGGGTATCTTTGCTTAAACTGCTGCCCCCGCAACTCGGCCCCGGATAATCGGTAGAAGATGGATATATGGATGGATGGATGGAGAAATAGCTATAAGTGTCACAAGCTCCAGTGTCATCTAAGGTCTCATGTGGTCTCACTAGTTTAGAGACTCTTTAAAATTGAAAACCACTAAGTGCTACTTGGGGAGTGAGAGTGGTACAAAGCTTTTAAATGTCAAAAAGCTTTTCCCACAAAGAATCTTTCACTGGCACCTTATGAAATGGTCTATTTTTACCAAAACCAGGTTCTTACAAGTTCAAGTGGTTTTGGAGACTTGGATATTTAGTGTCATGAAAATGCTCTCCCCTGACTGAAAGTGCTCAAGCAGTATGTGCTTGAGTATGTATGTATGCAGAATTTATACAATGGTGATAAATGTATTTATTGTATTGGCAGCTTGATAGTTTGGCTTCTCATTACAGGAACAATGGTAATACTAATAGACCCACGCCTTTTCCAGCTGAGTTCAAAGAAGTGCTTTTATACATACAGTAGCTGTTAAGAATATCCGTTTGGGATTTTACTGATATTGATACCAAAACCTCTGAACCATTTAGGGTTACTTTTAATGAATAACCAAAGAACTTGCTGTGCTAATAGGTGCCCTGACTTATTCATAACTCCAGTGTCAAGTTATATTCAGCTCAGCCTTCAACAGCATGAATCTGCATCACAGATATAAATGATTGCCAAAAGCAATCAAGAGTGTTCAGGGTCATTTTCAAAAATATTGTATAAACCATTTGTGTATTACCCTCAAGCCCCATGAATGTGAAAATTGACTTCAAAAAACTGTCTGTATTACTGAGAGAAAAATGATAACATTGTGAGGACAGACTAGAATAAATATGACTAGAATGTTAATTTGGTTGTGCTTGTTGTCATAATGTGACAGCTGATATTCATTTGGCTTCTTCTCCTGACATTTGGGTTCCTAATCTCTGGAAAATGGTTAATTAATATGATTAGTAATTTGTAAGATAGGCACAGGCTCTTAAAAAATGCTAAATTCTGTTCATAAAAAACACAATAGCACACATGTCAGGGACAAGCTGAGAACTCTATGTCATTTATACAAGACCTTGACAAATCTGAAAGCTAAAAGACTTGGAACATCTGTTTAAACCAAATTCCAGTGTCCTCTTTTTGTCTGAGCCACAAAAAAGACATGCGGTTTTGGGCTGTTTTTGCTTTCCACCCACAAATGAGAAGCTTTCTCGTCCAAAATCTCAAAAATCAAAGAGGGTGATACTGAGACACAATGACTTTATTTATACATTTTAAGAAACTGTAGAAGAGTAGAAATCTGAAGAATTAAAACTATTGTTGAAACACCATTATCTATTGTGTGTGTTTGAGTGGGATCAGGCAGAGTTTCATAACCTAGAAAAATAAGTAATGCTTTGCAATAATAATCTGTTTTCTCCTCCTGTAGAATGTGAAGCTTTCTGAAAGGGGAAGCCTACACAAAGGTGTTTTCTCAATTCATTCATTTCCCGACATTTTCTATAAGCACATCATTACTATGAACCTCCTCGGACTCTGAGAACATCTGGGACAGGCCTTCTGCTCGTGCCCAGAATTAGAACTAAACAGGGTGAAGCAGCGTTTAAGTTTCATGCAGCAAAAATCTGGAACAGCCTCAACTTTAACAATGTTCAAGGGGAGGTTAAAAACCTTCCTCTTTAGCTCCGCCTACACCACAACCTAAAATGTTTTTTCTTTTATTAAAGTGTTTTTTCTTTTATCTGCACTCTTCCTTTTAAAAAGTTTTTATTTTTTTTCTTATGTTTCTTAATATAAATCTTGTAAATTCTTGTCTTTTATTCCTGTAAAGCACTTTGAGTTACCCAGTGTATGAATTGTGCTATATAAAAAAATTGCCTTGCCTTGCCTCGCCTTGCCTACTAAATCTTAACTCAACCTCAAGACTGAAGTTGCCATGACTGAATGAATGAAGAGTGAACCAGTGAAAAATGAGTAAAGTCACACTTGTGTTTCTGAACATGAATAGTAAAGGTTTGTAGACACTGTCTGCAGCCATTTGAAAACATTCACACCAGATAGTTTCTTATATGGCTTCCCCAAATCAGAGCCTTCAATAGTTCCTTAAAAGTTAATTCATTGTTATACTTTGCTGTAAATAAGTTAATTCCCTGTAATTTATCCAATATTTAAACTCTGTCACTGTTTTGGTTACTGAGGATTTTACAAGTTTCACTAAAACATATTAAAGCTTTGATTGTCTTTTGATGCAAAAGGCAGCACATTGTTGTGATGTGTTACATTTGCAGATGAGTGTAAAACGTATGAAAGCAATTAAGCCATTTTGAAATTAAAAATACAAGCCATGAATACATTTGTTCCACATATATCACCTTGGAAGCGGAATAACAATCATTTATGGAAAATAAATGATGTGCAGATAATTACTTGATGAAAATTAACACTGTCAGTGATCATAATAAATTGCAGTATGTATACAGGACAGCATGTATATGCACAACGAGGCTGGGTATCCAGATGCTCACTGCTTACCAGCTGCCTCTCAAGTGCAAAGTAACCAAACAGAAGCCTAACCAAGCCTAAAAGGAGAATATGTTTACAGCATCAGCCGCAGCTTCAGCCGAGCAGAAATCAGGTACAAGACGGCCCCTGGCTAAATCAGCCTCATTTATGCTTTTGCAGCATTTTCCAACACCTACAGGCTACACAGACCTCTTTAACTCATCCTGTGATTCTGGGGCATGCTGAAAAATCCTGTTTCATCAGTCATAATGTAATCCATCAGAATTAATCCGAAGTTAAAATGTTATCTTGTTTTTCTAAATTGTTGCATCTGGACTGAGGTAAATCCTAAAATTACAAACTGCATCAAAGTTTTCTCTCCACTGGCCCAGTTTGCTCATTTTACAGACTCCTAATTGTGAAACAACATCTGTTGCCATCTCCAAGCCCTGTGGTTCATTTTAAAATGTGGTCCATGTTAATAAGTGCATTTGAAGATGAAGATAATGAATAGAAAAAAGAATGTATTAATCCTTGAAGCTCTTCCAAGTAGCATGCATGTATTCAAGGACCTCCTCCATGTAATTGTGTGCCAAGGCTTCAGATTTTTCTACTTTGCAAAGCACCAAGGTTCCAATAAGGAGAAGCATATTATTCACATTATGCACGCTGATTAATAAGAAGTTATAACACAAAGTTTTGCCAAAATAAAGACATTTCATTTTTCAACTGACCTTGTGTTTTATTATCTCGGTATTCACAAGTAGCATTCACAAATAAAAATACATATATTTCCTGACTTTAAAGGCATACTAAACTAAATCTCTGCATTGCTTTCATATCCCATGCTACTGCCCTTTGAAGGCCTCCTGTTTAGCTTTCTCAAGGAGCTTCAAGGCCAGCGCTAGTGTTGCTAAAGGACTGGTGCCAGTGTACGTGGCTCGTGCTGTCAGTAATCACAGCCAGCTCCTGTGGATGACGAAGACCTCACTGTCTGACCTTTAGGACAATTGTCCAAGCAACAACCACAGAGCCCTGTCTGGAGAGTCAGCACAAAGGATTAACTGCTACCAACTACACTGCTGGGTTTCTTTGCCCCACGTTAACAAAGATCCCTCTTCATTAACACAGCATAATAATCATAAGAGTTTCCTCTATTTGTTTAAGTATTACTACAGTGTGCAATACTGAATTTCTCTTTAAACATGGTCTAATTATGTTGTGATTGGATTTTTCTATTCAAAGCACATTGTCTGCAAGTCAGGTGTTGTAAGACCAGAAGAGTTTGTTATAAGCTATTAAATAAAAACTAGAAATATTCTTAAGCTGAGCTTGAGCTGAAACCAAAGAATACCTCTTTCATCCATTATAGATAAATCTAACACTTACTCCCAATATCAAACTGAATTTTGTAGCATTGCCTGCCTATGTATTGTTAACAGGGGAAGTGTCAGTTCTCCAAAAGTATTCAAAGTCTAAATATGTGTGATCTGAATATGTCTGTGTGTGTGGTGCCATCTTTCATCTTCAAAAAAGTACAGGTTCAATGTCAAACTGCCAGCTGATAGCCGGCTTTTTCCCAAAGTATAAGGCATCAGCTGGGGCCCTCAAGGTAAACAAGAGCACCTGAATACCAAGACACCCGAGACTATCCACAGCAGAATAAATATCAGACATAGTATACTTGTTCCATAGGCGGAGTTTCACTTTTGTGCGTGGGGGGGCACCTACCTGCAGACCACAACTACCATATTTCATATATCATACCATCTAATTAAATTAAAAATAATTAATTCTAAACTTACTCATTATATCCACAAAAATTATAAGATAGGACAAATAAAATGAGAAAATATGAATTCTGTATTTTTATTTTATTTTTCAAAGCACAAGACAGGCATTAATTTGCTCTGTTCTGGAGGGGCAGTGCCCCCCTTAGTCCCCCCCAAACTCCGCCCATGACTTGTCCCACATTTTATTAGACCATTTTTACCTGCTCTTGGTCCAATGCTGTCACTAATGAGATGCACATTCAAGTTCTGTTCTGTTTTCCGTCTAAAAACAATGGCTTTACTCACATCAGTTTCTGTCTGCAATCACAAATCATCCTGTATTAATTAGCAAGTTTTCATGAATAACTGGAATAACAATTAATTCTGTTCACATGCGGCCATTGGTTGTCAGAACTTCTTAAACAAAAAACAAAGAGCAACGGTAACAACTGCTTTGCTTCAGTGCTTTGCCTCGATTAGACCTGGATGAGAATCTTCACAAATCTCAATACAGAATTAACTTTACAAAAGCACCCTGTTGAACATGTGAAAAAATGATCACACTTTTGAACTCAGAGGGGGTACATATTGTTATAATGCCCATCCAGAGAACAAAATACAATCCCAAATGCAACCCAAGTTCACCTGTGTTTTACCATAAACGATTAAACAACATGTCTCAAATTTGATCATAATATGTGACATTAGAGCAGAGCAGGATGATGAAAATTATTCTTTTAAACAATAAGCCAAGTGATAATGAGAGTAATGGCCATAATCACCAACAAACCAAGCAGCGCCAAAACAAAGTTTGCATCAATTATATGCTGTTTAATACCCTCCAACCTGCACACGCACAGAATTGAGTTGGCACTGGATAATAATGATAAATTGTCTACAGTATACCTGCACTCATATTTACAACAATTATAGCGGTGGCATATTCAGCAGTGACAAAGGGTCTCTGCGTGACTGAAATACAAAATGATCAAGCTAAAGGTGGAATTTGAATCTCAGTCATCTTTCTGTGTAAAGCCATTTTGCGTCCTGTTTTCTTTTTTTCAGTGCTAGGTATTGTTTCGGGAGAGCTGCGGCTGACAGAGTGTAATTTACAGGTGGAGCTAGGCTTCCTGCCATCCACAATAAATTGGTCCCCATTTTCTGACATCTAGGCTTTTGGAAAGATGATTTCTTTGATCTTTTCATCCTTGGCAGACTTTTTTTGGTGCTTCATTTTACATCATCACACTCTTTGGCTCTTTCGTCTTGTCTCTTCAAACTATCTGCCTTCCCTGTCACTTATTGTGGTTTTTTTTTACCCATTCTTCTAGTTTTATCTCCTTTTTCTTATGGCTTCTTCCTGCATCAATGTCATTATCCGAAACATACAATGTCATAGCTTATCTTACATCTAAGAATCCATCACAGCTTTTTGAATTTTAATTTGTCAGCTATTGAAATTCTAACTTGACATGTGTTTGTTTTAGTAGGTTAGTTATTTTCTAGGAACATGAAAGCTACATTGCACAGTAGCTATTTTGTGTGTTTCAAGCATCCAGCAGTATACACATAACTGATCCAGACTGGATATGAAAATAAACAACGTGACAATGCTTTCTTCTTTTAGGGGTGAAGGTAATTTTGAAGTAGCAATACATTTAAATTCGTATTTCTTTTAAAGCACTGGAATTGACCAAAGTCCTTAACTAGAGTAGATAAGAAGTAATGTAATTGTAAAGCTGGCCTTATAAATGTGCCAGCCAGCAACACGAGGACAGCATGCAGGTGCTTGTAAATCTTATAAAGTCACAGAGTCATGAACAACTTGAGCTTTTCAAAGAGTGTTTATTCAGGGCTTGTTCTGGCAGTACTATGTACAGCACATAAATCGTCATCCTAAGTCTAAAAAAAGGTCCCCAGACTGAAGAAGTCTCCTTTTAAAACATAAGACTTGAAAGGCTGTGAAATATGAGTCAGTCTGAGGCAGAGTGTTTAACATCATGTAACCACTGTTGGAGAATTTGAGTATGAGGAAATAATAATATAGAATTATTAGGTAATTTAACCAAGAAATGTGAGATAAGCGACTTAATAATACATAACACACTGCTGCCTTTTTCTTCTACCAGGTTTAGTTCTTGCATAAGACTAAACTGTAACAGTTGGTTTGGATTATTAACACTTCATTTTTCCCGTAAAGACATCTAATGTGCACGTATTTGCAACATTAATGTCATTTTTATTTTTATTTTGCGGCAGCTGCAGTGAGTGAGTGAGTGAGTGAGTGTGTGGGTGTGTGTAGGTTAAATGCAAACAACACAGTGACGCATGCGCCCATATTACCCATCACACTCCTCACTCCTCGACCATCCCTTCATTGCTCAGCCTCTCTGTTTCTTTCATCCATCGCTTTTCCTCCATCCACCAGATGGCTGACCCATCTGCTCCCTCTCTCCTCCCCTCATCGTCTCTGTCTCCCCCACTGCTCTGTGCTTCACGTGGGCCACATCCAAGTTCTGTACACACAGGACCCTCAGTTCCCCCAGCTCACAGGGGCCGACACGCGCTCCTCTCTTGCACTTTTTTTTCATGTTTGTACCAAACTGTTTGATTGCCAGATTCTGTGAGCGTATGCCTGTGGTTTGAAGCAGTTTGTGATGGCAGCTCCTAAAATACGTGTTTCCCTGTGTCTTTGTGTGTGTCTGTGCACATCTGCTTAGGTAGTCAGTTTGGTGTGTTTGCTGCACTCCCACCATCTGTTGATGTATTTCTGCATTTGGAAAGTGTTTGCTGGCATTTACTTCATATCTAATATTTGTTTTAGTTTTAACATCCCTTGTGCGTGGAGCCACACATTTCCTGACCTGAAATTTGAATAATTTTTTAATTTATTGGCATTTAATTGTATTTATGGAGATGACCCTTGACCCCCCTTGGGAGAGTTGTTCTTACTGGATGAAGCCCCAGAGCAGACCTAGAACATGCTCTTTCCACCCGTTCAGGTTCAGGATCCGTATTCTAGCTGGTGCTTGATTTTAACAGTATAATTATCAGTACTTTTAAGTAGGATCTTAACTATGTAGTAACTTAACAAAAATGAAATTCTATTCAATAGAGAGGATATTTTCTTCAGTTAATCAAACATTGTTCACACCAACTCACCACGTGCTTCAGGAAACCAGTTTTAACCTTCTTTCATAACCAACTGTTGAACTTGTTTATTTCATGTAGCCATTAAAGTAAGCCAACTCACTGTGGGAATCAGAAATTCCTTTGAGGGAGAAAAAAAGCAACTGCTCAGTGGTAGCTCTACCTGCTTTTTGAGTCACTGTGACCTTGCCTTTACAAAAAGCCCTGCCGAGAGAGTTTGACTGACAGGCGAGAACACAGCAGCTTTACCAAACAGAGAAATGGCCGTGCAATACATGCACCCACACACACATGCTTTAGGCCTACATGCGAATGGACAGGCACACGTGTGCACAGGCAGAGCAGGGCAGCAAGGGAGAGATAAAGTGTATATGCCTGAGGCAGGGGAGTGATTGCTTCAGATACATGTGGCAAGAGTCAACTAGGGGAATCAAAATGAAAAAAAAGCAAAGCTGACAGTCTGGCAGGCTTACTCAACTGGACAATCATACAAATACACATGTGCAGAAAACAGAACTTCAGAAACAGAATTTCTTTTGAAATAACTGTGTTATAAATGTCTACAGTGCACACAGAGAAAAAGCATAAAAATGTAAAAATAAAATTTGAGATTTTAAAAGAAATAAGGAATAAGAATGCTGTGCATAACCTTCGCCACAAAGCAAGAGTATGGAGACGGTGATATTTGGTTTAGCAATATGAGAGTCATGCCACAAATGTGATCACAGTGTGCTGATGGAAAAGTGTGAATAGAGAAGCAGCCGCAGGAGGCTTTCTTAGATGTTCTGCTTGTTTAAATATTCAATAAAGGACAGAAAAACAATACGAAGTGCATGCAGAGGATGTCAATGATCTGCTGTGCGCCTGCAGATGCCGTCCACACTACATTAGGGCACGTCTGTTTCAGCTGGTATCACGCACCTGGTAGAGCAGCCTGTGCCTCAGAGACCTCAGGTGTGGCGGGACAAAGCAGTGGATGGAGAGCTGAGGGATGAGAGGAAGAGAAACAAGGAAGACACAGGGGTTGGCTATGGGCACCAGGCCAACTGTATTCAAGTGGAAGACCAGGAGGAAGCCGTGTCCCCTGACAGATAAGATGAAACCACATGGAAAACCTGCCCTGACGCAGTTTACTCATACACACAGAGAACACACATGTTCCAAGTGCATGGCACAAATCACTACAGGGCAGAAATGCATCCCAATCTTTAGTTATAAGCAAAGCCAGTGTTACATACAGTATATATTCAAAGCTGCAATAGTTTCTGGATGAAAACAATATATCATAAGAAAGTTCATACATTACATATGTAGGCTAGTTCTTCGCATTGTCCATACTGACCAGATGTCTCAGACAGTTTTAGATCTGACCGTCATCACTGTTAGATTTGTGACTGTTTGTGACACAGTACTGTGATTGGTTTTGGTTTGCAGTGGAACATGTTTGCTGCTTTAACTTCATGCCAGACAGTGGCAGCAAGGCTCTGTTGTGGGACATCCCTGCAGTGATAGACTGAAGCAGCTGAATAATGCACAGAGCTGCATGGACAACCCAAAATAATGGGCACAACTTCACTCTGTAGTTCTGCTAGAAAAATTTAATTTGTGTTTTGGATTTATTATTGTACTACACAATCACAAACTAAGACCATGCAAGACAAACAAGTCAAGTGACTTACGACAGAATAAAGTAGTGACGTCTTCACTTCCCCTGAGCTAGATTATTTAAATTCCTGTCATGATATCTGTCCAGTTCTGGTTCAGTCCTGGATTCATTCTGTCCTTTTAAAAATAAACGTTCCCTCTCTGTCCATAAAGTCAGTGAATGTCTGTAATGATTTGCCATTGCAGTGCAAATGGGCCCTTAGGTGTACCTTTTTGATTTTATAACTTAGATGAACTCTTTTATATAGCTGAGCGAAGCACTTTGAACCTACCGCTTATCACTGGCCAGTGTACATAAGGTCTGTAATTATAGTAACCCGAGAACCCACGTGTGTATACATGTATGTTGTGGTTCAATTATAAGGCAACCTTGAGGGTCCTGAAAGGCAACTAGAAATAAAATGTATTATTATTATTATTATTATTATTATTGTTATTATTATTATTATACATAGCTGTCCTAGGAGTACCGGTTCAAATACATATTTTCTACTGTGTGCTTGGAAAAGTGTCTTGCTTTCCGGATCAAAGCCTCTTGAGGCTAATATAAAGGATATAATGAATACATGATATAGCTACAGTTAAAGACAGGTCATTTTAATTCCCCTTAAATTAGTCTACACATTAGCTTTGGGGTCCTCTGGTGGGGACCTATGCACTTGTCCGCACAGAGCAAGAAACGGCTATCCCAGACTGATCTGAGACCCACCATTGGCAAGAACTGATTTTAAAAAACAAAGTAGAAAAGAGTAATGTTCATGATTTACTTTGTCTCAGTTTGACTGGGTATTCTTGATAATTTAATTATTCTTGGCCTTGGTTTGAAATCCTTAGTTCTTTATGTTTATCCATCCATCCATCCATCCATCCATCTACTTAAACATAAAAACATTTAAGAGTGGTCTCAAGGCCAGTCTGACAACAGTACCTGGATCTAAAGTAATAAACAAGAAGAGTGAAATTACACAAATTGTAGACACCACCAGCTCCTGGCACTGCGTCTGTTTTTGCTGTCAGTAGACTTGGTGAAGTGTTTTCCCCTCTTTAGCTTAGGGAATGGCTGAATGCATCCCACATGTTCAGTGAATACCACAGTCTCTCTGCTCTTTTGGCTGGAGCCTAAGGTCCTCGGCTGCAGAAGGAGTGTGCTGGCTGCTCCATCCTCACATGGGTTTGACCTCTTGCCCTTTCCTCTCATCTGCTTTAACCCTTCATTAATCCCACATAGTATGATTTTAACCCCTCTTCAGCTCTGTGTGGTGAGAGCAGCAAAATCTGTCTCTGCCAAAATTCCCTGCAGAGCCCATCAAAACCAATTAGGGTAGATGAAAGTCTACATCTGAGCTCAGACGGCCAGATCACAGACAAGAAGCAATTACTTACTGAAATCATTGTGATATGATGTGTAGATTGAGAGGAAGAGCATACAGTGCAATCAGTAATAGACTGCAGTGGTGTCACTTTAAAGGCTGTATTTTCTTTATTTTCCTCCTTGTGCTTATATTTACAGAAAAACAGGGCAGTATAACAAGCAAAGGGTTAAGATAAAGAATGAGAGCATAAAAAGCTTTATAGCTTTTTGAGAGTGGATAATGGGGACTATATTTATGAAAGGAGAAAGTAGACACAAAGAAGCTTTACCAAGCTCAGAGGTGAGAAAAACACTTTAATGTTTTATGTTCTGGGACAGTGGTAATGCAGCTTTCTGCAGAAGAGACACATACACATGTTGAGTTTTACAAGGTTGAGCTGAAAACAACAATGTGCAGCGGCCACAGCAGCGAGACACTAATAAATATCCACAACAAGCATCAGCACTAGAAGACCCTCCCTGAGCAGTAAGAAAGACACTGCTGAATAGTTAGATGAAGAGTATTGTAGTAACAAGCACTACAGGGATTATGGGCAAAGGAAAAGAAAAGTCTGGGCTTACTCTGATATGTTTTAACAAGAGAGAAAAGTAGAATCACAGAGCTGGCTTGTAAGAAAGTAAAAGACATGGTGTAGACTCATGAAAAGTCTAACATCCATTTAAACTAAAAGCTGGCAGCTCAAATATAATACATATTGTGTTCTGATACATTAATGAAGACAGAAGTTCTCTTTTAATGGAACATCAGAGAAATGCCCACTACTCACATTCATCCCTGCTCTGCAGCAGATACTGTATCTATTGAGGCCACAGTCTGTGAGGTAATTGGTATCTCTGTGTCTTCTATGATGTTTCTACCTTGTAATAGTTATATGTCCGTGAAAAATGGTGAGCTGAGCTCTGAGTCTGATTTTAAGACACAAACACCATAAATTTGACGTTTCACAGAGGCTCTGCTCGTTTTACAGAAAAGGATCACAGAAGAAAATCAAGGGGTTATTTTGAAATTCATAAATTACATAAAGAGCTCATCAACCAATGCACAAAGTGTAAAAACAGTGAAGCCCTGCATCACCAGCCATGCTGTAATGTGAAAACAGTGCACTTTAGTTTGCATAGCTCACTCAATTTAGTTTAAGTAGAAAACCATCCCAGTAAAAAACATTGACTGGTTCTCATTCCAGCATCAGAAAAAATCAGGAACCATGACTTTCTGTCAACTACGCTTTTGAACATACAGCTTCAAAATCATTAAAATTTATAGATTTGCAGGTTTGTGTGACTTTCTTAGTAACAGAGAAAGTAGCATTTCTGTAGAATACACACCAGAAAGTCCACTATGCCTGGAGTAGCAGGGCAGGTGACCCTCTCACAAGACCACACATCTTACCTTTAAATCAACATACCTATTTTACATTACATACTGTATTACTTGGGACATAACAGTTCCATATGTGTTTGCAGCAGGTAGCATCACAAAAAGACAATAGACAATGTATGTTATTTTTAGCCAGTCTCATAGCATAAATTGGGAAGACAGGGCATACTGCAGCCATATAGAAGAAAATACTTCGACAAAAACAATTGAAATCTAGTAGAATGAATATTAATAATATACAGGACAAGTTATGTTTATTCCTTAGAGCAGACTGTTTTGTCTTGTAATAGCAGGAGGAGCGTAGGGGAACTAATCATGTAAATGGTTGCACTGTTCCACTGAGGTGTCCCATGAAGCCACGGCCGTGAGTCAGCATGCACTGTCTCAGCGCTCTCCAACCGCACCTGAACTCAACGCAGCCATCATTAATGTTATTAGTTACACATGCTTTCCCTGCTGTGATGTGCCAAAATATCAGTCCCCTTCTCACAGTGGACACTTTGAATTGCCACACGCAGATGTGACTAATAGCATTAAGGCCGGCTGTGTATAATGGAGGCGCTCGGCTGCTCCATATATCTCGTGTGGCTCACTTGGATGCCAATTAATTAGGATATTAGTTACACCTGTGCCGCTATGGCAGGTTCAAATGTCCACAGAAAAAAAGAAATGAAAGCCTACATTTAAGTACAACAGAAAATAGCAAGATATTTATGATGCTACTATTTTTTGGTCTTTTTTTTTTTGCTAAAAAGAAAAGTACACCAAAAACAATCATTTGTGTCAATTTGTCAGCTGAGTAGTTTGCATCTTACCTGCTGTTTAAATGATGTGGTGTGACAGATGGTAGAGCAAGAATCAAATACTCTGGAAATGTGATGATTTACAAATAAAAAAACAATCTCATATTTTAGGGAGAAGTAAAAGGAGAAAACACAGTTAAGCAAAAGCCAGAAATTTGATGAGTGAATGCTGTTTTATCATGTGGGAATATAATTAGGCTGGTTTTACTACTGTATGCTCTGTCACACTATAACTATATTTTAGTAGAAGAAAGAAAATGTCAGATCCATGCATCATTGTTCAGGGTTTCTTTTTATTTGCCACTGGAGTAAATCATCCTTTTGACACGTCAGAGTGCAATTATAGATTATAGATTTAAGTTAAGATCTCTTTCATTTGTCACCTTTGGATTTGTCATGTGTCATGTTAGTTTGTTTTTAGTTCATCTATTCTAACCCGTCATGGATCATTTAACTATAGGTAAAGTTAAAAATAAATAAAATGATTGGCACATACGAATATACAGTAGATTAAAGTTTTTCAACATGGACACAGGAACCAAGGTCAAATAAACCAAATCTGCAGAAAGACAAGACAAATGTAACTTTGGCTTACATTTTTTTGCCAAGCTCACTTGTGGCTGGTTCACTATAAGAAAGTCATGCAGTTCATAAGTTCTTATACTGTCACTGTTACACAAACCATCAAAATGACTTTAAGGTTATATATTTGAATTATTTGGAGTCATTATTTGTTCATCAAAACTTTTAGTAAGCCACTATGTCACTGTCTGACTTATACTGTAGTGCTTCTGCCACATGTAGTGCAGACATGGCCAACCATATGTCATGCAGAGCAAACAGACTGCAGGTTTTCATTCCAACCAAAAACTGATTAGCACGCCTTCAAGTAGAGGACAGAACTCACTGACGTTGTCACCTGCTGCGCAGTTCTGTCAGAATGAGGACCTGCAGGCTTTTTACTCTCCCACAACATATGGGACCACACTCCTGCATCAGTACCGATCTTTGTAGGTGTCTCGATGTGCATGGACCCTGCCCAACCCAAAGTCACTTTGGTTTGAACAATGTCCCCAAAAATAATCACAAAGTTGTGCTCAACATCAATTTTGTACATAAAAAAATAATACTAATTGTAATTGGTATGTTTTGTCTAATGCCCAGCTTTGTAACTTATCCATTCCATCTACTTTGGTAAATAATCCTAAAATGTTGCACTATTGCTACAGGAGGACCATACATACACCATCTCCTTCTGTCTGGACGAGAGGGAAGACCTGGTACCTGCCAAGCAGACACAAGGTTATAATGCAAGGGTCATAAATTACAACAGAATCTCTTTTTGGAGGCACTGCATTCCTTGCAGATGAAATACTTCAAATTATTACATTGAGAACATGGACAAGAAACTCAGTTTTGTCTCTGTAAGTTTGTTCTCAATTCTCTTTCCAGTTTTTTCTCAGTTTTAAGTTGTTTCTTTGTCCCGTCAGTTCTTAGTTTTGTCTTGTCTCATTTATTTTTGTTAGTGAGATTATTTTTCTTCAGTTCAGCACTAAGCCTTGCCCGTCAAAACGTGTTTTAACAAATTTTTGGTTTATTTGCTGCCACGAGTAATCAGCTATAAGTAGGCTGTTTTCTTCAAAAGCCTACAAGGAACAAACATTTCTCCAATTGGCATTGTTACTCTGAGAACTTTCCATATGCCAAACTCTGATTTGACAGTGGTATAACTGACACAGGCAACCAGCACCTTCTCACAGATAGAGCCGTTTCCTGACCTCTGACCCGAGAAAGAGCACCACTAGCTCTGGGGGAGAAAGAGCACAGCCTGTCTGCAGAGAGCTGTCTGAGGCCAAACCACACATTCCACTGGTATCACCACGTCCCATTGGCCCTCGGCTTCTGGCACCCTGCCTACGGCCTCTGACTCCTGGCCTTGTTGCCTAGCCTGGTTGATGAGAAAGAGTTGGCATGGAAACAGAGATTTAACATTACAACTTAACTCTTCTAAATATTTATCCTTATGTAGAAACTACACAATTATTAAATGAATCCCTTCAGTTCATATCCCGGCTTCAATAAAAAAGGTTTATTGTTTGAATTCTTGAAATACTACTGTTATTTATTCCTAAATTATGTTATTACACTTATTTTGGCTATAATTTTTGGTGCAAATTCAAATTTTGTCTGGTTATTAAGTTTGGTCAATAAACATCATTATTTCTCATAGCCTTTGCTTGATGTGGTTGTTTCACATCAATATTTTGATCAACGTCTGTCAACGAACTCATGCTAACTCACGTTTAAACTTATATTAGGTTTCTTTATTAATAATTTTTTTGTCTTTTGACTGACAACCTTTAGCCTAATCCTATCAAGAATATACCCTACAAAGAGAACAAATCACATTGTTAATTGGATAGAGAGAAGTTCTGAAAGAACTCAGAGTCTTCAAGAAAAGTGCCACGTCTCTGTTAGAGATATTAATAAATCTGACTTTAGAGTGCTGCTTGTGGCTGTGTTTAAATGTAGTTTTGGTAGTATTACTTACTGTTGTGCTTACATACTCTGGCAGAATTTGTTTGTTTTTTTGGGGGCTATTTTTCAGAGAATATGAATGATGACACAAAAACCTTTTTTAGTTAGTGGTTGGGTGAAGCTGTTTATTGTCAAACAATTGTGTTTACTCTTTTTAAATCATAATGACAACAGAAACTACCCAAATGACCCTGATCAAAAGTACATACCCTGGTGATTTTGGCCTGATAACATGCACACAAGTTGACACAAATGGGTTTGAATGACTACTAAAGGTAACCATCCTCACCTGTGATCTGTTTGCTTGTAATCAGTGTGTGTATAAAAGGTCAGTGTGTTTCTAGGCTCCTGACAGACCCTTGCATCTCTCATCCAGTGCTGCACTGAAGTTTCTGTTTCTGAGTCATGGGAAAAGCCAAAGAACTGTCAAAGGATCTGCGGGAAAACGTAATCAAACTGTATAAAGCAGGAAAGGAATATAAAAAGATATTCAAGGAATTGAGAATGCCAATCAGCACTGTTCAAATTCTAATTAAAAAGTGGAAATGAAAAGGTCAGGTAGACCAACAAAAAAAAAAAACACACAAATAACTTCAGATGAAATACAGGATTCTCTGAAAAAAATCAGTTTCAAGATGCATAAGGTAGCATGAAGACGCAAAGCATGAACAAAGGAGTGATTGACAGGAAAGGCTGAATTCAGGATGTTATCAGAAAATTCTGGAGAAAAGGTTGCACTCATCAGCCCAGAAGCTGCGAATGGGACGTACTTGGACGTTCCAACATGACATGTACTTGGACGTTCCAACGATCCAAAGCACAAGGCCAAGTCGACCTGTCATTGGCTACAGCAGCATAAAGTGAAGGTTCTGGGATGACATCTCAGTCTCCTGACCTCAATATCATTGAGCCACTCTGGGGAGATCTCAAACGTGCAGTTCATGCAAGACAGCCCAAGAATTTACAGGAACTGGAGGCTTTTTGCCAAGAAGAATGTGCAGCTTTACCATCTGAGAAAATAAAGAGCCTCATCCACAACTACCACAAAAGACTTCAAACTGTCATTGATGTTACACGGTATTAAGAACTGGGGTATGTAAACTTTTGATCAGGGCCTTTTGGGTAGTTTCTGTTGTCATTATGATTTAAAAAGAGTAAACACAATTGTTTGACAATATATGACTTCACCCAACCACTAACTATGAGTGAAAGAAAGTTTTTTTTGTAATCATTCATATTCTCTAAAGAATGGCCAAAAAATTACAAATTCTGCCAGTGTAAACTTATGAGCACAACTCTACAAAAAAAAATATTTGGTAATCCATTATTGGTCAATTTACCATCTACTGGTGTAATCCCGGGCCCTCGTGGTTAACAGAACAATAAAACCACACAATCTACTGCCCAGTCAAATTTACAGAACAGACTACAGTGCCTTTCTATTTGTACGGTGCTTTGGCAAGCACTACTGTAAAAATACTGTCTCTCACGGGAGCAGTTCTTACATTAAAATGTATAAGGGAATGACATTATATCACATGAATGTACGGCCAGATGGGGAAGCTTGCAAGGTGAGGAGAACAAGAAAATGGGACACAGTGTTAGAACAAGCCTGCATATTAGCATTTCAGCAAAATGTAGTGGAAGTAGCTGCAGCCAGTAAAAGAAGAGGTGAACCGCAGTGTGCTGTACGTGATGAAACCTGCACCATTAGTGTTGAATAATAGAAAGTGGTTGTGGCTCAGGTACCGTGTAGTGTTGGCACTCACCGGCTAGTGCCAGGATCAAAGGGTAACTCCTGCACATGGGAACTGAATTAGACTAGTTCAGGGTATGGAGCAGGAAACAGGTTGACTGGAAATTCACATCGACATCATTAAAAGCTCTCCTACGTTTTTACCTTGACGTGATTGCCCAAAACAGCCATCCAACCTCTTCATCTCTGCAGTTCCTCTAACTTTTCCTATCCACATTCATGTAAAAAAATAAAAAACGTTAACCATTTCTTTTGGCTGGTGTGGTCCTATGTCAACTCTTTGGGGAAAACACCAAAATAAGCATACCATACTGTTCTACGTTTAGCACAGGTTGTGATGGGGTTAAAGTCATACTTACCAGTACAGAGAAACAACACAAGAATAGAAAACATGAACACCGGCAAATATTGTTTTGTAAATTAAAACCACTGCATTATTTATCCATGATGCATTACTCATGATCAGCTTCAATGCAGCAATAATACTGCATCTCAGTATCTCATGTCGATACACAGAAACTTTTTTTATACTTTATTTAGTTAATGACAATAAATGTACTTCTTGAAGGTTCAGTGCCTGTACTGAAACCAAAAGATAGCTCATGTTGGAAACAAGTCTAAACTTTGCCTTTGCTTATTCACACCACCGGCGCGAGCATAGAACAGTACACAAATCCCTCTGTGACCTACATGATAATATCAGGAGGTCATGGGTGCTGAGAAGCAGGTGACATGCTGTTATTGTGCACACATCGACGGCTGTCCCCAGTGTGTGCAGCAGCATGAACAGCAACAGTGGAGAGAACCCTTGTAGAGGCACATGGAAGACTGAAGACTGAATGTGAATGAATCATCAGTGAAGCAAAGGAAGGAGGAACCATCAAATGATTGTGTTTTAACTTAACAAAAAACAAGGCACAAAACTCAAAGCACAGAATAAATCAGATCAAGTCATACTTTACAATGTGATTTGCTTCGTCTAATCTTTTTGGTTAATGCATCAAAATAAAAATAAACAAGAAGAAATGGCAAACATATAGGGAAGGCTTAGGCTCAAGAAAAATTATATTAGTCAAAATATCTTAGAAAAGACTGGCATGCAAATTATGTTTTACATTAAAACAACACAGCAGAAGAACACAAAAAACAACTACTGGACACATTGGCACTCAAACTGTCAGGGAAAAAGGAAACAAAAGGGCAAAGACAAAAATACTCTATAGAAATCTGTCATTGACAAAAGACAATATTGATCATTAAGGACTGCTGTAACACTGTTTAAAGCATGGTCTTATTTAATTAAACTGCCATTTCCATGAGTAAGTCCATTAGCTTCTCATTCTCCTAACGCCATCCATTGTGTCATTTCCACAGCGGTGACAACTTAGGCTATTGTTTGTGATCATAGAAGCTGAACTTCCAAGAGGTCATTACTCATTTCTGGCATTCATCTCGGCGCCAGAAGAGAAAGTCATCAATTATTTCTCTCACACATAATCCCGCTGCCAAAGCTCTGTGTCAATCACTTCAGGAGTCCCTCACGGCCCCCTCGCATTAGTGCTGTCACGTGCGGCCCAGTGGATCATCTATCATTGGGCCTTCGTCCGTTTGGGCAGCTATGCTCTGTTATTACCCTCACGTCCCGGGTCCCAGTTGAATTACAATTGTTGAGTCAGTGAAGAGCCAGGAAGCTGTGAGGCTCGAGCCAGGGTAACAAGCACTAGGGTGGGTAATTAATGCCTCCATTTCCTCCCTGTTGCTTGTGTCAGAGCAGGAACGGGCCAGATGGAAGTGGGCGACAGGCTGAGGCAACCACAGGGGGAGATAAGTCAAATTGTAAAACGGAAAT
Source organism: Perccottus glenii (assembly GCA_024416835.2). Taxonomy (NCBI): domain Eukaryota; kingdom Metazoa; phylum Chordata; class Actinopteri; order Gobiiformes; family Odontobutidae; genus Perccottus; species Perccottus glenii. The sequence goes on along the minus strand of CM044557.2, from coordinate 18,527,435 downwards.
AGGGAAAGACGGATATAAGGGTGAAAGAAGAAGAAAGGGGGATGGAGGCTTCATGCTTGGCAGAGTAGTTTGTCTTGAGATTGCACGTCTGCTGGTGCTAGCTACTCTGTCAAAAAGCCTGAAGCTTGGAGTGACACTTTAAACCAATAAGAAAGCACTGTATTTCTGTACTCATTTGTCAGTTTTGTGATGCTGTAACGCCCAAAGGGGAAGATCATGTGAAATCCAACACTTCATTTTATTGACATTGCTTTGTGGGGTATATAGATACAGTGACTTGAACATTTCAGCAGTCACAGTCTGTGGGGGAACTGTTGTCAGCATCTCAAACACATACTATTATGGAATATAAAACTTTAGTGCTGCATTCCGGAGCTAAACGATTAAAAACCTAAGGACTATTTGAAGGCCATGTGCTGATTAACCTTGTAGATAAAACAATGAGCATTAAGGTTAGAAGAGGGTAAAACATTGTTAAAATGGAAATGGTCAGATAAAATACATATTAATTCACTCAAGCACATTGGTTTTGATACAAAAGTGGCATTGGTTGGGGCATACGTATTTCAGATCCTTGAGAAGCTAATTCCATCTGTTCAGTCCATAAAAAATCAGCTTGTTTTCTTCGGATTCTAGGTTCTACATTATTACACATGAAGTATGAATAATATGAATAAGACTAACAGAATGTAAAGTTAATGGTATGTTTTTTAAAAGCTACATATTCAGTTTAGGAAATTAGTTGTAATAAACGTAGACAAATGAAGAGTGATACTTTGTTGGCTTTGGTAAAACTCTAGCATCAACAATTTGTCCTTTAGGGACAAAGAGACCACTTTTACAGTACACTTCACATTTTCAATTTTAATCTTTTTTGTGAACTTAAAGTATCTTATTCTGCAAAGTCATTGTATAAAACTGAAATGGTTTGATGTTTTAAACTTTATATAATAAACATTTTCAGATTGGTAAAACATTTTAGCCTACTTTTCATGCATTGCTCTTTCAAAACCTTGTACTTTTATGACTTGAAAATTAGAACCACAGTGCAATTTGAGTTTCAGCTCACTGTTCTGTAATGGTGCATCACTTGAACAAATGTTAAGTGCTCATGTAACCGTTACTGAATGTGCACTAAAATAGCAAGAGGCCAGAGGAAAAAAAAGCCTATTGATAATGGAAGGGAAAAAAATGAATATACATTTTACTTTTCCAAGCCCAGAGGGACTTTGTCATCATGTATTAGAGGATATAGTGTGGATAGAAAAAAAGCCAGGAGCCATATGGGAGTAAGTGGAGTGACCGTGGCAGCCACCATCGCTCGTACTGCCACGTCTTTAGCTGTAGTCTCCCTGACCCTGTGTGTGTTTGCCTGAGAGGCAAGGCCTGGCACTGTTGACGATAAAACAAACAGACAGGCTCCATTTATACAGTCAGGTGTCATGACAGGGGATAAACTACAGACCGCTCCAGGCCTCTGGAGACCCAGTCCGTGCTAATAGTGGTGGCTATCATCATCCTCATTCTTACCACCCTCATGATCATCATCATCAAGAGCTACAATGGTGATGCTGGCAGAGGCTTCTAAGAGCCTGCTGGGAAATGGACATATACTGACTCAAATTGGATACAACTCAAGGGTTGCACTGTTTACTTTGCAGAGCTGTATTCATTCGTGTCACTGAATTAATCAAGTCAAAAAAGAATTGCCAAACACATTGTAAAAAAAAAAGGATGCTGCATGGGATAAAGAAAAATCTGAAGTGGAGTGAGGCGGCTGTGGCAAGCACGCAGAAGGAATGACAAGAGTGTGGCTGTCATCGCAAGGGATGAAAAACTGCACCTCTCAAACGAGGCGAGGCGGTGGCTGTCTCTTGCGCCAGCTCGAAAAGGGGATGCGCAGAGAGCACAAATGCAATTATCATCATGCCAGCTTTATTGTTTGTCAGAACCAGCTTGCTTTTAGGGGCTGGGTGTAGTGATCATATGACACCCGGACTAAGAGCCTTCGGGGTGGACAAGAGGCAGCCAGCCGGGAGTCATTACCCAAGCCAAATAGACTTCTCATTTGTTTTTCAGCTGGGGTATGCATCAGCAGGAATAAACAATGACTCCTCACTATTCAGTCACTAGGCACCCACTCTTGATGTGGGTGTTTTTGCTTTTGAGGATCCCATTATAAACACAAGCATTAATTTAAAGAGAAAATAACACCTCAGAGGTAAAGGTGTGTAAATCTGAGAGATTACCCAGAGGTGTGTGTTGAGATATGATCTGGAGCCTTGAAGCAACATCACATAGGACCACCTGACAGATGGCATTATGTGGGCACAGGGGTTATTTTCTGACAGTGTGAAAATTATCATGCTGGCACCTTTCAATATTGCCAGCTGGTCTTTTTCATTGCATTCTGTGTAATTTAGATGAAAAAGCAAGCCATTTTCCTCATTTTGTGATGCCTCCCCAGAGTGTCACCATCTTGCCCTGAGTGTAAAGCTTTGTAAAAAAAAATATATATATATATATATATATATATATATATATATATATATATATATATATATAAAGATGGCACCAATAATAGCAGCTATTCTGAAAATACCTGTTGACAACCTGCAATCTTTGTGCCAGACATACACAACCATCCTCATGGCCAGCGCTGACTGTCTGCTGGTCTAATGCCAAGGTCAAACGCACTAACAGGATGGGCCGGGCATAACACCAGGAAAAACCATGGGTGTGAAGCCCTTCTTCTGCAAATGACTGGCCAGACCAAACGTTCAGACACAGCATCACCTTAGGCATTCGCAGCTTCATTAAAGATAAATTATCTCACATTTGTGCGCTACTTATGGATTCGGAAAGCTTCAGGTGACCAAGGGTTATCAAAGTCAAATGTAACCTTGTGACTCAACAAAGTTCATTTACACATATATAATTTTGTACTAATCCAAATTAACAGATGATAGGTGGGAAAATTCTGCAAATAAGACCTGTCAAGTCTGGTCCAAGGGCCTATTTCTATGGCTTTCTTCATATTAAATACAGTATTATGTGTAACATAAGGCAGTTAAATATAATACATTATTAATTTGACAATGTGTGCTTTTGCATGTGTTGGTTCTACAAAACTGCAAACTTTAGAAAATTACAGAAATGACATTTAGTCACCCACCTAAAATACTTGTGAAATTAAAATAATTCTAAGTCTTTGCTTTTATAAAGTGCCAACACCAAATAGAAAATATTCAGTGAACATTTCCTGTGCTTAAAATGTGAGTCATAATTACTTGTTTGTGTGCTATGGTACTCTGGGCTACAATGGCTTAAATGTGATCACTGGCTGGTTTTCACCTGCAGCAGCTCATGTATTATTAACATCATGTAGCACCCACTGGTCACATTCTCTTTAGATTTAAGCAACTCACATTTCTACAGGGTTTGTAGTATCATGAACATTTCTTCATTATAGTTATCACTCTCTGATTCTAAGTAATCAAACTTAAAAAGCAGCTTACAAAGAACAAGCTTCAATGCAAGGTGCAGCAATTTTTGCTTGTGGCTTGTTCTCGCAAGAGTTTTCATCCACCTATGTTTAGCATCAAACCTTTTTAGATAATGGTCAAATGGCTTATCTGCTGTTACTGCTTCAATCAAGCTCAGAAATACACATACTTGACTGTCAGTTGTATTGATAGAGTAATTTTACCACTTCATTTACTTTAGGCTGCACCACAGATGAGGCATGCTTATTTCCATTTATTGAAATCCCATTTCTTTTCCATTTGCCGACTAGTCACCTGTGAAACTAGTTTTTAACCACGCTTTGAAAGTGCAACGGTTTCACATGTTTACCACATCCTTTTTTTCCAAGTGTTTGTTCCCAACCATAAAAACCGCTGGAGGGGCACACACTGCTAGTGCAGGTTGTTACATTGTAAACCACCGTGGCAGGACTGCACACAACATTGCACATCGAGAAACTCGTTGTGTCTGGGTGGAATTAGGGAATAAATTTTCTCTTCCAATTAAAAGCCGCATTTGTGCAACGTGAGCGGAGGAAGGCAACATTATCAATGAAGGGAAGAAAACACACTGTTACAAGTCAGGAGGCACAATTACTGCAGCTCGTGGTGTGCAATTAAATAGGGCTATTTAGACAGTGCTACTCCCCACTAATAAATGTACAACATACAGGAACAAAATAGGCCCTGGACAAACCTTTGAATGTAAGTCTAAAAACAGGTTGTAGCAAAACAATTGCATTGTTGAGCAGATGAAGTTTAGATAAATAGATTATGACCTGAATAGACATGCTATGACCACGGTAAAAATAACAAGAGCCATTTCACACAAAAAAAAAAAAAAGATGACAGATTTTATTGAGAAAGCTTTAGTTTCACCAGAGAATGAGCCAAATTAAATGTATATAGGGCATGCTACTACTCCCACACTGTGGTAAAACACATTTGAGTCATCACCCCACTGTCTGCAGGCCTCAAGAAATTCTCAGTGCTGGCTAAGTGGAGCTTACAGGCTTTTTATGTAAAAGGTAAGGCTTAAAGCTAGCATCAAAATGGGTCACTAAAGTAATACAAGTGGAAATCCATTGTTAGATGAGTCTTTTCTTTTTATTTATGTTTTAGCTGTAGTGACATTACAAAACATTTTAAACATTTATGTGAACAAATCCTTCTTGCCCCACTCTCTATAATCCTCACGCTGCCCTTTTTGCCCCACTCTCCTCTCTGGCCAAGGCCTTCTCCTTGTACTGATGGTGCAGCATTAGGACGTCATCTTGGGAGATCCTGGTCCAGCCCTTGCTATGGACATGATACAGGTTAACCTGCCCTCCGCTGTAGGCATCTCGAAATGTTGCCTGGTAGATGGCACGGCGCCCGAGCTCACAAGCCTCCTCAACGGTCAGATCTTGCCGGAGGCCGCTGTCCATAACACCATAGGCGTACATGGAGCCAGAGCCCACTGCGAACAGGTCACCACATACTCTGTTCCCCTCAGAGTCAACATAATACAGTCCTGTTGAGACAGAAGAAAGAGAGTGGGGAAGTATACTATATGGTTATAAAGAAACTGGTCTTTGAAGCAATCTTTAGTTCTCTCGACTTAGGTGTTGAGATTTGTCATAAAAACTCACACAAACACAACAACTTGCAAGCACATACTCCATGTTCTCTAGAGAAAACATGAACAGATGCAACCTCTCCAACTGAAGTAAGGCTGGCAGCTATGAACAGCTGCATCCTCAAGGAAAACGAAGGCAGCCGGGCAACCTGCTGACGCGGCGAGAGCCACATCACACACTGCCCAGGGGCCCCAACTCCCGGCCTTATTGATCTCTGCAAACGCACAAAAAAATTAACTATCGACCTGCAACCCGAGCTGCAGGTAACTGCACCCAACACCTCAAGAGCGGGAAACAAAAAAATGCATGCTCACATCCGCTGAACAGAATCAGAACAGCAAAGTTATTAATATCCTTTCTCACAAGCGTCTAAACGCACTTTCCTGCCAGACACATGTACATTTGAACTGGCTTGAGTTTACTCCCTGTGGATCACAGGCCCACATTGGTCAGACAAAGCTGTGAAGGACGGTTTGTGCCACACAAAACCTTACACAACACTTCTAAGACATTTTGTTCCACGCCATGACACACTTGTTATGCGAGATCCCAAAATGACGGGGATGTACACTGGCCTGCAAGCTCGCCCACAGCCTGCCTGCAGATGGCAAAAAGACACTTGGAAAAAGATTTGTATTTCACAACAACACAAACCCTGTGAAAAAAAATTTAATAAAAATCCAGAGACCCATGTTTGAAAAAGCCCTCAATGTGTGCCGCTTTTATTGTTCACCATCATCCACATTTAAAACCCACTTCAAAATGCCCTTAGATTGCACTCTCTTCTGCTAAACCAGTAACAGTCTATTAGCAATAGAAAGCCACTTGCTATTCTGAAAAAGCAGCTTACCATTGCTTCCAACTGCCAAATTGCAGCTTCCTCAGCCTGTCGTTAGCTTGCCATGATAATCATCCGGTGCCTGCCTATGCACGGGGGTAATTTGCCATTCTGAGACCTGCCTGTTCCTCTTGAAAACTGTAAGGGACTCGTTAAAAGCATAAAAGGCAGGGAGAGAGTTGTAAAGGCAGTCTTGTGTTGAGTAGTGCAGTAAAACGGAGGTAGATAAGGACTCTTTAGGAGGACCAAGTATAGAAGCCGAGCGTCACAAAAACAATTTTCACATTAACTCCTTACAAACACACCTGGAGTCTTTGTAGCAACTGATCTCCCGTTTCTAATGGGTTCTAAAAGTGAAAAAAAAATTAAGCCAGTAATGAGAGCTCAGGAAGTGAAACAAGTGGATGAAATTCATGATGGCCACGTTTAGCCAGAGCTGCTGCCTGGATGTTGCATCAGTGGCAGGCAGTGTCTCTCCATTCATAAACTGTCAGGTGCTTACGAAGTCCTTTCTTAAACAAGAGGCTGAACTGACAGCTTTTAGAGGTAGGTGAGGAGCACAGTGCAACGGATGGGTGGCTAGCATCAAACGGGTCAGTGTCAGTCCGTCACCTGTCCTTCCCACTCCAAATCACCACCACTAAATCAGGAGGGAAGAAGAGCAGCAGCTGAATGGAGGGACAGCAAGAACTGTTGCATCACTCTCGTGGGAATGGCTGAAAACTGACTGCCACATGGGTCTGCTCCCATCAGTCACATTTTTAGCTCATATAATCACCGTATTATAAACCACACGCATCATTGTGGGCTGCCATAACAGATTATTTAAAGTCATCTTTAAAGCCAAGACAGGTTGGATATATCCCGATTACCATGACACAGACTCAACATTTAATATTACAATGTAGAGACACATTTGTCAGTGCTCTTCAACAAAGCTTTTATTCAATTTACTTTGCATGCAGCTTAAGACACTCCATCAGGGGAGTAAGTGCTCTTGACATGATTGTAGCTAGCTAATGAGCTTCCCACCTAATCGCAATTGATTTAATTTACATGACATTTACCTCTTCATTCAATCACTGCCAACGGTCAGTGCAAACAGAGCTACCTCACATATTGAACTTGTACCGAGATCATTATTTCATTCCATTGATTGGAGTAGAACACGTGTCATTTAGGTTTGTTGGCATACTGGCAGGCTGTCAAGTGTGCACAAGCCTCCTCTCGGTTTTCCACACAAAGCCAGCATCGATCTCTGCTAGTGTATGGGCATTATGCATGATGCAACGCAATTGTCCAGAGCTGAGACCCAACGTCTATCATTCTGCCGTGCTTTTGCTGGCCCGCAGTCCCAGCCTCATCGATTTTCCATTACTGTGTCACTGTGGCGGCCTCTTTAAGCACACCTTCCCTGATGTATGGCCTCACACACACTGCATGGTGTTTAAAAGTTATTAAATAGGGACAGCTGCACCATCTAGTGGTTGAAGATTGGACTACAATGTTAAAGAACTGTACTGAAATACTACTACTTTTTAGTCCTTCTTTCCTAAAAGAATTTAAACTGTTGTCCATATTCTCCAAATTCCCCATTTGTAAACAAAAATAAAACAACAGAACACAGTGTTAAAAATCTAGAAACAAATTAATAAATGAATTACCAATGAGCAAAATATGACACTTGAAAAAAATGTCCAGGTGATTCTTGGAACTCTTTTTAAATAAATTAAAGACTTAAGTTAATATATAGATAATTTCTATTAGAATTTTGCAAGATTGGCCCATCCAACATTTTTATTTTTTAAGATTCAGATACAGTTGCCATTTTAAAGCTACTTTGCTGAGAGATTTGAATTCATTTAATCAAATGATTGGATTTTAAAATGTTCAAAACAGTTTGATAATTTGATTGAACATCTTGGTGCAGTAATTATTTTTGGGAAAAATAAAATTGGAAGAGGAGAAATATTTACCTGGCCCTCTTTTGTCCCAGCCGCACACCATAGTGCCCATGCTGAGTCCCATGCCTTTGTACTGATACACCATGTTAGCAAGTAGCTTAGAGGCTGCAGCCACAGAGATGCGCTCCTTGTTCCGAAGCTCGTAGATGCGGCACTGACGGGCTAAAAGACGTTCCCAGAAGCTACAGTCTGCAGCTCCTCCAGCCATTGTACCCAGTAGGTAGGGATTGATCTCAATCACCTTCTTTACGGTCTGTGAGGCAATGTAGGCGCCTGCTGTAGCCCGAGAGTCGACTGCCACAATAACACCATGCTGAAACTAAACAGACAGGATAAGAGACATTTTATTGGTCAAGAAATAGTCAAAGCAGTGAGTTACATTACATCTAAACTGCAGATTGTAAAGGAGAATCACCTACAAAAATTCTAATGGTGGATGTATGTCATGTATAAATTAACGTAAGTTACGCAAGTATACGCTAAGTTACACTACCTGTATTGTATGTAAATGTATAATGTTTACATTTCATATATTGATCAGAAAATGCAGCAATTTTTTATGATCGGAAGAAAGAACAATAAAGATTACATTTTTTTTTACAGTGGCAGTGCTTGACTGTGAAGCCTGGGTCAATGTACGGTAGTTAAAAATGTGTATTGTACGTGAGTGCAACAAACGTATCTATTCTAAAATCTCCAATTAGTAGCTACAGTGCAAGTATCCAGAGAAGGTTTGAAGAAAATTTCCTAAAGAAAAATGCCGCAAAAACCGTTATGATGACATGACTGGGTTAAACGTGCTAAGTTTATTGATTCTGTACTACAGCAGATTAATAAAGATTAATCAAAATTGATGTTTAACACAAATATAATGTGTAAATTGACTAAAAAACTGCTTTGACACACAAAGCGGTAAGCGATGAGAAAGCAATTTATAGCCACACTAGCATGCTAACGTTTAATTTACTCGAGTATTGATGCCGTGGACATAATATGGAAGGCTGGTTGACGAAAATGATACATGGCAACATACCTTTTACTATAAATGTGGTTGTAGCAAGCTTTTGTCTAAAACTTTACTTAATTGTTTTACCTTAAATGCTAAAGTGGTGGTCCCATGCAGAAACTCTATTTTCCTTTCGACGTCATCTTCGCCAACGGCACAGAGCGGATTTCTGACCGTAAAACTCAGACTGTCTCCCGGTGTAGTCTCTAAGTCCACGCCACCATCGTTCAGTCCGCCACCAATGTCAAACGGCTGGCATTTATCATAAGAAAAATCCCCAAAATCACTATTCAACACACTAGCAAGAGCCATCTTTGAAACTGACAGAGATGAGAAAGCAACTTCCGGCGTTTAATTCAGAAGCCAGAACATTTATTGACCGACAAGATAGGCAGCGCCCTCTATGTCTGTGGATGTCTATAATACAGATGTGAAGATCAAAATTAATGGGAAAAAGAAGCATGAAAATATTAAACAATAAAATAAACTATGTGATCAGTTAAATATTATTTATGTGTAGGCCTAAAGCTTATTTAGACAATTTGTTTATTTTCCAGTCTTCCAGTCTCTCTCCTGACATTTTCTGTAATATTCCTCTTTCAAGTCTTCTCTTTTTCTTTGATGCCATCCTTGGGCTGTGATGTGGAAAAGGTCCACATTGTTTCCAGAGTAAGCATCCCTGTGGGTGGCTCTGAACACAGCTTCTCTTGCTAAGGAGACAGCCTCTTGTAAACTCAAACTCCACTTTAATTCTCTGTCTAGGACTCCATAAGCATAAGGGGAACCTGAGCCAACAGAGAATACATCTCCCTGTAGCCGGGCACCATCACTGCACACATATATCAGTTTTGGGCCACTGTCAGGGGACACAGACTGTGTTATGCCAGAAACACATGGGTCACCATTTGCTGAAAAGTCTGTCCTTTTTGAAAAGTCAATGTTGCCCGTTTCTGTATCCCAACCACACAGAGTGAGAGCCACACAGACATCAGTCCCTTTAAATGGATGCAACATTAATGAAAGAAGCTTGGCTGTTCCTCTTATGGATAAACACCGTTTGTGTCGAAGCTGGTACAGTCTGATCTCTCTTGTCAGAATTCGTTCCCACAACATGCAGTCAGCTCCACTGCCAGAAGATGTCACAACTAAATGAGAGTGAATAGGAGTAATCTTATGCACAGCTGGACAGGCAACAAGTCCTGCTGCACTTGCACGTGTGTCTGCAGCTGCTATGACCCCGCCTTGGAAGATAAAGCCCAGGGTTGTTGTTCCATGAGCTAGAGGAAAAGGCCTGCAGACATTAACTGAAGATTTACCAGGGCTGGGTAACAACGGTCTGACTGAGATGGAGTTCGACAAAGCTGGTATACTGAAGTGCATTGGCGTCAGTTTTTGAGATTGTGTTGATCTTATTAGCCCATGGTTGGACAAATCCAAAGTAATTTGAAATGCGGTTTCTTTTTCCAATGATGAAACTTTCTTATTGAAATTACAAATATCTTCCAAAGCCATTGTGCTGAAAAAACAGATAAAATATATTCCTCAGTAGCCAGATTTCAGTTTATGGTAATGTGTAGCACAAAGAAATAATAATGTAGACCACCCTAAAGCTACATGCATCAGCCTTACTGAAATTTTTAACTTGTAAAGTTTACCCTTTTATAGTCAGTCCAAATATGCACACACATCACAAAGACCGCTGTGAAAATGACACCGGGAAGCTACTTTCTGCAAACCATAGTGACAATTTATTCCTGTTTATGCTTGCTTTGTGTACTGTTTTCACTTTCAACCAGGCAAAAATGCTACTGTACAATACAAACTAAATACTACTAAAGAAAGGTAGTTTAAATTAAATTAAACCCTTCATCACGTTTGTATGACTACACAAATACAAAAAACTTTACGGCAATTCGCTCTAAGTAAAACTACAAATACACAATAGTAAAAATTACAGCAAATAATACACAAAATTAAACAATTCAAACCAAGAAAATGAAGAGCAAGTGAGCATATTGTTTACATTAGGCTAATTACTAGAAAGCAAAATTATAATTTTTACTAATATTATTCAATTCTGCTGTTTGCTGGCACCATTCTCTGTAACTCGCGATACTATATACGAGATGATGTACATGAGAAGTCATTACGGCTCTAAAATCCATTTTTGAACCCATTTGAACGCCCCTGCAGATCCAACATGGCGTCTGTTTCTGGGCGAGTGTAATGACACGGTACTGCTCCAGTTGAGCTATTCAGTCATGGCGTCCGCCAGCACCGGGAGCAGAGTGTCCTGCGGGAGAGACTTGAATTGTGTGCCGGAGATTGCCGACACGCTATCAGCGGTCGCCAAACTTGGGTAAGAGGCGTTTTATACAATGTTAGTGTTTGGTAACTGAAGTGAAATTGTGAGTACAACCTGTGAATTATGTTTGATATGTTTCCGGCGAAATGACAACACGTGCACATGAGATGCACCATGAGTGTTTTGTGTGTCTTTCACGCCGTTGGAATAACAGCGTTGAAAATACTTGTGAAAACATGTTTGTTTTTTCCACACAAGTGGAACTCTAAAAATAATCATTGTTTTTCAGGTTTGACTTTCTCTGCATGCCCCTCTTTCACCCGAGATTCAACAGAGAGTACGAGTTGGAGCCCGCTAAATCACGCCCTGGTGCCCATACCCGCTCTGACCTGCTGCTTTGCGGGAGAGGTTGGTTATTCTTATAAATATTGTACACTGTTCATCCATACAGAATATGGCTAAATTGAATGAAGCAGTGGACATTTATGTGTAAGCTTTTCGTCATAATTATGTTCTGGAACAGATTGGAATACCCTTATTGTTGGAAAGCTTTCACAATGGATCAATACAGATTCAGAGTTGGAGACAGAGCGCAGAAATTCGGAGGAGGTAGTTATTCCTAAGATATTGTGTGGTGGTGAATTAAACACTTTTTTTTTTTTCTAACATGTTTCCTTCCTAATGCGTTTTTTTCCAGGGTCTGGTACAGGAATTAAACTTCTCGGCATACCTGGGACTGCCTGTCTTTATGATCCCATTGATGGGCCCTCATAATGCCAACCTTGCACGTCTGCTGCTAAATCACATCCACACTGGCCACCACACCTCAAATGTGAGAGACCATATGAGCATGTAGTTATACATAGTTACTTTTTAAATACACATCAAGGAATTGTCAGGATAATCTTGTCTTTTTTATCAGTTCTGGATCCGGGTTCCTCTCATGGCTTCAGAGGACACGCGAGAGGATCTGATTGAAAATGAGCAAATCACTTGTGATGATGACTCGAGCGCTGATGAGAAGACATGGGGCTGGTGAGTCTCAAACCAGTCTTTCTTTTTTCTGCCAAGTCCATTGTCATTCTTGATATTCTTGTATTTACTAAATGCATTTACTTGTGCTTTTTTAGGTGGCACTCCTTTCGAACACTATGTGATTACAACAAGAGAATAGCCCTGGGTGAGACACTGATACAGCCTCAGGCAGTGTCTTTTTAAATAACCATGTTTGTGGATGTCAATAAAAATATACTTAATTCCATTCCTCTAGCTATCGATATAGGTGCAGACATGCCCTCAGATGCTGTGATTGATAAATGGCTTGGCGAGCCAATCAAAGCAGCCATACTTCCCACCAGCATCTTTTTAACAAATAAGAAAGGCTTCCCTGTATTGTCCAAAGCCCATCAGCGAATCATTTTCCGTCTTTTTAAGGTACAGAAAAGGAATTGCAATACACAACAGGTTACATAAAAGTGGTCCCTAAAGAAAATACTTCTTTTGTAGTTGGAGTCCCAGTTTGTCTTTACAGGCACTAGTCGCCACACTGAGAAGGACTTCCGATCCTACCTGCAGTATCTGGAATATCTTAATCAAAACCGTCCACCACCTAATGCCTATGAGCTGTTTGCAAAAGGCTATGAAGACTACCTGCAGTCTCCCCTTCAGGTACATGAAGTGACAAAATAGATTTAAAGATATTTATATAAATCAATACATACATATAAATGGTATTTGGGAATATGTTTTAAAGATAGAGGATGAAAATTGTAATAATGCCTGTTTTTTGAATGCAGTTTTTGAACTCCTAGTCTATATTTCTGATGAAAGATGATTACAGATCATGTCTAATACCCTATGTCAAGAAAAGCTATTGTCCATTTTTTAAATCTATTTCAGAATGTATTTTAACTTTCTTTCAGCCCCTCATGGACAACCTGGAATCACAAACATATGAAGTATTTGAGAAGGATCCCATTAAATATTCACAGTACCAACAGGTAGGATAATCTGACCTACCTTGACTTTTTTATTATGAATAGTGGTGTAAATATGGACTTGCAACATGTTTACATTTAGTTACAAACTTTATGTTGACAGAATATATAGGTAACATGGGCAGCCAAATTTATCAGACTACAACTACAAAATGACCACTAATGATTCATAAACCTTTTTGAGCTCTTTTCCCATATCAACATGGCTATTCTCTACTCAGGCCGTGTATAAATGTCTGCTGGACAGAGTTCCAGAGGAGGAAAAGGAGACAAATGTTCAGTGAGTAGCTCTTAACAATTCAACAAATGATAGAATTTGCTACATCACTTAATTAGTATGGAAATTTAGTTTTTAACCTGCTCTTCTATGTTTTGTTTCTTAAAACAGGATCTTAATGGTATTGGGTGCTGGAAGAGGTCCTCTGGTCAATGCTTCTTTGCGTGCTGCCAAGCAAGCAGACCGAAAGCTGAAGGTGTACGCTGTGGAGAAAAATCCAAATGCTGTAATCACGTGAGTTCTAAATCAAGATCAAACACTTAATAAAATGACTTGAAACAAATGTATATTTTGGACTTATTTCCTACTAAACTATACATGTATTTTCTATTTTTTTTAGTCTAGAGAATTGGCGCTTTGAGGAGTGGGGTGACCAGGTGACAGTGGTCTCTTGTGATATGCGTGAATGGACAGCGCCTGAAAAGGCTGACATCATTGTCAGTGAGTTGCTGGGGTCATTTGGTGACAATGAATTGTCCCCAGAGTGCTTAGATGGAGCTCAGCACTTTCTCAAAGGTACTTGCAGTGTTTTTGAGGAAAATTTAATTTTTAAATACATGTATAGAACTTGTAGATACAGTTCCAATTAGACCTTTGTTTTGCAGCATGTGTGATAGCATTTGCGAGCGTCCTTGAATATCAACTATTCTTTCCTTTTTTTGTCTTGTCATGTGCTTTAGATGATGGAGTGAGCATTCCCTGTTCCTACACGTCCTTCTTGGCACCTCTGTCTTCATCAAAGCTTTACAACGAGGTACGAGGATGCCGTGAACGTGACAAACATCCGGAGTGTCATTTTGAGACCCCATATGTTGTGCGTCTCCACAACTTCCACCAACTGGCAGATCCCAAACCTTGCTTCACCTTTTCTCACCCCACAACAAGTAAATATAACATCACTTTATAGAAGAAAGCTCACCGTACACATTATTGTTTTTTTGACACAATTGTTTTCTCTCTCTCCTAGATATGAACAATAACCGCTATCAGTGCCTCCGATTTAATGTGGATTGTAACTCTGTGTTGCATGGCTTTGCTGGCTACTTTGAGACAACATTGTACAAAGATGTCACACTAAGTAAGTAAAGATTTGAAGTTTAAAGTCATTAATCAAAGCAAAACAAATGTATTTTAATACTTTGTCTCAATACTTTTCTTCTAGGTATAAAACCTGAAACGCACTCACCTGGGATGTTCTCATGGTTTCCCATCTTTTTCCCACTCAAAGTAAATGGCTCTTCAAGTAAAAACATGGTGCTTATTTAGGTTTTGAATAAAATAGAGAAAATAATTCACTTTTTTCCATTTTCTCTTTTATTACAGCAACCGATCTCAGTATCCCGAGATGAGGATGTCACAGTGCGATTCTGGCGCTGCAACAATGGCAAAAAAGTGTGGTATGAATGGGCTGTAACTGAGCCCCTCTGCTCTGCCATTCACAACCCTGCAGGACGTTCCTACACTATCGGCCTGTGATTACACATTACACATTAGTTTTTGTGTCATCAGGTGCTTGTTCACCCATTCTCTTCCAAGACTTAGGGTAATTTGATAAACGTGCAGCCTGCATTTTTCTATATACTGTAGTGTAAACCCCAAACGTTGCTGTAGGTTGATTGTGAAAGCCATTAACGTTTAGGCAAAATTATTATATATTTTTTTATCGGAACAACATGTCTTGGTGACCAACGGAGTCTGTTTCAGTGGCACTGCACAGATACAAGGCACTGAAAGTGTATTATTGATTTACTTAGTTATCAACTTACTTAAGATTTATTTTCTTATGTTATCCTCTTCTTTCAAAAAAAAAAAAAGCCTTGATGTAACAAGACCTATGCCTTTATAAAACACATTCCATAGTACTGCAAACATATAGGTACTTGCCTACACATACATGCATATAAACAAACCTTGTTCTTCTCAAAAGAAATTGGTCAGAAGACGTTTTCTCATTTTAGGTTGCATACTGTTATTTCTGGGGTCTCGTCTGTGTGTAAACCATCTCAATAAAGACTATGTTGTAATGTTGATCTGTTCCGAACTTTTTGTTTATAATGCGATACACTGTGAGATTATAAGGTTGTTTGAGTTTAAACTCAATCTCGGTATGAGGTAAATACAACCTTGGATGATATAAACATATTACTCTGTGCCATTATTTCTTTAAAAGAAATGAAGGTGAAGTGGAAGCATAATCACAACTGAACACCTTGCAGATTACACAACTTTAATGTAGATTGACCTTTTGTAGCAAAGATGTACAGTAGGAGGTCTCACTGTGAGTAATTAAACGTATTTACACATCCATGGAGTTCTGAATATATCCAGATCCATGCAAGCCAGGCCACCTCTAAATGTGCCTACAAATCGAGTTGTTTCATAATCTTATAATAGGAAGAGTATTACTCCAGAGATCTTGTGGTGTTTAGATGCAATTATGTGAACTTCTGTTGGGCTTTCACATTTTTTTTGACCAGTTTTTTTAACTAACCCCTACAAACAAACCAAAGCTGTAATCATTTTTAAATTGTGGCTTGTATGGTCTTAGATGTTTTGAAAAGAGAGGTAACTGTCTTGAATGCAACCCACTTGTGTCATGACTCATGCCCATTTTTGGGGCTTTCTCTTTATTATTATGTGGCTTCCTCATTGTCACAGTCAGATATCATGGTTTATTCTTATCTCTGTCCCTCTATTGCTCTTATCGGTGTAAGAGCAGGGATTTAGTTTAGTTTTCATAGTTTATTGACTTGTAGTCTTCCCGAGTTGCCCTATTAACATCAGTTGCCTACATTCATTTCAGAAATACAGATACAAATGTTTTCTTGAGTAAATGGCAAATATGAAAAATGATTCTCTCTCCTCGTGTAGGTTCATTTACTCTCCTGTGCCAAAAGTTGTGTATGGTAGTTTACCCAGAGGCAGAGAAGAACACAATGTCCCCTCTATATAGTGAGGAAGAAAATCTGAATAAAGGAGGACAACCCTATAGCTTGTCTGTAATCCAGGTCACACTACCAGATAATTTAAAAACCGTGGATATAGTTTAAAGCTTTCATTCTAAAGGCTTTCTCCATAAGGTTACTGATCAGTGAGCTCGGTGTTTTTTCCCCACTGGTCAGTTGCACTCAATTGATAAAGAATTTTTGATAAAAGGTGAGATATCTTGAAGCATTACAGAGTACAAGTACTGAACCTTCTGTACAGCACTTGTTTTTTCAGTAGTTTGTTAGTATTGTGGCTTATAGGAAATGTTTTAATTCTTGCAAGAAGAATCAAAGTACAAACATGTAGACAATGGTACAGGATGAAGTTTGCTTGGAAAAGTAAACAATACATGAGATTTTATATCAGGCTGTAAAGGCTGTTGGAGGCGTAACTTTCACACACTTGTTCATGTTTGGAATAGCATGAAGGACATGGTATGATCAGATTTAACCTGGAGAACCTGAATGAACTAGGAGCAACCAATAATTATTACCCATAGGAAATTTTTAATTGTTATAACACCAAGTCTAACTGGCCATTACTTTGTTCCAGTACAAGATTTGATAATACTCTATTACTGAATGAGGTGCTGATTAGGTGATCACCTAAACCAAATCTTATTTAATAAGGAAAATAAAATAAAAAACACTTCTGTGGTCATCACTATCCTCTTGTAAATAAATGCTCTAAATTACAATATTTTTATTTGGAATAATTGTCAGTCGTTTATAGAATAAAACAAAAATGTTAATTTTACCCAAACACATACCTATAAATATTAAAACCAGAGAAACTGATAATTTTGAAGTGGTCTCTTATTTTTTTTCCAGAGTTGTGTATAGGAGATTATTTCTAACATAATAATAACCCAGGTGAAGGTTGTGTACTCTGAGGTACATGTTTAAATTGTTGCACAAATCGGTTGTGCTACTGGTGGAGCACATTCTCATAAATGTTTCATGCACCTGTCTGAAAGGTTTAGCATAAGGAGGTGGAGTCTCTCACGAACAAGATCAAATTGCGGAAGTTTCAGTGGACCGTGACGAGCATAGGTGTATGTTGTGAAGGTAACAGGAGCGACGGAGGAAAGTACATTGTTTGACTTTCACAATAAAAGCCCGTTTGTTTATGTTTTGAAGCTAAAGTCCTAATAACATTGTGTTAATTAAAGTTTGTTGTGTGTCGTTGTATTCTGCCAAGATTAAGCTAATAAGTATGTGAAAATCATCCTTGATAATGATTTTCAGCAAAACTGTTTTCTCAAGTAGGCTAGATGATCTCACAAGGTAGGCTAAAATATGACCAGGGGCGTGGGACTGGGGGGAAAAAGGGTACCGAGTACCCAGGGCCCGAGGCGGAGGGGGGGCCCTTCTAAACATACATATACATTGGTATCACTATGGTATTTGGTACGGGGGCCCAGCAAGATGGTTTGTACCCAGGGCCCAAAACTTGGTGCTACGCAGCTGAATATGACTGTGGTGATTATAATAAATAAGTGGCTTTATTGATTATATTATTCTATATGAAACCACATACTTCACTAAATATGTAAAAGATTGTAAAAGAACCCCAAAAAAAAAAAACGACATGCAGGTAGTTAATTTCTGTAAGCAATTATACTAACAATGGAGACACATAATTAAAAAGCAGTACTAAAAACTTCAAATGTTAAAAGAATGAAAAAAGTTGCTTAGTGAAGAGCCGTAACAACTTTAGAATACTGGACCTTTTGATGGAATTTTAGATACAGTTATTAGGGTATAACCTTAGAGACAGGTGGACTGGGGCGCATTAAAAGCGAATGACATTTTAAACTTAGTCAATACTTGCCCTTCTAGTAAATCAAAATGATTAAACCAAGATTGATTCAAAATGTCACAATTTTATTTTAGGCCTTATCAGCGGGTAAAAAATTATATAAATTACACCCCCATCGTTTTATTTTGAATGTGCGTCAGGACGTTGGGCGCTCATTTTGTTAAGGCTAACCAGATACTATCTCGGTGTCCAGCCAACAGTGTACTGCCGAGTATCTGATGGTGCTCGGTTAAACTGGTTTACTTTTTCATACTGGCAGGGGTTTGTACAACGCAGAGGTACGTCGTTATTTCCAAGTGAATACAAATAGGATTAATAAAGTGTCCTGTTTACTTAGCTTGATAGCAAGCCACTCTCCTCCAGAGCAGGCTTGACAGCATCTACAAGGTTAGCTCAGTCCGGTCAGCGGGTTAGCCTCTCACTAAATGCTGTGTGACCTGTTAAATGTGTGTTTATACCAGTTTACTAACCACTTATTATGAATTGCCATTTATTATACATCTGTTATAAAAAGTTAAGTAGTTGCTGATTAGCTACCTTCTAACTTTGGATGTAGCCAGCTTTGAAGTTAAATATTTGACAGCAGTGTAATTATTGATTCTATTTCAATATATGTATATAATAACAGTTATGTTTTTGAGCATTTAAATGTGTTACGTCGTACTGTTGTGGTAGCAGCAAGTTTCGTTATTACTAGTGTGTTACTCACATCTAACATACAGGAAGTACAATGCTGATAATGTTTACATATATTGTTTTTTTTTCCCCCTCCTTCTCAATATAACATGCCAAACACATGCACAAACAGACAGCACCATGTCCCCATCGGTTCCCCTGCAGGAGATGATTCGAGCCATCAGATCAGCTCGGACACAGTGTGAAGAACGGGGTGTCATCCAGAGGGAGTGTGCTGCCATCCGGGCACAGTTTAGACAAGTTGACAATGAGGGACGATCACACAATCTGGCCAAACTCCTCTACGTGCACATGTTAGGCTACCCTGCCCACTTTGGTCAGGTGAGGGGATTTAGTTAATGCATGTCATGGGAATGCTTGGTGGTTGAACAGCTGTGGGCAAAATGGTAGCCAAATGGAAACATTAACAAAAAGCACTGACAATCACTATCTGCTGTAAAGATAAATTATGTTATACCACTGAATAAGGCCTGAATGTTCAGCAAAACACACTTTACCATACACTCTTATATAATGTTAACATTTAATCTCACTTGTTCTTACATTACTGTCAGTGGATGTTAATTCTCCTAACAATATCAGGCTTTTGTTGTGTTAGACTGTGTGGGGATGTAGGAACTAGGCCAGTGAGCAATGCCCTGCTGACACAAAGCAGAAAATGGCCTCAAGGGCATTATTTGTATCAGTCTTGTCCTAAAATGATGAATATTTGTTACTAGATGGAATGTGTTCGGATGATTGCCAGCCCTCGCTACAGTGAGAAACGTGTGGGATACCTGGGAGCTATGATGTTGCTGGACGAGAAGCAGGATGCTAGCTTGCTCATCACCAACTCTATAAAAAAGTATGGACACTAATCAATGACTGTTGAATGATGAAATGAAATGGGAATCTCAGATGGTAAATAAGATAGATGTTTATTTATCTAAAGTCTCCTTTGGGTGAAATCTTAATGTAAAGATGCATTATAAAACCAATTTAAAAACAACAACTGAATTATTACAACACATTATTCTTGAACTTATTGTCCAAGAGATTTCATTATCCGTATGTGTTTTAGTGATCTTTCCCACAGCAGCCAGTATGTGCAGTCTCTTGCCTTGTGTACCCTGGCTTGTATGGGGTCAGCTGAGATGTGCAGGGATCTTGCACCAGAAATTGATCGGCTGCTTCAATCCTCTAACTCCTACGTTAAGAAAAAGGTTAAGCCATTCATTCAAAAGTCTTTTCCATTGCCAACAAATAAAATAAGTGATGCTGTCCTTACACGTCACACTGCTGTCCCTAGGCTGCACTCTGTGCCGTTCACATTGTCAGAAAAGTCAAGGAGCTAGGGGAACTCTTTGCTCCAGCTGCTCGCTCTCTTCTTTCTGAGAAGAACCATGGTTTGTCAAACATGACTAATCTGTAAATTGTCTGACACAGGGTTCAACCACTGACGGTGTTTTTACCACTGTTTAGGTGTGCTACATGGAGCGGTGGTGCTCATCACAGAATTATGTGAAGGCAGCCCAAAAGCCCTTGAGCGATTCAGAAAGGTACAGGATGCCTGAATGTAATAACATGTTGTTATCCAAGTATTTAGTATCTTTACATGTTCATTGCGTTAATACCAGGCAGTGCCAGAACTGGTTCACATTATGAAGAGTCTAGTTCTGTCTGGTTATTCCCCAGAGCACGATGTGGCAGGAATCAGTGATCCCTTCCTACAGGTCAGTCTTATAAAACTTCATTCACTATAAATAGCCAAATATTTATAAATATATATGCTGTAATTTACATTTCTTTCTGTAAGGTGCGCATCTTGAGGTTGCTAAGAATCCTGGGACACAACAACGAAATTGCTAGTGATGCAATGAACGATTTATTAGCTCAGGTTTGGTTTACATATTTTCTGCAGTGTCCTCAAGGATGCATGCTCTAAAGTTAGGTTTTTATGTTTTTAAATGTCCATGTGTTACCTGGCTTGCAGGTGGCAACCAACACAGACAGCACTAAGACTGCGGGCAATGCTGTTCTGTATGAGACTGTTCTCACTGTGCTGGAAATAAAATCAGAGAGTGGCCTCAGGGTGAGAGACATAGAATAAAGCATAAAAACTAGGATGCACTATGTTTAGGAATAGACTTGCACTGATCTTAGTCAGTCATGCACTCTTTTCTTTGTACAGGTTCTGGCTGTGAATATACTAGGAAGATTTCTCCTCAACAATGACAGGAATATTCGGTCAGTGCTCCTTTCCTTCCTATCTAGTGTTTGTTTTTGTTTTTCACTTCCAAGCCTGCCCCATTTGAACTTTTTTCTCCACTCCTGTTAGTCTGATATCATTGTAAACGTTGTCTGGTATCAGAAAGTTGCAACCTGTTGTGTTTATGTTTATCTCACCAGTTAATTTTGTTGTGGGACTACCTTTTGGGTTAGTTTCCATTAAGAGTAGTATGACTAGGCTGGTCTGTCTGGTTTTACCTGCCGAGCACCTGTATCCAACTGTGGCTATTTGACAGTTAAGTGACAAAGTAGGTTAATTCCAAAGAGACCTCAAACAAGTCAGATCTCTCCTGTGCAAAAGTAAATAGTAGTTCATGAGACATTCCCAAGATTATTCAAAAACATATTTGGGGACTCCAAAATGATTAAACAGGAGTATTTTGTACATTGTACAAACTCTACAAACTATAATAAAAAAACACACACATTAAAATGATTGTACTTATTACTATTCTCTCTGTGTTCAGGTACATAGCTATGACATCTCTTCAAAAGATTGTCGGGACAGACCACCTTGCAGTCCAGCGTCACAGGGGAACCATAGTGGACTGCCTAAAAGACCCGGATGCTTCTGTTAAGCGGTAAGTGTTACATTTTCTCTACACAGATTGTTGTTTTGTAGTTTGTGGAAAGTCAGTGATTAAACCTTAAACCAGTCATGATGTTGTGTACATAAGATCCATTGATATTTCTTATTTCTTTGTTTCTAGTACCACTTTCAGGGCAGCTGGTTTTGTGTTTGTTGGGGTTTTTCCAGAGCTTTGTAGTTGTTGCTGATCTTTCTTATATTTTTATATTCTTACAAAAAAAAAAATCACAGACGTGCAGTGGAGCTTTCTTTGGCCCTGGTGTCAGGCACCAACGTCCGTTCAATGATGAAGGAACTTCTAAACTTCCTTTCCACCTGCCCTCCTGAACTCAAGGCTCACACAGCCAGTGGCATTTTCAACGCTGCTGAAAGGTAGCGAAAGACAGAACACACTATATAAAGCATACTATGTTTAGTTTAAATAATCATGCATGACAATTACAGTATTTTTAATATGCATTTTTGTGAATCAGTTATTGTCGCTAGAGGTTACAGCAGTTCACATGAAGCTTTATGTGTAATTCTGAGTCTCCACTGGTACACACAGCACAATAAGAATGAATAGCCTTCTCTTGTCTACTCACAATTTCAATAGATGCTCTTTATATGAGTTTTGTAAGCTCTTAAGACGACACAAGTGTTTAATGGATATTTTCATCAGTTCAACGCAACTTGCTGTGGGTTTCTCTGTTTGCCAGATATGCACCTTCACAGCGATGGCACATTGACACCATTCTGCATGTCCTCACCACGGTAAATGCACTGTGCTACTAATAATCCTATGTTTTGGAAAAAATTTGTGTCATTCAGCTTCACTTCTTATTGCTTTACAGTCTGGCAAATATGTTAATGGCATGTACTAATTTAATACACAGCATCTGTACCATAAACATTTACAATTGACCCAAATTATTTATTTTTATATAGAAATGTGTAGAAATTTGATGTGAAGAAACAATTTCTGTTATGTATTACTCAAATAGGTTAAGTAATTGAAAAATATGTAGGTGTCAGTGTGGAGTCAGCTGTAAGTTTTGTGAAATATTACTGTAATGTTATTCTCACTCTGCCAGGCAGGGGGCGATGTAAGAGATGAAACCGTGCCGAACCTGATCCAGCTCATCACCACAGCATCAGAACTGCACTGTTACACTGTCCACAAGCTTTACAGGGCTTTGCTTTGTGACATCTCACAGGTGTGTGTCTGGACTTTGGTTTTGGTAACAATTTTTGTGTCATATTTTTTTATTTTGATTCTTCCATCTACTGTTGTTATTTCAAACAAGAGTTATTTGTTTTGTAAAAAAAAATCTTTTGCAGCAGCCCCTGGTCCAAGTGGCTTGCTGGTGCATAGGGGAGTATGGAGACCTTCTGCTTAAAGGAGACTGCCCAGAAATTGAGACATTACAGGTACACGCACACACACCATTCAATCAATAATATAAACAAGTTGTGAGTGAACATGTTGCGTCATCTCAGAGATTTGACTAAACTTTTATATTTCCTATATCATGATTCTGACAAGGTAACGGAAAATGATGTCCTAGATGCTTTAGAAACGGTTCTACAGTCCCATATGTCATCCCCAGCAACAAGAGGTTTCGCTCTTACAGCCACGATGAAACTCAGCACTCGCATCACGGAAAACGTAGAGTAAGAACATTTTCCATACAAATGCAAGACCATATTTAGCTAACCTTTATACTATATAGGCAATGAAAATAAGGTTTGTTAACGCTCAACTACAGCTAAATATAATCTCATATGTGCTGTTGTACTGCTCTTTTCTTTCCAGTCGAATCAGAAGCATCGTCAGCATCTATGGCAGCTGTATAGATTTGGAGCTCCAGCAGAGGGCAGTTGAATACAATGCATTGTTCAAAAAATATGACCACATGAGGTACACTGAAACATAAAAAGTTACCGTAAGTATTTCTTATAATGAGTTACACGAGTGCAAAACACATGTTCTTCACCCAACAGGGCAGCGGTGCTAGAGAGGATGCCAGTGATGGAGAAAAACTCTCCAGGTCATACCAACGGAGAGTCAACAGGGGAACCTGTCAAAGAAGTCCAGCCTATTAAAGTCAATCGGGACCAACCAATAACCCAACCACCTGCTAACCAGGTTAGTAAATTAGATTATTAATAATGACAAATACACTATTAAAAATGCTATAACATTCATTTATTTATTTTTATCTTTGCTCTTATAATTTCCTCAGGTGTGTGACCTCTTAGATCTGTTGGGTGGCTCTGATGAGGCTTTGAAGCCCATCTCTGCACCTAGCCTATCTATCAACACAGCCAGCAGTCCTGGAGGAGACCTCCTGGATCTTTTGGGGGGTTTAGACCTTGTACCTGTAACACCAGGTGAGCCACTCAAATACACACATAAAACAAATCATGTAACCAACAGGGCATTAAGGGATGTCTTGTGTTTGCTATAGCACCCACCTTGACAGTGTATGAGAAGAATGGTGTGACATTGACATTAAGTTGTGAGAAACAGTCCGAAACAAGCCTCACCGCCACGTTTACAGCGTCCAACTCCACTGACTCAGATATCAGCACTTTCACCCTACAAGCAGCAGTGCCCAAGGTTTGTCTTACTTCTGTCAGTTCTGTAGGTTGCCTGATTTGGTTACAGGTGGTTCTGTTAACTCAGCTTCACTTTTCAACTACTCCTATCTTTGATACTTTAGAGTGTCCAGTTGCTTATGAAGGCCCCGAGTGGAGACTCTCTTCTTGCCCGGGGCATAGCTAAAGTTACCCAAATGGTGGTCCTCACAAACCCAAACAAGGTGAGTAAAATTGAGTCTGAGTCTGTAAGTTCAGAACATTTCTCGTTTTGACTTTGACCTTTTTTTTCAGGTGAACCTAAAAATGAGGATCCGAATGTCTTACACTAACCAAGGTGCAGTTTTTCAGGATACAGTGCAGATTGACTCTTTCCCTGAATGCAGGTAGTCAGTCCCTTAAACTGAATAGTGAGGGAACACATCAGCAGGTATCATTCCTCTGATGTCAAATAAAATAAACTTTATAAAATTCAGCTGCTGCTGTTTCAGATACCTGATGTGTCACCACTAAAGAGCACTGTTCTTCAAACTTGACCTAAAAGTAATAATGTTACAAGTATTTTTTCAAGCAAAAGAACAAGTAAACAAATTTTTAGAACAAAAATACATGTATTTAATTTTACACTCCATAAACATGCATTTAATGCCATTGTCAGTTAGACTTTTACAGCACTGTTTATTACAATCCTCACTACACACTACTGTTGTAATGTTTTTACTGAATACATTTGATTTTGTTGATAAATATAACTGATTTTGATCATGATAATGTGATAATTGTGGATTTACTTTTAATTTCTCTGTGCCTTGCACTTGCTGCTTGTTCTGTAGACCAGTAAATGGATTTCAGTAAACTCTTAACTATTCAGCAAAGCTTTTCCTTATTAATACCTCCTAACTATAGTTTAATACAAGAGTATGTTGTATTAAACATAAATATTCAAATTAAGAAGCACAATTAATACAGACATGTTTACTGTTTAAAATATAAACATGTATGAGTGAAGAAATTCTTATCTTATCACTCAGATCATATGCTGGATATCAGCAACACTGAAACAATTTCAGTGAAATTGTATATAACCTTTGAGGAAAGCCAGGGATTATGTATCAGTAGTGCAGATTAAAAAAATAGAATATCTTGTGTTATTTCTAATAAAACACGTTCTGACACCTCAGCTGTGACTTGAATGTGTTGGTTTAAAATGTGTGTAAATTTCAGGAAACCACTTAAGTCAACTTTTGCATTTATTCACAAGCAAAAAGACCACAGTGTTCTCAGACTGTCTCTTGTACTGTGTGGGTGCATGACCAGTTCATTCAGAATGCCAATGTAGGTTACAAAAAAACATCTAGAAAGAATTTGAACGTCCATTTTGTTGTGGTAGATTTTCAATAGCTTTGGGCCAGGAGTGTAGCATTTTTAGATCTCTGTGCTGTTACATGGTTAGACAGTGACAGACACCTAAAGCATTAGCTGGGCCCATAATGACAGTGACTCATGACATTAAAGTGAGGCATCTACAAGGCCTATGAAGGGTCACTCCTCCTCTCAACGCCAACACAAGATGGAGCACTGAGCCACCTTGAATCTTGTAGTCTGCTGCTGTCTTCTCATCATTCCTAATAAAAAGGATATAATTTGAATAAAAACACTGTTTCAAGAAGACCAACTTAGAAAATTAAATGCTTACATCTGTTTTCCACTGTATATGAGTCTTTGTTGCTGAGGAGGGATTCCTTCCTTCTCCTCCACCCTTTCCTTAATTCGTTCCACCTTAATTAAAAGGCAAAACATTTATTACATATAAAATATAAACAATACCTAAATTAAATTAAATTTTCATATGATATCACCTTATCTGTTGGCTCTATGTCAATCTCAATTTCCTTGCCGGTGAGCGTCTGAAACATAATGCAATTATATTTAAAATATACATATAGGAGTTTTATTCTGCAAAGTCATACCACCCAGAAAAACAATGACAAAAACAATCCCTGTTCTTGGCAAACAGCCTTAAAAAAGTACTTATTAGTGATTTTTGTGCATTACCCGCCTTAAACCCGCTCTGCGTTGTAAGCATCATAGAATGAAAACCACGCTATCACACGATTACAGGGATCCTAATAAATGTATAATAGCTAAAACACGTCTGTCACAATACATTTTCTTAACATAAGATCAACATCTGAAATATCAAGCGTTTAAATAACTGTCTAGAAAATAAGTAGCCAGTCGACATATGAGACCAAACTATTCTACTCAACAAGCTACCGACAGTTGGAGAAATTTAAAATAATAAAGTATTTACCTTCACTTTAATTAACATGTTGAATGCAGTATATACTTCTAAAAGCAAATACCATGAACTGTTTACTAGAAATGCTGCTTGTCCGAATTTGCTATTATGGCTAGACTTCACTTCCTGTGTAACGCAAACAACCTTCCGAGCATCTACAGTTCAAACACACGTTCCGGTTTTCACTTCAAACGAGAAGTGAGTGTGATCCAGTTGGGCAATTGTCATTGATGTTGCTTATGTTATGAATCCTCAAACATCAGCTATATTAAAAATAAAGATGAATACACTTACACAGTGGTCGTATGGTCTTTACTATGACTAACATACCCTATCTGATGCAATGGTAAATCGTTTCTGTCATCACTCTTGACTCAGATGCCTTGCAGTCACACAGATGTTGATCATTAGCTTAATGAGACAGGAAGACTATTTCTATGTCATTTTTCAGTGCCTGAAAGTTTTAGTCATGGTGACTCATCTGCATTTAGGTGTGATGTGGGCTGTTTTATCAACAGTACTTGCTCAAGAAGGTATTTCTTGCATATTAAAAACTGAAATGATGTACTTTATTTTTTAGTACCCACTACTTTTTCTTTCAGATATCAAAGTAACCTGCTCAAAAGATTCAGTGAGCATCAAATGGAGGATCAGAGTTGATTTGGTGCCTTATGCAGGGCGCCTTTTTCTCGGAAACTGCCCGCCATCCCATTTGGATGTTCTACCCACTGGAGAAGGAGAAGTGCTATTTAACTACAATTTTGCTGAGTGCAGATTTAAAAAATGGGTAAATTAAATGATGTAATATGCATTAGGTCAAATGCATTTTAGCCTCGTTAGTAACCCTTAAACTATCTCTTTTCTTAAAGTTAAAAGGGAAACACATTCATTATGAAAATGAACTCACATTCAGGCCACAGCCAAAGTCAAAGCCTGCAGCATTTGTGTTTCCCATTAAATGTAGAACTAAAAGGTAATGTGTGCTTTCTCAAGATATAATATTTTTTTTTTCTAACTTGCACACTGCTTAAATGTACTTATCTGTGTCACAGACCTGACTCTGGGGTTCCTCAATTCCTAAATCCTGGATCAGGTGTATCTGAGGGTTGGGGAGGCCTGGTCTTCCACATGGCACTCCTGAGTGGTAAGCTGATGGTGAAAATTAGACAAAGACTTTCAAAAATGACTACTCTCAATCTTTTATCCTGACAGAGGACCTAACGGCTATCGCCAAAAACAACATAATTCCTCTGGGCTCATTCATGCCCATATGGGCAGCAGTGGACCAGAAATCCCATCAACCTTTACAGCTTCTAATGGAGGAATGCATTGCAGCAACAACTCCTGAACTGCACCCTGACAGCCAAGTGTACCCTATTATCACCAATAAAGGGTGGGACATATTTACTACCTTCTCGACATTTTAATGTAACGCTTAACCATAAGATGTGTTTTATTTTTGTTTATTTTTTAGTTGTCTTGTGGAAAGCCAGAAGGGAAACTCTGTTTTCCTTCCTCGATATCACTCGTCCTCAATCATCTTGTATCTGCAGTCGTTCAGATTTGGTCTTGGACAAGCGGTAAGAAGTAAATGGTAACTTGAGTAAATTATAACCTAACTAAATAACTTATTTTTTTTTTTTATGGTCCACAGGTGTACATACATTGTAAATTGGTTGTGTGGGACCCAGACAGTCTAGATATTACAAAGAAAGCCTGCTATTATGCAAAAGAGAGTGAAAGGTAATAATTCATTGGGTAATTGTTATGACCCGTGCCATATAAAAGCAGCTGTTGCAGCTCAAGTTGTTGACACTTTTTTTAAAGTTGTCAGGTATTGTGACATTATTCTTAAAGGCCATAAAGATAAATGGCATTTGCTGGAAGCATTTACTAAACATTCAGTCATTTACCATTGCCAAATACCTTTTTACATGGTCTAAAACTAGATTTCTCTTTTTAGTTGGGAGCTATTGGACAATCCACAACAAAGTTCACTCTGTAGCTGCTGTGCTTCAACCTGCAAGACCAGACCCAGGAGAAGAGTTGGCATTGGTATCTTTTGAAACCAGCTTGCATATTCATTCAAGACTTTATATTTCTTGGCATATTGAAAACATTTTCTCTTTTCAGAATCTCACAGCCTCAGCCACACCTCTGTTGTTGGACCAATAATTATAGTTGATCAGTCTGACCCAGGAGCTGAAAACATTGGATCCAACACTACAGTTGTATAAAAGTTTATTAAAGAACTTTGCTAAATGCTAAATTTAGCAGGTAGCCACATCAGTTTTTAAAGCATCACACAAGGCACCAGAACTCAAATTAAATAAGATATTATGACCTTGGATTACTTACTGTAAATGCTAAATAAACCATTGTTAAATTTATTACTCTGCAATAAAGTCAATTAAATGCATTGCTCTAAAATGAAACACATGCTGCTAGACCTTTGGACTATGAAGCAGTTCAAGTGTGGGCTTGATGAAACCCTGCTTAACTCGACAATTTAGGAATTTCACTACTTTGAGCTATGTTCTCTTTGAGGATTCAGTCACATAATCTGCATTAATCATTTCCTGTTAACAAGTATCACAATAATACTGTTTGCTCAAACATTAAAAATCAAATGCACATTTGGAATCCCATGTGAATTTTAAAAGGAGATAAATGATCTGTCATAGATTTAACATAAACCAATAAATGGTAAGCATTTATCTTTATTTTTTTTGTACCCTTCTCAGGCACCCAAAGTGCTTAACATTATGCTTCCATTCACACACATTTGAACCTGGGGCAGACAGAGAGGGTGCCTGCCATACAATTGGTGACCATAAAACTCACCTCTACATTCTCACACATTCATAAACCAGTACTGTGGCACTGGAGCCAAGGTTAAGTGTCTTGCCCAAGGACACAACGACAGTATAAACCGTGGATAGTGGTATATTAGATATAGCACAATATATGATGAGATGAGCCATCTTTAATATACGCCTAAAAACATCTCTTCCATCAACACCTAGCTGACAAACACTGAATTCTACTTCCTTTCTATCGATTCCTTCTCTTAAAAAATAAAATAAAAAAATAGCTTTGTATACTGTGCTGGGTTTTAACTGACTAGTTTTTATGCAGTTATGCTTTTTGCTACCTTGTGTTGTTAAAATTGCTTCCATTGTTTTTCTCACTTGTAAGTCGCTTTGGATAAAAGCGTCTGCTAAATGACTAAATGTAAATGTAAATGAGATGAATGGGGTGTGAGTTTCTAGGATTGCTGTAATCAGACAAGCTGTCCTGCACCTGAGGTTGTTGGCACGTACCAGGTGAAACAGCTCTCCTTAATGGGTTTCTTTTAAAACACCAAAAAGCAGCCAGGTAAGCAGCATGTGTCAAGTCATGATGGCTACATTTTGGCATTTGTTTCTGTTTCTGAGCGTGGGTACCGTTTCAGTGTCTGCAGGTAACATTAAGAAACATATAGCTCCTTAACCAGCAGAATTCATCAAAACTGATGACTCTCTTTGTGCTGTTTCTTTTAAAGACATGAAATTGGATTGTCAGGCTGATTTTGTTTCGCTGGTATGGACAGAGACCAGACCTCAAGTTGATATCTCACTCTTTCGCCTGGGGAGCTGTTTACCCACCAGTTTAACACCCACTCAGGCTGTTTTTACAGTGGACCTCAATGACTGTAAATTTAGACAATTGGTGAGTAGTGTGTTGGAGACTAGTTATAGATATATTTTTTACATTTTGTGTGTGTGTATATTCTCTAAAGCTGAGTTTCTTCACCTGATAGGTGACTGGAGATCAAATGGTGTACAGCAATAATCTAACCTATAGTTCATCTCCTGAGTCCCACATGCGTTCCTTTAGTCACCCAGTTATCTGTGTTTATCAGAGGTATGTGTGCGTCTGCTGAAAATTAACAGATTTCTAGACTTAATCAGTTTACATGCATTGGTCCTGTCTGTGTAGGCCAAAAGACTGGTACCCTGTGATTTATAATCCAGTTTTTGATACACATGGTCAAGGAGAACTGGCTTTCCAGATTGGACTAATGAATGGTGGGTGTTTTCAAATGAAACTGTTCTCTCATATCAATGCCTTCACTAATGTTTGCATTGCTCCAGATGATTTCTCAGGACCAGCTCAATCGTCCAGTTTTCATCTGGGCTCCCTTATCCCGATCATGGCGAGTGTGCAGCAGGCGTCCCATCAGCCATTGCAGCTGTTCATAGAGGAGTGTGTCGCAGCCACCACACCACAGCTCCTGTCAAAGAGCAGTACATACACAATAATCAACAATAATGGGTATTAACATCCTTCATTAAGGCCCAGGCTTTATCCAAACGCCAACTGTCAAATTTACACTTTAATTTTTATTTAAATAACAGGTGTCTTGTGGAAAGTAAAGTGTCACACACCAGGTTTGAACCACGCCAGAAACCATCAGAAATTCGTTTATTACTTCAAGCCTTCAGGTTTTCCGACAGAGAACAGGTTAACAAAAACAAACCTCTCGTAACTATTACAATTACTCCCAAGTTTTTGTCTGCTTCACTTGTTCTTCTAAACAGGTATTTCTTCACTGCACACTTGTGGCTTGGGATCCTGTTGGACTTGAAAAAACAAAAAAGGCCTGCAACTATGTCCAGGGGCAAGGGTAGGTACATGGCACCAGTTGGTGGGTATTTTTATTTTTATTTTTTTTTTAGATTAGAAACTAGCTGGAGAGTTAACGTTCTAGTCGGATATAAAAGCATTGACTCTTACCGAAAATCTTGATCTTTGGGGTTTAGCTGGGAACTGCTGGATAACCCTTCCTATAGCAATCTCTGTGACTGCTGTGACTCGAGTTGTACGACAAGAAAAGCGAGGAGTCCCACACTAGGTATTCAAACTAACATGCAAATGGTAACGTTTCTGTTGTACTCAAATTTTTTATTTTTTTCAAACAGGTCATCCTAAAATGGAACATGATGTTGTGCTTGGACCACTCATCATTACTGACGAAGCATCCTAAAACATCGTTATAGTAAAGTATATTATCTAATTATATTATTCAAGTTTGTTTTCAATATCTAACGTTTGTTTTATTTTCTCAGAATGAACTGGCTGCTGCACTCGGAAGTGTTTTTATGTTGGGATTGAAAAGCTTGCCTGTTTACTTGCATTAAAGACTGTCTTGTGGCCATTAAACATTAATGGATTGAGTAATTGAACAAGTGTCTTTTTTTTTTTCTTTCTAACATCGCTTTCCAGCAACTTCCCAAACAAAATTAATAATGTACAACCAGTGACATTGTAGCTACATCAAAACACCATACAGATCTTACTCTTCAATACTAGATTATGCGTTTATTGTAGGAGCATACAATGGCGAACCTAACTGAAAACTAGTCAGGTTTTGTGGTAATGGAACGACGAAAGGTAACATTTTCACTCTAAAACAACTTGAGACGGTCTCCAGCGCAAAAAACACAGAGGTGGGGCTTTAGTCTTCACCAATCGCACGACAGGACGTTTTTAGCGCGCAGAGCGCCAAAAAGAAACGCTAAAAAATTTAACTAGCACAAACGCTATTTCAAAGGTACGACGGGTTACTGTAAGTTTAATTTTCGAACTATGTGACAACTTACTTTATCCCAAGCCTGGAAGTATTTTTAGCTAGCAGCTAGCTAACGCCTGTTGACAAATTGATTTGAAAGTTGAGGCTTATGGAAAAAGGCGGTTAATCTTTCCCAAAACCAGTGTGTTGCTCGAAAATACCTAACCTAGAAAACACAATGTTTTGGTTTACTGCAACGAGGGCTATGGGTGTTAAGGAATACTATAACATATTTGAATTAATCTTATAGGGAAATGCAATGGACTGGTTTCACTGTAACCAGTGTTTTACAAGAACAGCGTCCAAGTTTGCCGTGTCCAGCTGTGGGCATGTCTGCTGTGAAAAATGCATTACATCTAGTAAGACAACCATGTGACACATTTCCAACTTTGCTCTGCTTTCAATTGACCACGTTTGTCTTCTCACAGAACAGTGCAGTGTTTGTAGGTCCACGTGCAGTTTTCTACCCATCACAGATGAGGTGAACCTATATTTTCTCACACTTGGTAATTAGAAAACTACATTTACATAAGCTGTCTTTTTAACCATTTTTTTAGATGAAGCCACAGGAAAAGGTGTTTTTCAAGGACCCTGTAAAGCTCATTCAATCACGGCAAGAGCATATATCACAGGTTGGTCTCTCTATGCCCCCAGTGGTTTGTCCTGAAAATGAATGAATATTTAAGTCAGGTGTTTCTCTTTCTATTCGTTAGATTTCACATTTTCAGCGGAAACAGATGGAGAGAGTCAATGCACACTTTAAACACAAAACTGCTGAACTAGAAATGCGTCTGAAGGAGGTCACTGAGCACTGCTTCAGGTGGTATCCACTTTAGTTATTGCATGGCTTATTTTAACACTTAATATAAATATAAATTGAACACTGTCATTTGTTTGAAAAGACAACTTACTGATCTGAAAAGAGAGAATGCCACCTTGAAAAAGCAACTTTCCGATCTGCAAAGAGAGACAGCTGAATTAAAAAAGCCCCTTTCTCAGAGAAGGGTGGGTGTTTTTATTTTTATCAAAGTGTTTTCATTTTATGAACACTGACCAAATGTGAGTATGTGGAGTATGTGTACATTTTGTTCTTGCTATAGGTTTCTCCAGGACACTTTCAAATAGATGGGTAAGACAGATTTTACAATATACACATTTCAAAACATATATCACCTTTTATTAACAAAAAAAAACATATCTGACTGTATTCTTGGTCTTGTTTGTAGTCATCAAAGGATGTCACTCCCTGTGGCTGTTACATCCCCAGGTAAACTTAAAGAGTCATAGTTAGTAAATGGTAATTTATCACTGATAGTATTTTTTAATTAATATTCACGTTTTTTTCCAAAGTGACCCCTCGATTAAGAACTATGAGGTACTAGTTACACTTTTTATTATATTACTTTATTTCAGAATAAATAATACAGCTTTCTTATTTATTGTTTGAATGATTCCTGACTCAGTCAAATAAGCTCAGAGTCCCAGGGCTGGGCCAGAGAGAGAGGTGCAGGTATCACGGTAAGCTCAACGTGGGGCATTTTGACATACCGTTTTTTTTTTTTTTAACAAATGCAAGTTATCCAGTTTGTGTTGAGTTCAGGAACATCTAATAGTAGTGAAAGATAGATGCTCCTAATAGAGTTTACTTTACTTCAGAAAATCTGGTCAGTGTCATCTATTTTTTTGTTTATGTTTCTAATCAGGTTACTTGTATTTATATGAGGCCTTTAAGTTTATAATTTTTGTTAGGTATTTAAATGTTAGAGAAAGGAGATCCTTAAGTCAAGTCTCATTAAGCTTAGCAAACACTTTTTTACAGTAATCATTTTAAATTGAAAACACAATGTCTCCAGGTTATGTATACAAATTCGACCTGTTGGTGACCTAACATACACATGCACATGAAGTGCTTTTATGTTAATTGAAATGACAATGTACTTGTATCTTTGATGTTATATAACTTTTTTGACAGACTCCTGGATCAGGAACCTCCATTTCCAGCCACAGTTCTCTACAAGAACATGGACACAGTAAGTGCGAGTAAACATTTGTCATTTATGTTGAAGTTTTTTTAGTTTGTTTTTTTACTTTTTAAAGTTTTTCTGCTTTAAAAAGGAACTCCCACATCCTTTAGTACCCCTGTAAGGTAAAAACTTTTTCTAATACCACACTAGCATCATATATTATTTCACACTGATATGCTGATCACATACAAATCAAAATGCATTTGTCTTCAGAACTAGCAGTCAGACGCCTCAGGTTTTCCAGTTCCAGTTTATGAACGGATTTTCACCTAGGCAATGATGAAATGGTTATCAATAGTATTCTGACTCTTGTGTGTCATCAGTAAAATACCTGTTCATTTTTTATATTTACACCTTTTTTGACTGTCAATTGAAGATTTATTAAAACATAAAATTGGTCCATTCTTTTTGACATCTTTGCTTCATTATTAATTAAATGTGATATCAAGACACCAAAACAGAAAACAGCTTCACAATTTCAATTTAAAAAGCTAATATTTGTCTGCTTACTAATGACACTTGTGCAAATCAGAATTTGTAAAACAAACAAACAAAAAAGACATTGAACCACATACCACATAAAAATACTTTTGATAATCTTAACAGAATGGCAGAAAAAATGGCCACATTTTAACCATCCAAGTTATGTCCAGATTTCTTTTTATTTTCAACTCTTTAAGTCAACGAGAAGGGATACTTTGGAGTGTATAGCTAAACCTGAATGTTGAAGTATTTCTAAATGTAATTGAACCCTGTGTTAAATGTCTGCTTTAATTTAAAAAAATAGACAATGTTTACAAACAATTGCATGTATACATATTTGCTTGAATATTTACCATATTTTGTCTAAAAGTGTCTCAGAAAATACAAAGAGGAAGACAAGGCTCAGTCACTGGAAATGTTTCTTGGGCACTCAAAACTAAATAATGGCGTGCACAGTTCACAAAAATTTGAGGAAAACTTATTTCAGCAGTCAAAAAATATGGGAATGTGAAAGTTACCTAATAACTAAATTTATGTTTAGATGGTAAAGAAACAAAAGATACAATAGGAATTTAGCAGCAGGCTCTCAAATCAAAGTGCAAGATGTCAATTTAAAGTGTACATATCCAGTGTGCTTTCATCAAAAAGGGTTATTGAATTTTATAAAATGAATACACACAACTATTAGTAATTGAAATGCTAAACATGTTGACAGAGCTCTTAATCTGCTACAGCCATGTACCAAGGTACAACAGTTTATATTATTTTGCTACAATATCATACTAAAGATTTCTGCTGTACTGACACTCTAAACAAAAACATTCTTAGAAGAATAGTAAACCAGTGTAAAAAAATTACTGTCCTATTTACACAAACATAGGAAGCACAAATTTAATACCAAATATATTAGAATAGTCAAGAAAAGCAGTATCTTGAATAAAACCAATCCTTACGCTGGGCTTCTACTGGGAAGACTGTTTTAGAAACCTGCCTTCATTAAAGCAATTCACACACAAGGTAAGACTAAACATAATGTGTAGAGCTTTGCGGTAATTGTTCACAAGTATGTTCAGTGTTTAATTCTTAACAGGTTTTTGATCAGGTTCCGCTGAATTCTGAGCTGCAAACCAATCCCGCACTTGTTGGTAGCTCATTCTCGACTTCTTGCAAAGGGAATCAAGGTCTTTTTCTTGTAGCGAGCCTGTTGAGTGGTAATAGGTTACCAAAGGCTGGATATCAGGAGAATCTGATTTTCGTTTGCGGCTTCCCCCAATTCGAGGTGATGTACTGTTACTTAAACCATTGCTCTGCTGGGAACTAAGTTCAGCCAAGAACTGGTCTCGAACCCCCTTCACCCAGCGTAGTTGACCATTTTTAACAGCATACCGTGTATCCCCAAACCATTGAATTACATCTGCACGGGGTAAACCTGTGAGTTTGACAAGTTCGGTATAATCTTCACTTTTGGGCCACTGACAGCGCAAGAAGTATTGCTTTAACACATCCAACTGCTCCTTGGTCTTTCGTGGTCGCCCAGCAGGAGTTAGGACGGGGGACGTAGTAGCTATTGAGGCATTCAAATGTGTTTGCGAGGGGCTGGCTTTGGCTGAATGAATTGACTTCTTTGATGTGGTGGTGCTGTTTGAAAGTCGTTTAACAGGCGAGACTGACGGAGGTGGGCTGCCAGAGGGGGGAGATTTAGGAGAGGATTTTAAAGCACTTGATGGTTCCTGTAAAACATCTGTCTCAGTCTTGCATGACTTGGTGAGCTGCAAGGGCTGTTCCTCTTGTTCCTCGTCTTTAATACTATCCCCACTATCTGCCGAAAGCTCTTCTGTATCATCATACCCTTCTGCTTCAAGAACCTTGTCCCCAAAAGTCTCCAGGCTACTTGACAGAAATGTCTGAATGAAATCTGAATTGCCTGTTCCATTGCTACTGACTGCCTCAGTGACTGTGGAAGCATTTTGCTTAAGAGTCTTTTGAGTAACAAGTGGAAGAGGTTGATTTAGTTGATCCTGTTTAACTCCAATAGTGGTGTGGTGAGAATAGCTTTGAGCAGCTGCCAGGCTTCCTCGGCCAACCCTAAGCTGGTAGCGGCTATCGCTGAACCATTTGCGTATGTCGTTACGACTCAACCCAGTTTCTTCCTGCAGACGTCTTAATTCAGCCTCTGCAGGCCAATTCTCTCTCAGAAAGCTTTTGCGAAGGGCTGCGAGCTGAGCTTTAGATTTTTTGTAACGGCTGTGACGATGTTGTTGGGAATTTGTCTCTGAAAGGTCAATGGAGGTGTCAGCTGCTGGTTCTTGCTTATCAACTGGTGAGCGATAATAGTATGAATCTTGAGGGGGTGGGAGGCTGGAGCGGAAACATGTAACTGTATGTTTGGCTTGTTTATCTGAATCTGGTGAGTCACATCTTGGTTTCTTTTTTGGAGTACTA
Source organism: Perccottus glenii (assembly GCA_024416835.2). Taxonomy (NCBI): domain Eukaryota; kingdom Metazoa; phylum Chordata; class Actinopteri; order Gobiiformes; family Odontobutidae; genus Perccottus; species Perccottus glenii. Next base: position 18,490,098 of record CM044557.2, on the reverse strand, counting down.
AATAATGAATACTCCTCCACTTCTTCCTCAACCTCAGTTATAACGTCATCACATTTCTTTCCCTTGCTCCCCATCTCCAGTCCTTCCTCATATGTTTCAGGTGAATCGTAAAGGTCGGGCACAGACAGCTTTCTTCGTGTCTCCTCAATCTCTTCAGAAGACCAACTGATGCCATATTTAATTCTCTGTACCATAAACCACACCTTTACTTTGTCTAATGGCAAGGCACACACCCTGGCCAAAAGATTAACCTCACGAGACGATGGATATGGAAATAAATTAAAGGCCTGAACCAGTTCTGGGATAGAGTCAAGTTCACGTGTCTGGTCAGACTGTGTCCATACCAATTTTAGTCCTTCAGAAACCAGAGGCAGACACACAACAGAATTATGGTTAGTAGTGAAACTAGCCGCAATTCTGTTGCTGTCATCCGTGTTGTGAGATTCACGTTTCGCTTCATCATTTCCTGCACAGTCAGGCTTGGTCCCTTTGCCTTTCAAAAGAGTTTTCAGATCCACCGGCTGTTCGCTTATTCCATTTACTTCACTGTAGGTTTCCATCTGGATATCCAAAGGTGGTTCTTTCACCTAGAAGAAATAAAATGTTCATTTCATTTTTTTGTTTAGTTTCATTGATAACTGTTGGTTGTCGTACTATCATGTACATTGTCTTAGGCCTGTGTAATCAGTACTTTATGTCCTTGTCCGTTTAGAAAAAAAAAATCTGACTGCTGTTTTACCAACCCCCCCTACATCAACTCCTGATTCTGAACTCCCAACAAAACTAGTCGTATACCCTCTGTCCAGACTGAGTTCCCCTCCCCCAGAATGACTTTTGTTTTGCGTGAGCGGGGGGATTGGTGGCAAATGGGCGGGGGCATGAGGATGAGAGACCCAAAAGAAACCCATCGCAATCAAGTTTCTCACCCTTTCCCAGCCTGGCTTTGTTGGACTTCCAAACCCTCAGTCCAGAGGAGATAAGTATAGCGAGATACCGCAATAGAAACCTGTGGAGAGAGAATTGACTTGTGTTAGTCACCCTCAAGTCCAAGTCTAGGCTGTCTACTATTTTAAGAGACACTTTATGGAAAAATGTAAACTTTAGGTTCTGCAACAGGTGTTACTAGAAAAGTATCATAAACCCAAACAGAGACCACCACATTTGGGGGCAGTATAATCTTGTTCCCTGTCATTATGTATAGGCTTACATTTGATTAGGCAAAAGTATTTTTATTACTGAGACAGTGCCTTTCATGGCTACCTTAAAAAGTTGGATCACTAATCTCTCTTTTGGGACAGCAGAGGCAATGTTGCGCATTAAAGATTACGCCATAGCCCATGATTCAGGACTCTTGAGTCGCCCAATAAAGTGTTGAAAAACATTAAAAAACAAGTATAGGCTAATGATCGAATGTGTTACTCATCTTTGCCACGGTGAAACAAACGGTTTGTGTCTATAGGCATGTTTTCTTAAAATATATTACATCTGGTTATAAAACATGTATTGGTAAGCAAAACAAATGTCTAAAACGTTACTGTCTTGTGTCCAGTGACAAAAGCAGCTAAACGTCTCTATGGCGTACTAACTAAAACGCTTCAGTCTGCACAGGCGCACTTCATCCTTAGACACGCTTCACTGAAATGTAAAAATAAACTTACCCAGATAGCTCTTTATCTTGGATAAAAGCCAGAGTGAATCAAAAGTTATCCGATATTTGACTATTCGGTCTGCTTTAAATGGCGAAGTTTGGGGGAAGACTACGGAAACAATACCGTCTGGCCGTCTGTTTGACCCTGGTCTGTATCAAGTACCTCGACGGATTATGGTTGAGATACAAAGATGCAAGTTTTTCGCCTTTGAGAAGAGTTGAGTAATAAGCCAATTCTCGCTAAAAAAGGCAAAAATATCCACTCTGTCCGGCCCAAGTCTGGATATGCCTGGCAGTACTTCGTCCTCCTCGGCCAGTCGTGGTTGCTTTTGTTCTTTAACTGAGAAGTGTTTCCCCCTGTCCGGCCAGATCGTGGCGAGGCGGGGCGGAAAACCAGGAAGCCCAGAAGGCCCAGATGACTCTCCACAGTGACGGCTCTGTGGGTGTGCCAGGCTGAGCGAGCAGGCCATGGATTGGACGAACAAAGCGCCAGTATTTCAATTTGTGTCACTAGGAGTTTATACGAGGGACCCGCCTCCTCAAGTTTTTGGACAAATCGGAACTGTCAAATGGGATTTTATAGTCAACTTAACCTAGCCTACATATTGTCCAGCTGAAATAATTTTAGTTTTTCCAATTGCTAATCATAATTCTTTAAACGTTACATTACAATATATAAACACATTACATTATGGCAGGACAAATGTTTGTTGGGTTTATTTGGATGGGACATTTGTATAATCAACTTCACTTTGTTTTCTGCTAGATACTATTTCTCATTTTTAGTTTCTCTTTCCTGGAAACAAGAGCTCAAATTTTCCTGTGTCATTTCTATGACAGGTCTTTGCATGTGATTTTACAGTCTTTTCTGTAATGTAAAGAGGTGATGGTCAGGTCATTCAGAGCACTCACCTGCACTGTATCGGTTCTCTAAGTTTGAATACGTTACCTTGTATTTGGAAAACAAGACTAGTAATTAATACCCCCTGATATGACAATATAAATGATAAACTACAATGAATATTCTCTGTAAAAATCCTAATAATAAGCAACATTACTTTTATTTAGTAAGTTGGACAAATGCACAAACATGGACAACAGTGCTACATTAATTGGCATTGTATATAGAATAGAGTTACAACTGACAATGTTAGTTTAATGCATATACTATTGTGTAGTGTAGTATAGTGTGCTGCCATTCTGCATCCTTTATAGTCACCATGTAAAAAGGACATTTAATAAAAATATAACCAAGTTTATAAAAAAACAACTTTTTGGGTTATATTTGGGATAGAGGTACAGTATTGTTCAAAATAATAGCAGTGCAATAAAAATAGATATACTAAAAACCTGGATTATTCTGGTTAGTCACATTGTACTGTTATTATTTTGAACAACACTGTATTTTCAGAAGTGACTACTTGCGAGAGCAAGCACAAAGCGTGGCAGTCGTATGAATGATGGGACCACATGTGAGAGCCATGATAGGTAAGGAACCTGCGTTAGGAGGAATTTTAGGGAAGTGTAATCAACCACACTGCGCCCTGAAAGAATGTGATTGAACACATTAAAATTAAGAAGGTAAATAATGAGCATTAGTAATTATTTTAAATAAAATATGAATCATTTACCATCAATATCTTGGATCCCATATCGCCTTGAGAGGTCACAAGTCATGAGAATTTTGCCCGTCAGTGACATTAGATTTGGATCTTTTAAGTGGAGAAAATAAAAATTATTAACCCGATACAAATTTTAATTTATTTATTTTACCTTATACCTTTTGCCAAGTTGACAATACACTTTCCACTGAGTTCAGTAGTTTCTCCATTGACAAACACATCTTTAACCTAAGAGACAAAAAAGGTTTAACAAAATACTTTCTGTGCAATAACAAAACAGTTTATGACTGAGTGGTTCACCTTTGGATCCTGTGGTGAATCTTTCTCCATTATTAATTGTTTCACCAACTCTGTTTGTACTGCTCCAGGCCAGATGCTAACAGAAGCCACTCCTCTCTTTTTTAGCTCAAAAGCCATGTCGGCCGCCAACCTGTCACACTTAAGAAACCACAAAAGTAACAAAAAAAGATTACTACATTGCTTCATTTAACACTTGTTATAAAAAACATAACTTACCGCTGCTTTACCAACGCCATACGCCACGTTAAAGAGATACCGCAGCCCACCCATTGATGAAATGGTGACTATCAAACCATGACCTTGAGCCACCATTAAACGAGAGGCATAAACTGAGAAGATATAGTGGCCCCTATAAAAAGAGTTCCTGCATTGTCAAATTCTTTCTCTTGCATTAATTCAACAAAACTGAATTAATACTGTCTGCCAAATTTTCATTATTTGTCTCACCATACAGTATAAAAACAACTAAACAAAATGTTGTGTACATAGTTGAATGTATGTCTTAGTTAGTTTTGATTTGCTTTTTAATTAGTTTGAGAAAACAACTTTTGGGTGTTTACCAAAAGTAGAAACCAGTTTACATTGAAACATAACCAAAGATGATTGAAACTTACAGGAGTCGTCACCTGTAAATGACGTAGGCATAACCTAGACATGACTTAGCAGAGATGATGACTAATCACAAATGCTTACCTGAGGCCAGTGTTGTTGACAGCATCCCACATACTCGGATCCGTTTCCCAAAACGTCTTTCCCATATTTTCAAAGATATTCTTTTAAAACATTTAAAGAAAAGTGATTAGGTTGGTTGAGTCCAAGGGAATATAAAGGTTGTGCTTTTTAAAACATTTAAAGAAAAGTGATTAGGTTGGTTGAGTCCAAGGGAATATAAAGGTTGTGCTAAAGTAAATAGTTACACACATGTACACCAGAATAGGCGTTATTAACAAGGATATCCAGCCTGCCATTTTGTTCGTGCTTGATCCTTTCAAAGAGTCCCTCGATGTCCTTATCATTTGTAGAGTCACAGATAACTGGCACACAGTTGCCACCTCTCTCTTTAATCTGTGAAATTTGGAAGCAATTGCAGTGTTAGCTTTAGGCCTACTTAAGTAGCTACAATTCACATCAATTTATATTTAACTAAAGTAGATTGAATTTTCACTTTTACTTTACTACATTTTGTAGCAAATTTATATTGAAAAATACTGGGACTTACATATGGAGTTGTAAGCTACATAGCCACAAAATAATGTGTAATTTTAACTATTTAACCAGTTCTACAACATCAGCCTACATATGTAGACTTTTACTATTTTACATTTAAAGCAAGTAGGTCTACTTAAATAAATAGTCATTTATGTCTACAACATTTTCTTGAGTAGTCTACATTTTGCCTTTGTTTTTTTTTAAGCTACGTTTACATAAACAGGCAGTTTACTTCCTCCAACGCTGAACAAACTGGCTTTGGCATTCATGTTGCCCTTTTACCTTCTTGATAAATAATTATTGTGTAATCTTTTACCTCGGCAGCGCTGTGTTTTAGGGTCTTCTCGGAGCGCCCTGTGATGTAAACAGTGGCCCCTGCCTCAGAGAGCTGCAAAGCTATTCCTTTGCCAATACCTCTGGAGGCACCTGTCACCACACACACCCAGCCAGACAGGGACATTTTGAAACCTGATGTCCCACAAAGAAAATAAATAATTTAAAGCAGCAGTTATCAAAACAAACTATGGCGCAATGTTTGTCCAAGATCTAATTAACTACAAGGATATAGAAGATTCTTAAACCTACACAACACCCCAAAATATTTTGACATCATAATTTATCAGCATGTTATAAAACTAAAAGAAGTTCCTAAATAGCCTAAAATACAAAATACAAACACGATTATTTAGATAAAAATTGTTTAACAATGTCGTTGCCTCACAAAAGCGTTTGTTCAGTTCAAGTTATTTTAGTTACTCATAATAACAACAAAACGTACCAGTACTTTCGGTGATCCAGCGACGTTGTTGTTGCCAAGCCTCGAGCTACAAAAGTCATGAGGAATGAGACAGTTACGCTTTTATGGTTAAGGATAAACGTCCCATTACAAAACGTAATATCGCGAGATGGCACATTTCTCGCTCCTCCCCGCCTCCTGCTCGCCACACAGAAGGGTGATAGGTTTTACTCGTGGCCTTATTACAGGTCTTTTTGTATCTAGGCCTACCTATATATATATTTTTTTGAATTTTTTAATCATTAAACAGACTACTAATCTTCACGACAGAAATTAATGTGCCGTTATGAATAGCCTACACACGGTGGCGCTGTAACTTTAGGATTTCAAATGTAAATTTTATGTAAAATAAAAAAATGAAACAAAGAAATACATTTTTTTAAATACTTTGGAATTATAATACTGTTACACTGTTAGAAACAACTAGTGGAACTAGATCCTGGATGGGTTAAATGCAGTTACATGGAACTTATTCTCACAGCCTGTAAGCTTCAAGTTTTAGGTTTAAAAGATGACTAAAATGCCTGTCACACAGGGAATAATCTCACCTGATCACCTAATACAATTTTGAATAAGTATTTTCCACATTACCACTAATGGAGAGAAGCTTCCTAAAAAGTTTAAAATTTTTAGGACATCCTAAATAAAGTTCTTGTTTTCCATGTTTTTAAGAAGTGTAGAAATTCACATTTTAATTTTAACATTAATAATGACAGAAATAAAGCCTCAAATACTTACTGTAATAAAAAATGGTAAAGTTTTGTCACCAAATGTAATTAAAGTTTAAGTAAGAAAGAGGTAAACATTAACATAACACGTAATGATCAGATAGGACACTTCAGGTGTATACTGTGAACCAAGGTGGACAAAATCAGGTTTTATTTAAATAAGCCACAGTAAGTTAATCGGTCTACATGCTAAATTTTTTAATAAGTGAGAAAATCTGATGTATACATTCATAATAATTCAATTGATGATTAAACTAACTTTAACCACAAAGTCAGCCCTACATACTGGAATAGGCTCAACCAAAACTCTTGTTTCATGGTATACCTGTGTTTGAATACATTTGTTGTGACAAGTTCTACATCGAGTCCACAACATTTCATCTTTGGATGGGCAATTGATATCAGTCTTTTCCTGCGGTTCCTGCAACACACCCATAAAAGTGTGCTACAAAAACTGGGTCTTTGTCTTCTAAAATGTGTAGGAAATGATTCCTCTCCTCTTCTCCCCAAGACTCGAACCACTGGGTCCAAAGGCGCAGCTGGCATTCAAAGATGTTTGGTAGTTTGTCCTTCACCTTTTAGGGTCAAAACAGTGTTGTTATCTAAAAAAAACAATAGCAACTAATTCAAAATGACAATAAGAAAATAGTCTACCTGAAGAGTACTGAGTGAGTCCAACAGGGTGCATACCTTCCCAGGCACGGCTTTCCCCAACAGGTCCTGCATGAAACGCTCCTTTAGCGGGGTATTCCAGCCCTGAAACCAGCTCAGTACACACCGCTGCTCTTGGAGTGTCACATAGGAAATGGGCTCTGGTTCAGTAGTTTGGGCTCCACTGGCTGAACTGCAGGACAAGTTCTCCAGACTGGGGGGCCCTGAAACTGTCTGGGGAGCCGAAGGAAAGTCTTCGGGGCTGGGAGTGGCGCAACCAGGCCATTCCTGTTTTGCCGCGGGCATTGGCCCCTCTGTTAATCCTCTGAGTCTGTTGTAGGCAGAACTAAACCTTCCTGAACAGTCAGAAGACTCCTGGGTCTCGTTTGAGCCTTGACTAACACTACTGAACCACGACATCTTCAAGAAGATGTCTTAGCTCCTACCTGTGCTACGTTAACATGAAGATTAGGAAACTGGTTCTGGTAACCGTTTCTTTGCTGTTTGTGCCCTCTTTGTGCAAACTGTTCAAGTCCCAAAAAACAAACTTACACAATTTCCAGGTAAACCATTTTTTTTAAATCATAGATCCAAAAAGCTGCAGCTGTTGCTTCCTAGACAAACCATCATCGGTAGGCGTTGTCGCCACCCACTGGACTGGAGCTTGGAAGCGTCAATTACGCACTTCTTCTTCTGTAGAGTTTTTTTGGCAGCTCACATTCACAAAGCTGTATTACTGCCACTTACTGGATTTCAATTATCATTATGCTATTGTAGAATCCGTTTTCTTTTAAAGGAGGTGATACATGCGTTTCGGGTGCTCCTGTTGGATTCCCAGTCCAGTATGTGCTTTAGGTTATTGCTTCTCTGATCTCGATTTGCCATTTGGACCATCAATTAAATTCAATTCAAACTTTATTAGGGACACATAACAACTGGTCCATAGAAATAAATCATCAGTCTCTCTCTTTACGCAGTATACTTGCTCCACTGTTTCAGGGGTCTGGCAGCTGTCACATAGCTCGGTTTCGCTATTTTATGAAAAGTGCTGTACAGAGTGGTGTGTCCTATCCTAATTCTTGCAATGATGATTTCCTCCCTTCCTTCCCCTGTACCTTACACTGCATACCTAAAAAGAAGCCAATAATAAATCTAGTGTCTCTACTTCTTTTTAAATTTTATTGCATAGTTCCCAAATTATTATAATAGCTGTGTATTTGTAGACATTGCGTCCAGCTCATATTCTACTATTGTAATTTGGGGTGCCAGCAGAAAACCTTATTGCAGCAATTATTGAGCCATGGACGATAAAGAAGATAAATATCTTAACAGAACCCATCAACAAAACTCATTACCCATCTTATAAAGAGTTCTATGTGTAAGCACTCTTTAAGAGGATGTCAGTCCAGAAAAGTTATGAAGTGTTAATTTTTCATGTTTTAAAGGAAAACAACAATACGGAAATTAGTGTCAGACACAAGACATGGTGATTTTCTTTTATCAAAAAAATAAATACAAACAAATATACAAATATTTTGGATACAATTACAATGAGCAGCCTGCACATGAAAAAAGTATAGTTTATAACTTATGTTGAAACAAAAAGCCGTAAGACATTGTTTTGAGATGTCTGTTTGTCCTTCATTACTAAACCCAATAGGACAAGAGCTTGAGAGCACTGAGAGTACTGCCTGCTAGTGCACACTAGATTGTATTTGTGACTAAAATCTGTGTAGTTCAATAAGCAACCCTCATCCATTAAATGTAAAATAGAGCATATTTCATGTTCCATACAGTCTTTAAAATGTAAGGATTTTTTTAAATTATTATTCCAAATTGGTGTAGCCTATATCCATTCATCCATCCATCTTCTACCGCTTACCCGGGGCCGGGTTGCGGGGGCAGCAGACTAAGCAGAGACACCCAGACTTCCTACTCCCCAGACACTTCCTCCAGCTCCAGGCGTTCCCAGGCCAACCGAGAGATAGTCTCTCCATCGTGTCCTAGGTCTTCCCCGAGGTCTGCTCGTATATGAAGTCCACAATTAGCCTATGTGTATAGGCTGCACTCATTTCCAGTAATGATAACTTCACATGTAGTTTAGTCACATCAAAATCATTTTAATAATAATCAACACCACAAAATTTTAAAAGATTTGAGAGGGAGATTAACCAAAATCTTTCATACTGGTTTCGTTAGGGGTTGCCAAGGAAGTTATCGTGAGTGAGTATGACGTCACGTATGGGGAGGAGCGTTGCTCGTCTTTGGCTGAACCGAGAGACGAGAGGAAAATGGCGGATCTCGAAGACGTAACCCTGGACGGGAGACCGCTCCAATCCCTTCGAGTCGCAGATTTAAAAGCTGCCCTTGAAGAGAGGGGACTTTCAAAGAGTGGACAGAAAAATGCTCTTATTAAAAGACTCAAGGGGGTGAGTTTGTCGCTAAATATACAGCTACTGTTGATGCGAGCTGGGGCTAACGCTTAGGCTGATGCTTTTCCGAGGGCCAACTGAGGATCGTAGTAGAGTTATCGATGTGAATGATCTTTTGCAAACCAAGATTGCTTATATAAGAGACTTAATTGTCGACCATCGTTTTATAGTGTAAAACTTTCAAACGGGAACTGGGAGTATATACTTCATTAACTTTGTAGCTAGTGTGTTGAAGTAGTGTTGTCATTATAATGTTAGCTTTCAGTGCTAACGCTTTGAGTTGAGCGTTAGCATTAGCGCCTACCCGCTGTTTGCCTGTAAACGCTTTAACATTGCCCGAGTTTTTTTCTGCTCTACAAGAGTACAAAATGTACACTGATGTTACACAAGTTGTTTTCTGTCAATGAAAGGCCAACTGATAACTATTAGGCATGTATGTGCATAAGAGAAAAAATATATATTTGCGCAAGAGAACAGTTTACTCCTATCGCGCCCCAGGCCTAACGGCGCACACATACATTGACCAAGTTTGTTTGTTTACTGTGCAACTGCCCCTGCTTGTATTATTTTGTATGCGGTACTCGTTTGTGCTATTGAATCTTGACATTCCTTACTCTTTTTTATAATCAAAATAATTCAAGTGTAAAATAGGTGGGTTGTAAGTAGCTGCAAAAGTTCTGCTGGAAATATTATCGAACACAATAACTTTTTAACATTTTAATTAGATGGTGAGAATGTGATACAACTAAAACGCAGCCTAATTTTTTTTAACTTTTTGATCAATGTATTTACTGATACAAAATTGTACGCCAGGTTAAGTCTTGCGAAACATTTAAAGGTACATGTTTACATATATCTGCATAGATTTAAAACATCTCTCGTTTTAAGGCACTGATGCTGGAGAATCTGCAAAGGACCTCCACAGCTCAGATTGGACTCCAACCAAACTCTCAGGTAAGTATTGCTCAAAGACTTTTATATTAGTAATAATATTAGAAAATAAAATAATCCATCAAGGTGTATGTTTTTATCTTTAGATTGGTGAGGAAATGAGCCAGAACAGTTTTATCAAGCAGTACCTGGCTAAACAGCAAGAACTCCTGCGGCAGAGACTGGAGAGAGAAGCCCGTGAAGCATATGAAAGTAGTGGTCAGTTGTTGTGTTTTTTTATGAGATCTCACAGCATTTTACAGTTAAAGCACTTGTTTGTGCAATAATGTTTTTGTGATGCTTTGATTCATATTTTGAACAGATCAAGAGGATCACAATGAAGTCAATAATAGCACATGTCCTTCACAAGCACAGGTAAGACCTAACACTTTTTTGCTGCCTTTTTTTTAATACATATATTACTTAAAACTGTAAAAGTTATTTAAGAGATATGTGCCAAGATGATGTTATGTCACTACAAATACCTTTTTTTGTTTTCAGGATGTTTCGCCAGCTGTGACTGACCACTACAAGCCACCAGGTCCTTCTAGTGGACCAGCATTGCCAGAGGGATTGAGCAACAGAAATCAGGAGCCTGCCATGTCTCATCCTCCTGCCTCTGGTTCTGCAACTCAAGACAGAGGTCCTAATCCCAGTGAAGCTGCAGCTGACAGTGATGAAGACGAGAGCGAGGATGGAGAGGAGGATGCTGATGATGATGATGACTGGGACAACAGCATACAGCGGAGAATACCCAGAGAGCCAGTGAGAGCACCAATGGCCAGGGAGAGGTCTGCAGCATCTTGTCAACCTCAGCAGCAACACATTCCTTCCCTTTTGTCTCCTCAGCTCCGCCAGCCAACCCCTCCGCCCTCTCCACCACCAGAGTTATCATTTCCTTTACCTGACACCCCTAAACAGAGTCCCCCTAGTCCTGACGTAGCTCCAGCAGGGCGCTCACCCTCTTCCTCCAGCTCCGGTTCATCAAGCAGTGGCAGCCGCAGTAGCAGTCCTGAACCACACAGTGGAAACGCTGAGCGCAAACCCGGCCCCCTGACACTTCTGGCAAGAAAAATGGAGTCAGAAGGTGCTTTCTCTGGAGCAGGGTGGCATGGTCGTGATGGTAATAGGCAGGACAACGGCTCATCCTCAATTACATTTCCCGGACGAGTCCATCCAGAGGGTTTGGTATCTGCTATCCCTAGCACACTTGTTACTGCTGGCCATGCACCGATGAATCAAGCTCATGCACAAGTCCCTGTGAGTGTTTTAAAGGCTGCTGCAGAAAGAGATGCTGAGTTACAAAAAGAAAAGGCTCTTGAGCTGGAAAGGCAGGAACAGCAGAGAAAACAAGCCGTAGAGGGGGTGTGGGTAAAAGCTGCACTGGAGAGAGAGGAAAAGCAAAAAACTTTGGAGAAAGAACGCTTTGAGCGTGAACAGGCTTTAGAAAGAGAAAAGGCACTGCTTGCTCTAGAAAAAGAAAGGCAGGAAAAAGAGCTAGCTTTGGCTAGAGAAAGAGAAGAGCAGGAAAGGGCTTTAGAGCTGGAACAGCAAAAGGAACTTGAACGGCAGAAAGCTTTGGAGAAAGAACGAGCTGTACAGAGGGAACGAGAGGAACATGAACAGCGTGAGAGGGCAGAACGAGAGAGAGTCATGGAGCTTGAACGAGCCAAGGCTTTGGAGAGAGAACGTGAGGAGAAAGTAAGAGCCCTCAAGCTAGAGAGGGAGCGAGCTCTGGAGGCTGAAAGGATGGAAAGAGAGAGAATTGCGAGAAAAAAGGCTTTGGAGCAAGAAAGAGTGGAAAAAGAGAGATTAGAAAGAGAAAGGTTGGAGAGGGAAGCAACTTTGGAGAAAGAACGAAAAGAAAGAGAACGAGCCCTAGAGCAGGAGAGACTTGAGCAAGAGAAGGCTTTAGAGCAAGAGAGGCTTGAGCGGGAGAGAATTGAGAGAGAGAAAGTCTTGGAGCAAGAGCGACTCAAGCGAGAGAAAGCTTTAGAGCTAGAGAGAATCGAGCGAGAGAAAGCTTTAGAGCTAGAGAGGCTTGAGCAAGAGAGAATTAAACAAGAGAAAGCTTTAGAGCTAAAGAGGCTTGAGCAAGAGAGAATTAAACAAGCGAAAGCTTTAGAGCTAGAGAGGCTTGAGCAAGAGAGAATTAAACAAGAGAAAGCTTTAGAGCTAGAGAGGCTTGAGCAAGAGAGAATTAAACAAGAGAAAGCTTTAGAGCTAGAGAGGCTTGAGCAAGAGAATTAAACAAGAGAAAGCTTTAGAGCTAGAGAGGCTTGAGCAAGAGAGAATTAAACAAGAGAAAGTTTTAGAACTAGAGAGGCTTGAGCAAGAGAGAATTAAACAAGAAAAAGCTTTAGAGCAAGAGAGAGTTAAGCAAGAGAACGCTTTAGAGCGAGAGAGAGTTGAGCGAGAAAAGGCCTTGGAGCTTGAGCAGATGGAGAGGGAACGGGCTCTGGAGCAACAGAGATTAGAACTTGAGAAAAGAAAAAAGGAAAGAATGGAGAGAGAAAAGGCCATTGAACAGGAAAGGAAAGAGAAGGCAGAGAGGGTGGCAGCTTTGGAAAACGAGCAACTAGAAAAGGAAAGAGCGGAACAGGAGAGAAAAGAGCAACTCGAGCGGGAGAAAGCACAGGAACAGGAGAGAAAGGAGAAGGAAAAGACTCTGGAGCGTGGGAATCAAAAGTTAGTTGAACATGAGAAATTAGAGAAGGAAAAAGTTGCACAGGAAGAAAATACAGCAAATGAAAGGGCTTCGTCAGATAAGAAAGAAAAGTCTAGGATGGCTGAACTGGAGAGTGAGCCTCACCTTCCTGCGTCTAAACGTGGCTGTGAGATTGGTTTTATCCCCCTGCCCACTCCTCCCCCCCTCTCCACAGGACCAACTAGAAAGGCCTCACCAGAAGCAGGCAAGCAGGAAGGTGAAGTCCATGCCCCGGTATCCCGGAATGAAGGCCAAGCAGAAGAGTCTGATACGCCCAAGACACCACAGTCCTCGTTTAAAAAATTTCGGTTCTTAAGAGACACCCCACTGCAGCCACAGGCATCCTCAATGGTTATCAAGAGGCCGCGTACTTTCTCTCATAGCCCTCAGCCTTGTGTCTCATCTGTTATGACAGCCATCAGTGTTAAAGGTCAGCAGCATAAAGGACAATCTGCAGATCTAGAGGATGTTGCTGGACAGTTACGTTCAGAAGGTAAATCTGTTGATGCACTGGAAAGTGACAACAAAGAAGGTGCCACAACCCTTGTTTCAAAGGACAAGGGTGAATCAGCAAAATCCGAGGCCTCTGCCAAAGAATCTATCAGAGAAGCAGCTGACATGTGTCCATCAAGCCCCGTGGCTATTACACCCTTAAGAGAAAGAGATGCAAAGAAGACAGAGAAAAAAGATACACGAAGGTCATCATCCAATGATTCCTCATCTGAGTCTGACTCTGGCTCATCATCTCGATCCTCTGATACATCTATGTCTTCTCAAGGGAAGACCCACTCTTCAAGACAAAGAAGAGTAAGTGGTCTAAGAATCATTACAGAATTACTTTATAGTTATTAGTTAATGATTAAATCACATTTGTTTAATGTACAGGGTTCACAATCGCTTCACTGTCCTTTTTGTTGTAGGATGAGTGCCCTGAAAAAGTTGCCTCACCACAAGAGGTTTCAAAGGAGCATCAGAAAACCTCTCCGAGCAAAATGGAGATTTCTAGGAAGGCTAACTCCAATGAAGATGTTCTTACAACGGTCAGCGATTATTAGTTGTATACATTATCCACATTTTAGTAAATCATATTGGATATGGAAAGACTATTAAAACCAAAACTGTTTTCATTGTATTATTTCTCTTAATCTACAGAATTGGGTAAATGAAGCACCACCCAGAGACAGTGTGCAAAGAAGAATAAGCAGCAAAGATGGGGAGGAAAAGCTAGAAAAACAGAGGTCAGATTTTTTTTAAGTGAAGGTCATTTATTACTTATTATTAAGAAAGGGCTAATATACAACTACACAGTACACATTCCTTAACAGACATGTATTTTTAATGGTAATTTTCTGAATATTTGGATTTCCGTTTTGGTGTTTTATTTTTTTGTGTGTTTTGTTTTTGTCTAAATGTCTGTCTTGTCTTTCTTTAACATAGCAATCGTTAAGTTACCTAAAGTTATTTTATTGACAATACACTTTGACGCGCTCCTGTTATGGGTATTAAGAATGTATCAATGCATCAAGTGGTTTAAGTAAAAGTGGTCTCTGTATGTTTGACTGCTTTGATGCCTAACATTTCTGGGTACGTATATTTTTTTTTCCACATGATGAATGAAATAACAATAGATATGGCAGTGGGCAGTAATTTTCTTTTGTTTATTCATGACCTTAAATATTGCCATAAAATGAAATTGTATTGTATTGACTTTAAATTGCATTGTACATGATTTTAAAGAGAATGTAATTAAATCACAGTTTTTCATACTTAATGCAGGCAGGTGAAGGAGACTGCTATGTCAAAGCCAGAGAAGGGTCCCGAGGCCAACGAGGAGGTAAGGCAGCTCACGTTGTGTAACTTCTTCCTGTTGCTGAGGACTTGGGTTAACCCATGTTATTCTGAAGGCACTTAATAATTAAATTAAAGTCAAGTGCCATTTTATATATATATATATATAAGTAACAGTGCATTTAATGGGTATAAAACTTGTATTATATAGTTGTTGTATATTGATTTATTGAATTTGGCTGTTTGTAAAGCCTGTCATTGGCATACACGTCAAGGGTTTTTCACAATGTGGCTGATGTTTAAACCCCAAATGATTGCTTTGTTAAAAGGTGCTCATGCCTCTTCCATTGCCCCTATTGGTACCTGCGTACTACTTCTGCCACTACTACCACTTCTTCTGCTGCTACTGCCGCACCTGTCCACTGTCCCCAAGAACCCAGAGTTGACAACCGATATGCCCCCAAGCCTGCACTGCAGACTCTGCAGAAGGACTTCATTAGCAACAATGGCTGCTGACCTGAAGATGCAAAATGATTTGGCTACGCATTTACTGAGCGTTTATAATTTTTTTTCATCTGGTTCACTCTTAATTTGGTTCAAAGGAGTGGCAAGAATTGTGCATTAACTATTCAGCGGTACAGTCTAAACAACAAAATATACTTTTGAAGCATTTGGACATTATGGATTACTTGTTGCTTTTTGAACTGTACAAAAGAGACTAAGGATCTTGGATTCTTTTAATATCTATTTTTTGCACAAACGTTTTTGGAACGCTATGTACAAGACATCCATATGGATTTATTTGCTAAAAGACTTGCCATCATCTGTCGGTTACAGCACCTAAAACAAAGCTGAACATTAAAATTCATATTCTGGGGCTGTATGATTATGGTTTCGCTCATCGAATTGAAAAGTTGAGCTACAAGTTCTGTTGAGACTGCTGGCCAGAACATTTAAAGACCAATCACCACCTGAGTATGGACTGCTGTGAACAAAAGCCTTTCATGGCACTGCCTCACTGAACTATTGAACCCATCATGCCACGCAACTCTAAGATTTCTCAGCCACCTTGATTGGACTCTTGTTGCCTAGATACAGTACTTGCAGTCAAGATTGGGCCATATCCAAACCAGTAAGGATCAGGTGTCAGTGATCCCAGGGAATAAGTAGACATCACAACACTCAATTCTGTAATTTACACACCATAGTCCCCAGCTGTTTTTAGTGGTAAAAGTTAGCTACAAAATTAAGAAAATGTTAGTGGGACAGTTTACACACACTGATAATCAGCATCTGTGTTTGTTTATAGAGCAATATACACTTTGCTTTTATTTTAGAGACTGCTACTAAAACTTTTTTTATATTAAGCCAACCACCACCTGAATACACAGTTACGTTCTGCCCAGATTTTGCAGAAATTTCTTTCCCCGTTTCGCTTTTGTTATACATTAGTTTCCCTTCAGCTTGTTATCCTTTTGTCTTCTCCTGTGATTTCTGACTCACCTTTCCCCTGCACTCTTGTTTTTGTTTTATCTCCTTCTGTTACAGACACCCAAGGCCTTCTCAGCTCGTAAGATCTCTCTTAGCAGTGAGTACTCCTTCCTCCTTTATTATTATAATCCATAAGGATAACTGTTATGGTTAATGCCATTGAGTGTTAATCATTGCTTTATGCTTTATGCTTGACATGTTACATAGTTTGAGGTAGTGTTTGTTTGCCATGTACTTATAGAGTGTTTAATTAATTTTTTGTTCCAGGCAGCAAATCGTCGCCAAGTGCTGGCAGCACAGAGAATGACCATGAGTCTGGGTCTGCAAGTGGACGCAAAAGGAGGTGGGGTTCCAGTACAGCTGTCACTGCCAAGAAACCTTCTATCAGCATCACCACAGATTCACTGAAGGTATGATATATGTCTATAGTGGAATTTGAGTGGTTGTTGTTGTTCATTATGCAGTATATGTACTGGGAAATGTGTAGATGTTAAATATACTATATTTTGGATTTTCTGTCTTATTGTTCAGTTGTTTTCTCCTCAGTCTCTGATCCCAGACATCCGGCCATGCTTAAGCCAGGAAACAGTGGTGGACCTTAACCCTGAGGAACCTGTCCTGTCTGAAACTGAGGATGAAGAGAAGGAGCATACCAAGCATGACCAAGAACTCCAGATCCGACGAACTGTAACCCAGGTTGGTTTATATCATAACTTGTGATTTCCTTGTTTCTTATTTTGATCCAACTGTCTCCAGATGCTATTAAAATTGCCATTACTATTCAATGTAAAAAGAAAAAAAAGATGTCACCCATGTGTTTTTCTTCTTTTGAAGGTGGTGAATTTGGAGAACCAAGAGAATGGTCAACAAGAAGCAAAGCAGAGGCGAGAAGAATTGGAGATGATGATATGCAAGGTGAAAGAGAGACCAAAACTCAAGAAGAGAACACATATCCACAAGCCTTGGAAACCCCATCGCCACCACACACCCGCCATGAAGCAGAAATGAACACTGGTAATTAAACCTCACATTTTTACATGTAACATTAAACTAAATTGATGCAAGAGAGTGAAATTGTCTACAATGTATATTCCGTCAAAGTGTTGATTCTTGCTTGTGTTACGACCCTGGCTCAAGGGGTCGGAACAAAGAGAGGACACGAGCAAACATAACAATTAAGGAAAAAATAATCTTTTTTGAAACCAAAATCGATATAAACGACATAAATTATAACATGGCATGAAATGTATGCGTCTGTATAATCAGTGGTGTAATGCTAGTGTGTAGCTAATGTGTAGGTGTGTATTGTGCTCAGCACCCATGACGTAAACTTAACTAACAACAGAGGAAAGCTACGAACCAAACAAAACCAAACTAAAACTAAACCGAAGTCAACCTTCAAACCAAGACTAAGTCAAAGCAAACAAACCAGGTGGCAGCCGGTCTCCGACCTGCAAGTAGGCAAACCACACCAGAGGCCAAACACACCAGGCCATAAATAGTCACCTGACCTAACAACCCAAGCCCCACAGGTGTACCCAGTCAGGGAATCACAGGGGCATCACACTTGCCACAAGTGAACTTAACAACAGTAATATCTTTTACTTTCTTAGTGACTCCTAGCGATACCCTCATTCGTCGTTCCATCAGCCAACAGAAAACTGGTGTCTCTATCACAATTGATGACCCTGTGCGTACAGCCAGACTGCCATCACCACCACGAGGAAATGTTTCCAACATTGTTCATGTCTGCAACCTGGTAAATAAACAACACACTTTACACCTCAATTTTTCGCATGTACATCTACCCATCGTTATTGTCAACTGTTAGTCTTGTATAAAGGACTTTTTAAAGAGCTGTATTTCTCAGGTGAGGCCGTTTACACTGGGACAGCTTAAGGAACTACTTGGCAGAACTGGCACTCTGGTGGAAGATGGCTTTTGGATTGACAAAATCAAGTCTCACTGCTATGTCACTGTGAGTTTTCTTTCTAACAATTAATATGCACTTTTTTAATCAGAACATTTTCTTTATATAAATCAATTTTTTTCTCTCGGTTTAGTATTCTAGCTCTGAAGAGGCAGTTGCGACACGAGCAGCACTTCATGGTGTGAAATGGCCTCAGAGTAACCCAAAAGTCCTTAGTGTAGATTTCTGCCAACAGGATGAGGTAAGAAAGTAGTCAGTGACAGTGTGTTTATTCTGCCCATGTCAAGCCATCTAAAGCTTGTGTTTTCCTGCTTTTAGTTGGACTTCCACAAAGGCTTGGGTTCAGCTGACCGGCCCGGAGCAGAGGAGCAAGGCCACGGTCGAGGTCTACCTTCACTCGTCCCAGAGCGAGACCAGTGGGCTGAGCGTGAGCGTGAGATGGAACGCAGGGAGAAGGCACGAGCAGAGCGGGAGTGGGACCGAGACAAGGTCCGAGAGTTTGGTAAAACTGGAGAAGAAAGGGAGGGGGGACCCCGAAGATCTCGTTCCAGAGAGAGACGACGCAAGGACAGAGGAAAGAGCAAGGAGAAGAAACCTGAAAAGAAGGGTAAGTGTTAAATTTGAGACACAATAGAAAATTAAAGTGATCATTGTTTAATAATGTTTTGGGGTTTTGGCAGAGAAAGCAGCTGAGGATCCTCCTGCAAAACTGCTTGATGACCTGTTTCGAAAAACAAAAGCAGCCCCATGCATATATTGGCTTCCTCTTACAGAGGAGCAGGTAAGGATTACACCATTATACTTTAGTTTTATTGTTAAAAAGGATTGCCTGGGTAATAATGTCCCTGTTTCACTTTAGTTTCTTCAGCGCGAAGCAGACAGAGCTGAACGGAGGAAAGAGCGTGAAAAGCAACGAAAAAAAGAGGAGGAGGAGGAAGAGCTGAAGAAAAAGGAAGAAGTGCCCAAGGAGAAGATGAAAGCTGGAGGCGGTGTTACAGGGGACCGGAGTGAGGGTGAGAAGGACAAGGACAGAAACCGGGGCCGCGGCAGAGACCGGGACAGGGGTAGGGACAGAGAGAGGGAGACCGACAAACACAGGGATGGTTACCGTAGACCTGGGGGTAATGCGGCCACCAGTGGAAGGCGCTCACGCAGCCGAAGTGACCCTCGAGAACGGCGGCGCTAGTGTCAAAAAGCTAAATGGAACTTAGAAACCATTTTTCCATTTGCCTTTCACTACATGTACTTTATTACAACAAAGACCCAAATAGAGGACCAACTGATGTTGCACCATCTCTAAAATGAACACTTTTTAAAAAAAAAAAAAATCACATCTGGTCCTACGCGCCTTCACGCTGAGGGGACCATTATTTTTTTGCAGTGTTTTAAGAGTGCTGAACGTCTTGCTCATGTCAAGGGTGATATGTTTTCTTTGTATGTTTGCCTTATTTTATTTTTTGTCTTGACAGCAATGCAGTTCAGCACACTGGGTCATTTTAAGTGTGCTCTGATGTTCCCCGGTGTTGCTTCAAATGTAGATGTTGAATATCATTTCCATTCATTTGTCAATGCCTCAGTGTTCAGCAGCTCTAAAGGTGCAGTCCTTTGGTTACTGCATGTTGAATGAGGATGCCCTCGCAGCATTGGACTAATGAAAAGACCCGTCTCTTTTTAACACCAAGCATTATTATAAGACATCTTTTAAAAAAAAAACAAAAAAAAAACGTTTAGCATTTTGTGCAGACAGAAATAATCAAAAGCCAAGTCTGTAAATGAGGCAGCTTTGGGATATTTTTGGACAGGTGTAGAGTAACAGCCAAGCTAATAGGGTTTTCTCCCGTGAGCTGATTCTCTTTGGAGAAAATGGATGTCTGTTGCACCTGACCCAATTTATAATTATGTCCTGAACATTGAGTCTGTTCCTTTTCCAATCTCCCGCTCCTGTAGCGTTGATGCAGGCCCATGAGGGAGTTTGTGAGGTTTCTCACTGATTCTCACAATAATGATTTTTAATGGTTTGTTTTATTTGCTTTTATTTTATTATTTCTTTAAGTACGCCTATCAATGGTGAATGTACAAATAATAAAAATTAAGACTTAACATTGGTTTTCTGTTACCACTTTTTTGTTTGAAATGTGCAGTTGCATCTTTTATCCACAAGGTGTCAGTCTAAAAGGTTTTCCATCTGACGTTGGACACAAGGTAAATTAATTTGTTTCTTATTTGAACTGAAAATCATACTGATATGGACCCCTAACCCCTCCTTTAGATAATACTGAGTTGCATGATTGTAACTATGTATGCCATTATTCTAACTGCTCATCTTGTACCCCTTCTCATAAAGGAGGTTCATTCGCTATGTTTCCACTATCATTTTAGTCTGTAAGTCATGCTCTGCCATTTTCTCCTCCCTTGTTCCATCTCCCCGGTCTTGAAGTTTGTCTTGCAGAGCTCAGCAGTGCTCCTATGTAATTACAGCCCTATGGTCGCTGAGCAGAACATTTTTCTGGTCTGATGCAACTATGCTTCTGGACTCTGTGAGACCAGTGAATCCTACAGCCTGGCATCATAATGTACATTCCAAATCTTAGGGCAATCAAGATAAATGTAAATGCACCATTACAGAACAAGTAAAGAAATTGTAGCGAATTGATGAAAAATCAGGACCTTGTGTACGGTCTTTTCTGTAAATCTTAAAACATTTTTATTTATTTTTTTATAGCCAGAAAAAACGTTTTGACCATAAGAGTTAAAATGGCAGCTTGAATCCTGTAGAGGCCATCCTCTTCAATCCGGTCAGCTGTGAACCCACTCAACTCTGTGGAATGCTAGGCTTTGTAAAGCTCTTGCACCACTAAAGCCCTTTGTTAACAGATGTATAGATGACTATGACTCCAACTATTGTCCATACAGTTGTGAGGCCTTTATGGAAGTGCAGTCAACAGCTGCCTGACCACAGCAGACCACCTGTGTCTGGTGAAAGGATCGGGTCAAATGTTCAGGCCTCTTGAGGTCTTCTTGACCTGCCAGTCAGCTGAGCAAAGCCACTCTTATGCTGATGTATAGCAGTAAAAACAGTATAATTTGCTCTGTAAGCAATCCTCTCGAGTCCAACCACATCGAACATTGTGTTGAGTTGTGCAGTTATGAACTCAGTGAAGAGGCCCACTGAGCTCCACTTTCAAAGACTATCTCTGATGTGGCCTTTGTGATGTCTCTGACTAAACTCTTACCCTCATGTGACTTTCTGATATTTTCTTTTTAGCCAGCGTGTGTGCACATGCATACTTATGCTCATACAGATTTTTATATCTTATCTTGCGGAAAGTTGATTTATGTCCGAAACTAAATGTGAATATTGTCTGTTTTTGTTTGATTCAAATCTTGGCAGTTCCTTTTAACCGCTACTCAAATTCTCTGATACTGTACATACAACCATCCCCCCCTCTTTAAATTTCAGAGTGTCCTTTGTGATGACATGTAACTACTTATGGAAACCAGATGTTGTGAGGCACTGAGAGAGAGAAACTAAGCAGAGTATGTGTGTTGCTTGATTGAAAAAGTTGTGGGGCAGTAAATGTTTACATACACCGTATTGCTATCTATCCCTTAAACTCAAGATTTCAGGTTGGCATTGAATAAATCTATCGACAATACCAGTCAGACAAGAAGTGCTGGGGTTTCCTTGCGGATGTAGCTGTCAGGTTAAAGAAACTGAACTCGGGGGATGCTTTGGGGAGTGCTGCCTGAATCAGCGAGATGGTGTTTTCCTGAAGGACTTTTGAAACCAGACAGTAATAAAAATGTCAGCCAAGGAGGTTAAACTGTTGATTGTTCACCTGTATTTTCATCATCATTACAAAACCTTGCCCAGACATTTAAAATAAAGACTACACCCATTGCACCACACCCTGTTCACATTTTCATAATGTTAGGACAAAATCTGCAATCTTTAAAATGTGGCTTTACACTAGATCAAATGCTACTCAATTGTTAAGAAAACGTTGTTGAAATACACAAAAAAGACAAAAAATGTTTAGTTTTTTGGGAAAACAAGCATTATGTTTAACTAATGGAAACTGTTATTTTCCATACACTGCTGCTAGCTAGAATGAATAATCAGATGCAAGCACAATGGAAAAAGTATTGGATATTGATCCCTCTCTGAAGCTGGCAGACAAGAAAACCACTAATAAACCATGTGTGTGTGGCTCTGATTCCTGATTGCGGCTCATCACACCCATCCATCTTTTTTTAAGGTCACATATTTTCTTTTTTGAAAAGGAAAAGTCCTCCAGCAGCAGAGAAGGGAATTCAGCTTTGTCTAGCTTTGTTTCTTGGTGCACTTTCAAAGATTACAGTGTCTCAAAAACTGACTTTTAGTGTGTGTTTTTCCTGTGTGAATTGTAGTTTCTCTGATTTGTTTTATATAGTTAGTTAAAATTGTAGCCTGTTATGCTAAACCAAGCTATAGTTTTGTATCATTCACATTTGGGAATAGTCTTTAATTATGGAAATGTTGCAACAAACAAAACATAAAAGCTGACCACCCACAGACCTTACACGTACATCTTTCCATTAAGTTTTGAAGAAAATGGCATATACTCTGAGCTTTGTTTGGGTTAGAGTCTTAACTGGTGCAAATGAAAACCATGTGTAACCTATATAACCACTCACCAGTTTCCGCACAAATGCCCCCTTCTTTCATCCCACATCCTCATAACCAGGAAAAGAACCATTTAGACCTCTCTTCATAGCATCATTACTTCACTACGGTACAATTCATTCTGTGATTAAGATATTTTGCCACACAATAGAGCTGAGTGGGGTCTTCCCCTGTGACTATGTTTCCATCCTCCAAAAGGTACAGGAAATGTCTGGCCGTGTGAAAGACAAAGAGTTAATGCTTGTTTGTATGAGGCTATTGTTTGAGTGGACCATGGTTTGTAAAAGATCGTGCTGTACTCTTTGAATATCGTATTATTTAATAGTTCTGATTGAAGTGTTTGTCATAGTTAAGAAGACTCAACTCCCCTGGTCATGATTGTGCCTCAGTTAGTGGCGACTTGACTTGAACACTCATTAGTAGCACTGCAAGGAGCACCAGAAAGTGCCTTTTCTTTTATCAAGGTAAACTGTAAGTCCTTAAAGACTTGAAGTGGCTAAAGAGGCCAGGACATTGTGGCGTGGGCTGTTGTTAGACTTTGTGCAAAAGAAGTGGGTCATTTTAGTGACTGTAGAAGAGCTCTCCAGTTACACAGTGAGAAAAAGAGTGTGAAAGGAAATATGCTGAGGCAATTCGTTTGCACTGCAGAATCAGCTGAGAAAGACAGGAAACATCAAGTAGTAACCTCCAGCTAAACACCTCACTTGTTTGTGGCCTCCAGCTGATGAACAAAAAAGTGAGCCTACATGCCACATTTTTATTCGTTCAAGACTTTTTCTACCCTCAAAGAAGACCCTAAATAACACCACACACTGTATACTTTACTTCAACAGATCATAAAAAAGGTATTTTGTTAAAGTATACTTCTTTGAATTCTTGGACAGATCCAAACGGGCTCCCATCCCCCATGCACATACAGTCACAGCTGGGTCCGGCTGTGCTTCGGGCCCATAAGATGCAGTTGGAATTCCAGATGTTGCTCATGCGATTCTGCTCCATCTCTGGCTTCCAAATGTTACTTAAATCTCCTCTTTACTCCTCCTTCCCCACAGGCCCTCCCCAAAATGGAAGCGTCTCGTGACTCCTCTTCCCCTCATTTCTTCACAACACTGCGGCTAAAGTAAAGACCTCATCATTTTAATTACAATAAATCATGTTGGAGTAATCATGACATATCATAGCCTCCACCCGATTTTACTGTCATCACTTTTATAGTCGTTGTTATAGTTGTTCATTAGTAGGCTTTAATCCATAGCCATTTAGACATATATCCTGTTATGGGTCACGGAGAAGTGCATTGGGTGTGAGGAACGGTCCACCCATGGCAATCACAAGCTTATACCAGTTAAGGCTAAATCACAGCAGAAAAAAACAAGGTGTTGTCTAGGTGGTCCTCTCAACTATAGGTTGCTGTGGAAACCCAGCTGTATAGCTCAGATTTATTTTCCTGATGTGCAACAGTGACTTTACACAACCTTCTTCGTCCCTGTTCCTACTTAAGCTTTGGATCCAGTCCGTGTTTTCCGACCCAGTTTATGGTCTGCCAGTTTCCGAGCCCTATTAACTCTCAATGGTGCAGTTGGGGAGCAAGAAACCTGGAGGTACAGGAAGGCTAGGGAAAGTCAGAGAAATGATAAGATAAAAAGGTTGTAAATTATAGAGGTAAAATAAAGAATTTGTGTCAGAGTCTGTACAAATTGAATTATCTTTATTTTGTAAGAAAAATGTCACAATGTCATTGAAGAACTAGATTATTATCATTATTACCATCATCACTAGTATCATTATCATTGTAGTTAAACTAATCCCTCTATTGGAACACAATGATTAGGAAAACAAGTACACTGACAAGCCTGAGTTATTTTATAGATTTTTCAATTTATTTTTTCCATAGAAAACAAAATTAAAAAAAACAATCAAGTTTCAAGGACATAATACCCCCTTCCCATTCACTGTCCCCACATATAAAATTAAGGCCACTTTCAAAACTGTATGTCACTGTCCAGCAGGACTTTTTAATGACAATGTACAAAAACATTCTTTACAAGGACAACAATAATAATAGTAACAGCCATAATAATGACAACATCATATATAACAATAAAAACCACTAAAGACATGGATATAAAAACACAGCTGTGTTAATTGTTTAACTCTAATATGAGTGTCTCTCATGCTTTATAAAGACATTTTTTCCCTTTTAAGTTGGCTTTGTTGTGTTGCATTGGATGAAAAACACACTACGTTGTTGTAGTTTCAAATGTGTGTACATCTGTGTGACTTTATGATATCTATTTGTGAACAAGAGTTCAGCCACAATATGTGCTTACATGGAAAAAGAAATGACAAAAAAAACATGCTAGAATGGGGGTTGTGAAGATGCAGGTTGAAGCAGAAATTCACAATGACACAAACACTGCCCACTGACAAAATCTAAGAATAATTCTTTGAAAAAAGCTAGAACAAACAGCAATGAGCTGACGTCAGTAACCACAGGAAGAGAAGCAGAGAGAGAAAAGGAAAAAAACAAGTGATAGAGCAGAAGGAATGTGGCAGTGGTAATGAATATTTGAAATGCAAGTCTAGCACTCCTCGCTGCTCTTTCTCTTGTTTTGTCTCTCACATCTGGGCTGCATTAACATCTCCTTTTCTTATCATCCCTTTGTCCCCTGCTTCTTTCCTCATCCCACCGATTCGTCTTCGTCTACACCTTGTCCAATAAAGATCGTTGGCAGTAGAGGAGTCGACGTGGTGTACCATAACGACGGAAAAACACCAACGCTGCCAGTGTCGCAATCACACAAACTAAGAGGAAGAGTGGCACGACCACAGCTGCTGCTCCACCCCCACTACCTGCCCCTCCATCTTTATCAACCTCAATAAGGATCACCTCAGTCTCCTCGTCTTTTTCAGTCTCCCTCTCTCTGTCCGGCTCTCTGTCTCTGTTTCTATCTTTATCCTCCCGTTCCTTGTCCTTGTCCTGTTCTTTGTCTTTGTCGTGCCCATTGCCGCCTCTCCCGCCGTCCGTCTTGGGGTCTTCATTGGGACAGCTCATCCAGTCACGGAGAGCTGATTTGGGGTACCCTGGTTCCACGCGCATCATCTGGTTGTTAAACTTCCAGTACTTGTTGGCCTTATAGAAGTATGTGTATGCTAAAAGAAGGTCACAATAATAACAATAAGCAACATAAACAAAAGTAACCAATCTTATATCATGAGGCTACCCTTACCTTGGTCTTTGCTCATGAAAGCTGATTTAATGTTGTCAGGTACTCCCTGCCACACACTTACAGATTTGGGGTAGTCATTGTCAACAGATTGTGTTTGCTCATTGAAGCGGTAATACCTAAACAAGAAGAGAAGTTACAGCAGAAGTGTTTTGTCTCAATAAGCTTGAGATAGTATCAAACATTTCAGATTATCTGCTAAATGCCAGGGCACACTTCTTTACTTCTACTCCATTTAAGTAATTATTAAGCTACATTTCTGTCTTAATACATAGTCAGTGCTTTTCTCCATTTGTTCTTAGGAAGAGACTAGTGTTGGCTAATACTCTATTACCTTATATAGTCATAATTCATAATGCTTCATGTCTTTTGGTCAGTATTGGATGTAGAGTTTTCCCAGCTGACTAATTTCTAAATTTGTAAAGTTGTTACTGGCATGTGGTACAAAGTATATCAGAAGAAAAGTGACTAACTGATTTCCTCTGAAGAAGTATGTTTGTCCTGTTGGAGTGTAGTAGAGAGCAGCGTCTATTCGATCTTTAGGAAGACCAGAGCCCATTTCCTTTAGAGTCTTTGGGTAGCCTGAGTCTAAAATGGACTCAGTAAAGACCCAGTATTTGTCTCCTGCAAAGACAGAATGAGGCAAAGGTAAGAATCATAATCTAAAACATTCACTACTACAGAGAACTTGTGTATATATTTCCTCAGAGCACATGCCTTTGAAAAATGCAAATTTTCCGTCTTCCCTTTCAAAGGCAGAATTGATGTGAGAGGGCATTCCTCTCCAAAAATGGCCAATGGGCATGGGATATCCATCCAAGACATGGTTGTTACGCACTCGCCAGAACCACTTATCCTAACGAGTGAAAAAAAATGAAATAAGATAAAGAAAAAACACACATTGCAGATTATAACCAATAGTTGTTGTTTTTTTCACCTTGAATACAAACATTTCTCCTCTCAGAATGGCAATTGTGTCAAAGTGTCCTTCACAAATATTAGGGCCAAAGTGAGGTTTCCCTGGAGAGTATGGAGGTTGGGGGTATGGTGTATGCGGCGTAACATGAGGAGAGCCAGAACCTAACGAAGAAGAACAAATATAGAACAAAGGTTAAGACTAATTTTAGATACAGTTCAACAATAATAATATTATTATTATTATTATGTCATTAATAAATTAACCAATGGTGTAAAACATGTGATACCAAATAAGAACGCACCATACAGTTGCTGTATGCCTCTGCGGTCATCAAAAGGGAGTTGGAAGTTCTCAGTCTCCATCCACTGGTAGAAGGGGGCCATAATGGCTGACGGGTCATTGGAGTGCTCCAAACCCAGAGCGTGACCCAGTTCATGCACAGCCACCAGGAATATGTCATTTCCTGATAGAACAAAAATAACTATGTTATAATACACACAAAAAAACATCTAAATAGATACAAAATGGAACTACTGTTAATCCCACTTACTGTGGGTGATTAAACAAGGACACAATATATGACGCACATAATAAATAAAGATGTGTGTGGTTTAGTCAGCAGTCCTACTTCTGCTTTTCCCCCAGGAATAAACAGTTCAGCATATACTATACGTGATAATAACAAGGAACCTTTTTTCTTCAAAATGTCCTGACAGGACATGACTTGCTTAATGTGCTATAAATAATTCAAGTGGATTGATGACTTGGTGCTAATCAGGTTTTGCCCACAAAGGCAAAAAATAACTCATGCAAAATAAAAAAATCCCCTCCAAACATCCAAGCCTATTTAAATCACCAGAATGAGGAGAAGAGAATCCCTTGTTTCTTAAAATGCCTTTCAAAAGAACCTTACCAAACAGGTCCTGGTTTCCAATAGTCCATGGCTCAGCTGCATCAAAGTGAGTGTCTCCGCCAATGCCATTACCAGGGAAATAGGCATGGGCCAGAAAACCCCCTTCGCCATCAAACGGACTGCTGTCACCATGAAATCCTTCAGCAAAGAAGATCATAATGTCGGCAAAATCCTCCACTTTGTCTCGAATGTAACTGTAGGGGATTTCCCTAAATCGAAGAGGGGTGACACTCTCCCAGACCTTGAAAGCCTTCCTGATTGCCTCATGGGTTTCGTGTTCACCAACTTTTGGGGTGTAGTTCTGTATTCTAGACAAAGAAAGAATGTATATGATTTAGGCTTTTAAATTGGTCCAATGGGATTTTGCAAATACGGCACATTTACTCATTTACGAGACTTACGAGAAAGTGATGTCATTCTTGTTCCACTTCAGGCCCTGGACAGCAAATCTTTTTCTCCTCAGGTTGCTTTTTAGCTCAGCGCCAAACTTATCAGGAACACCACAG
Organism: Perccottus glenii; assembly: GCA_024416835.2. NCBI lineage: Eukaryota > Metazoa > Chordata > Actinopteri > Gobiiformes > Odontobutidae > Perccottus > Perccottus glenii. The sequence goes on along the minus strand of CM044557.2, from coordinate 18,461,635 downwards.
CGCGGTCGTTTCATTGCCCTGAGTGACACAAAACAGTCTTTTTTTACAACATGGTGAAAAAGGTGCATGTCTGTGCATACAAAAAAGCATTTTAAAACTTCTCACTCAATGGTCTTGGTGTCAAAGCTGCCAGTGACAGTGAGGCCATAGAATCTCTGCATGGTGGCAATAGCTGAGGAGATTGGAGTGCGGGGAGCGGAGAGAGTGGGTCCTTAAATCGCCAGGTGGCAGGTAGCCGTACTGCTGCAGCCATGACTATTGGAAACAGAGAGAAAATTTGGTTTGCACAAAACAACACAGAAAAATCCATTTCAGGAATCTCTGCTGATACTTTTGTTGTTTAACTAATCATTTGTTAGGGTTTATACCAGCTCATGACTCTACAATGTTGTATTTATGTTTCTGCAATGAAAACACATTCCACACTGACAGCAAGAATAAGCACTTAAATAATAACTATTTTGGTAATTATGCCAGAGGGAGGAACATCATTTCAGCTCATGCCGTGACTTCACAAAATAAATAAAGCTATTCAACAGTTATTGTTTGACACTATGAACCATGTTTAATTCAAACCTCAGGAAACAAAAAGTCCAGAAAGTTTTCAGCAAACTCAGCTTGAGTTTCAGAAAAGCCAACATGGAAAGTCCCATCATTACTCGCTTTGATTATGACATTTGTTCCAAGTGCACTTTTATTTTCAGTTGTTAAAGCTTTTTCATCTTTTTTCTGGTTTATTGGGAGAAACTGTGCCAACAAACAGCTTTCAGAAAGTCTTTTTTTCTGTGACTGGAGCTAAAAAAAAAGGTCCATTGATAACTTGTTTGCAGTTGCTTTAGTATTTACTTTTAACCTTTTAGTTCTGTTTAATGATTAAAAAGTGACATGTACAGGTTGTTTCTCCAAATGGACCACCTAATAACCATAAAAGTGATCTTTGGTTGGTTTGGTTTGCAGATTAAATGCAGGCCTAACTGCATCTGAAGAGGAGGACAAACACAGCAGTGGATTGGGAGTGTCCCAGGGTGAGACTAAGGCCTTGGGCAACCTCAGCCAGTGTCTCCAGCCGTACTGCAGCGTCAGTCAGTAATTTTACTGGGAATTTCTTCCTCATCGCATCCAAACCTCAAAGTCAGACTTTGCCACTATACTCATGTCTCTGTCCTCGCCTCATCACTCCACACTCTTTGCAGCTCCTCAATCTCTCTCTTATGGAAAACTCAAATGCGATGGTAAATACTTATCACGCCACACCCAGAACAGATAATTGGTGTAAATCTTACCGGATTTTGTCTGTAGTGATGCAACAATTTAATACTGGTGTTGGTTTACTTTTGAAACATAATGCTATATCACTAACACTGGCTTGCATTCGTGACTTAGCAATGTTAGCATGGCGCCAAATTATGTCACACAAATAAAAACGTACCCTTACCAAATACAAAATATTAATCTAGCATCTTGGACAAACCCAAAACATGAACCTAGTCCTACTTCTGGAAGTTAGCAGCATTTATGGACAGTTTAGAAAAGTAGTATTGGAGAAGGTGTGAGGGCCCAGTGTTTATAATTACATTGGTGGGGACATGTACCTACTGTCCACACACAACTGTATATAATCAGTAAAAGTGCTGGTCTGTATAAAAACAGAATAAAAACTGTATAAAACATCTCTTTATTGTATGGAATGCCCTTTAAAATAAGTGACACTTGTGAATAGGCAGGCATATTCCACATACTCGGGAGACCTGGGTTTGATTCCAGGCTCAGGTCATTTGCCCAGTGTCATTTCCCTCTCTCACCATGTCTCCTGTCTAGATAGGCTACTATAAAGTAAAGGAAACTAAAATTTAAATAAATAAATCTTTAAATAAATGACACTTTGGGAGGCCTCTGTAATTTCTAATGTCTGCCGCTTTGTCTATCATTGAGAGACATGGAGGTCTGAGTGGTTAGACTTCCATCACTGAATGAGCCTTTTCTGGTTCTGACTCACCCATGGAGCTCCCACGGACACATAAAGGTTCAGTGTTACTGTTCATCAGCATGAGTGCCAAAGTGAGGAGCACAAGAAGGGAAGGCAGAGGCTAGTCAGGTTTAGAGGTTGTACTACTTATACGGTCCCTCTAGTAACTGTTGATTGAAATTATGACTCTCATGTAATCAGACATCAGGCAGACATTTTACTGTAAAAAATAAAGCACGTATTCATTTTCTCACTAAACATGGCTCAGTCAAAAGGCTGCTATTGACTGACACTGAATACGTGTTTTAACTTTAAGGCTCCCACACCTCTTGGATGGGTGCCATATGTGGTTTGACAAAGTCTAATTCACCAGTACACCTGGCTATTTTTAACTACAGTTATGAGGTGAGTAACAAACCAAGCAGCAAAGAGCGGAAACTGTCACAGTTTACAGCAGCATAGGAGCTGACAGTTCATGCAAATGCAAGTCTTTGAAGTAAAAAAGGTAAAAAGCATGGAAAAATGTTTCAGTCACAGTGGATCCTTTAATTACTAACCACAGAGTAGAATGGACTTGAGGTACCAGCCAAGCCCTGACTTTTGAGAGAGCAGCTCATGTATGGTGACTATTGTTTAGTGGAAGACCTACAAGCATAAAGCAATGGTTGCTATGGATGTCAGAGCCGTGCAAAGGGCAAGAAAAAAGTGACAGGGTTTATATTTCAGAAAAGAAAGAAGTCAGTTGTTCCATTTGTTGAAAGCCAATGGGAACAATGATGGGAGTCTAAGCATATGCTGGGTATACACATAGCACATATATATACTATGCCTCTGTGTCCAAGGTAGATAAATCTGTGGATATTAGATCATTAGTGTATTAAATTAATTGATTACTGCCGTGCCATCTATTATTTGTCTGCTTAAGTCTCCTCTTCCCAACAACAGTAATACTCCATGACACATCTAGGCCAGTGTTCAATAACCATAATAGTTCTCAACTTTGGCTCTGGGCTCAGTCAAGAGGAAATTAAGTAATGAATTTGAATGTTACCTTATTTCCTATAACACCTCAAAATCCTTCCTCAGGAAACTGTCAAAAGACCACCCACTGGTGTTAACCCAAAAGCGGATGCTCACTCTTCCTCCCTTTGTCACTTCCTCAGAATAAGAATAAGTTAAGAAAATGCTTATATCCATTAGTTGAAGAACAGATGAATAGTATAATAATTGTTACAGTGTGATAGTTTGATCATGTCTTTTGTGTCCCATTTTATCTAACTGCTTCTTTCCTTTTCTCCACATTGCGTCATCCTCTCAGCCACAATGCCTGCCTTTCTGGTCTTTAACAGTGTCCTTACTGTCTTCCTACTCCTTGATTGGTGTTCATCTGTCTTGCTTTGTAGTCTGTGACTCCAGCTTCAGACTATTCTCGTGCACTTTTATGAATGTGAATTTGTAGAAATCATTGTAAGTTTGGCGGGATGTGGGTTGAGAACACACCAAAGGATTTTACGGTAAAACAATAAAATCTTGTCCACTTAAACAGTGAATCCCAATACTTTTAATTTAAAATGGTTTTATCATTTGTACTTTTTGTTGATTAAAAGACCAACTTCACACAGCAGCAGTAGCTGAGGGGTATGTGGGTTATAGACTGACTGCAATGCAATAGCAGGTTTTTGACATAAACAACAACATAACAGGTTTGTTGTGACTTTCTTTGGGTTTCCTTGTGCAGAACAAACTAAACTACAAACTAAACTACTGCAGATCAAACTATGGCGGGTGTTTTTTTTTTCACAGATGCTTCAGAACCTCCAAGACTGTAAAACCCACCTCCCCCAGTCGGTTTGACCATAACTCAGGACAGATGTCAACTATTACATTTGCCCATCCCTCTACTTTACCATTCCCACAAAATTCGCCTCTGTCTCTGCCCTTGACCACAACACAAGCTCATGCATTTCTTTCTCATTTGCTTGCTCTCCAACTCCTTTGTTTTGCCATCTCAGCGATTTCTCGGTGTTTTTATGAGCGCTAGCCTCATGATGTGCTGTTTCCCTTAACCCAGGGTCACAGCCCTTCCCGATTCCAAGCGCAGCGAGGGGGCGGCTGTTGTTGACACACGTTGTAGCGGTTAGAACACAATCAACATTTACGTTTATAAGACAGAATAGATTTTGTAAAGAAGCTTCAGAAATATTAGCCTGCACAGGCCCTTTTGACTAACTGGGGGTCTTTTCTTTTTCAGTAGTCTGACCCCTTTGTGATTTGTTTATCGAGCCTGGCTAAAAAAATAAAATAAAAATAAACGCCCAACGTCAATGTCACATATATGTAACAATTGCAGAAACATGTTATAAGTGATCGATTTGGTCTATTTTATATGCCACATTATTTTCCTAAAAGGAGAAACTGGTCCGTGTTCTTATGGGTTAAAATGTTGTTTATTTTAAGGCCAAATTATTTTACTTAACAGTTAAATTCTACGGGCTATCAAATTGATTCCATCTAATGTTTGTTAAAAACAATGCTACTTACCTCTGGGTTTATCTGTCGCTCCGTGGCGCCTTGTGCGCGCAACTCAAACACCAGGACCAGGAAGAGAACTCGAAGTAGACACTTAAGCCGGGGGGCCATCTCTTCTTCCCAAAAAAAAAAAAAAAAAGATACAAAACAAACTACTGAACTTGGAACGGTTATCTTCACTGTGTTATTTGTCAAAACATATGTAAAAGATAGTCCATTAGGAAGCGTTCTCGCAGGAGGGAGGTCGATGTGGCGCTGCTAAGCAAGCAAACCTTCCTTTCAGAGTTAGGATACGAATAATACGTGTCTAGCTAGTGCATTATTTCCGCAGCTGTAACTTGACTGGGAGCCGAAAGTGGACACGATGGGCCTGGAGCTAGTGGCAAAGTTCCTCCAAAATGTAGCCAGTGCTTTGTTCCAGTTGTGCCGCAGCCTACCGGTTTGTTTTCATGAAGAAGTCTTAACTCGTCCTCTCTCCTATCTCAGATGATTTGTTTCCCCCACTAGCCCCCTCTACTCTTCCTCTCTTCCCCTCTCTGCTGCAGACGTGGTAGTTTGATTCGCGCAGGAAAGTGGAGGCTTGTAAACGTCCACTCCTCCCGCTGCCCGCCCTCTGACCCTGACACGAAGTGCAGGTTACAGCTGACCTTGGCATTAGATTTGGCTCTGCTGGCTTAGTCCTTGGCATTCAATGTAAAAATGTTATTGTGTTAAATGGGTCATTCTAGAATTACAGGACAATTGGGCATCAAAACCTTTAAAAAAATCTAACCTTTATTTTATAATTTTTTTGTTATGTATTTAAGAAAAACAGGTTATAAGCCATCAAAAAATGATTTGTCTCGCTTTAGCATCAAATACACACTTTATGAGATGTTGTATTTGTTGTGCGTTTAGTGGAACCCGGTTATATACTCAGGAACCTGAAAAAGTATTATATATATATACTATATATATATATATATATAGTTAAATATATTGATGATGAAACTAATTGTTTTGACAGTTACAAGTTACACTTATCAACAAAATAATACAAAAAAGTGAATTTAAAACTTGTTTTAATGGTTATAATATTTGATTGGATTTGGATTTGAACAGATTTAGTTGGATTTGAAAAGGTTTTAGTTGGATTTGAACATGTTTGAGTTTTTGTTGGATTTGATTCAAACAGGCGTTGGTTGGATTTGAACAGGTTTTAGTTGGATTTAAACAGGGTTTAGTTTTAGTTGGATTTGACAGCGAACAACATTGGGTGCCTGAGATCTATTTGGTATTTGAATAATATTTTGGAACACATTTTCCTAGAACTATGTTAATATTTTTTTCTCAGGACAAGTATCACTTACACAACAAGTGCATGTGTTAGTGTTTTGTGAATGGATTATTTGAACTTTCATGGGTGGGACAGAAAATGTCCTCCAATTCTGGAATGACCCAACTCAGCTGTTCATGAGGGCAAATCTGGACAATTATGTGGCCTATATTTTATTAGTTTAGAACGATCAAATGTATAATTTAAGCAAATTTAATTTAGGCTATTTATTAAAATTACGTTTTTCTCTAAAATATTTTAAACAATAATAATATTTATCTATATTTCCGGACCGTTTAGGCAGACTTAGTTTCAGTTAGGTTAGGAAATTGCGCCCTCTAACGTAGTACATGCGACATAATCACATATAGTCTACCCTTTGTCAGCACCACGGCTCGATTAATGCCCCGGTCAGTGAATGTTTAGAATTAAGCCACTGTCAGCTAAAAGACTGTGCTTTGACGCTGTTTCTTTTGAGAAGCATTTGGGAGCTACACAGATAAAGATCTTGATCAGGAAACTATCACTTTAGTGATTCCCTATCTTGTTTTACAACAAAGACCCTGTCATCTTTAGACGTGCTACATGTGTTGAGCTTCATCTACATTTATTGAAGCAGCAAAAAAAAAACAACAGATGTGTCCAGAATGCTAGATTAGAGTCATCTTTAATTTTTTTCAGGGTTGCTTGTAAAATGCAACATGCTGTGACTGAGGCACATCTTTTGTTATTTACCCACTGCTCTCACTAATGGTTAGTTGTGTCTTGAGTCTATGACATTGATTTATAACATGCAAGCATAGAGGTGAGCATGATACCTACAAACAAATTAATGAAAATCAAGTAAATTCAAATATTTAATACTGCGAAAAATGAAAATACAGCTTCCAAGAGACAGACATCAGACATTTGTTATACTATGTTTTCTTAGGTTTAGTAACCAAAAGAATATTACAGATACACTGTGCTGCTTCTAAAGTCAAGACAAAACAACAATACTTCACAAAGTTTAAGGTCAAAGGTCACACCAAAGTCATCACTCCACTGATGATAAACACTGTGCTTCTGGTTTTACAAGACAATACAGTCAAAAGTAAACCACTTTCAATGACCAGTTTATCTGAACTACACAATGGATGCACAGACACTTTGTGTTAGTCTAATCTAGTTTTTTAACATTTTTTTTTATGATATATATTATGTGAATGTTGCTGAACTAAAAAAAAAAACATCCAAATTAGGATGTTGAACTAAATGTATTGGACAAAAAAACGATTTGATAAGCAAAAGAGAAATCCGATTTGACATAAAAACTGAAAAAAATTATCTTTTCGTTTATGTAGTAAGGTAATCCAAGTATGCAAGTGTTAACATGACTTACTGTAGGTGTGGTATGACATGAAACAAAGTTTTTACAATAATCTCTTCTTGAATCTGAGCACCTCCAAACAATTAAAGACATTATAGAGGTAATACCACTTTTTACCATAAGCAGCCTCACTGGGCATACAGTGACATCGATTTAATAGCTTTATCTTTATTAAGCAGAAAATTACAACAACAAATTACTCCGACTGTCAAACGGACAGCTCCATTGATGTTTTAGGAAGCAGCACTACACAAAACTAGTGCATACAGGTATACCAAATAGTAAGCAATTATAGATAACAAGAATGAAACACACTTCTTTATGATTCATCCCCTTTTTGCGGATCAGCAGGAGTTCTTGACTCCATCCTGGACCGAGCAGATGATCGCACAGACCTTGCAGACTCATTATCTCCGAGATTTCCAGAGGGTGGGCCATGAGTTGTCTCAGTGCTGGTGTTGAGGAAGGTTTTATACTGGTTCCAAAAACCTGCAGAACTCCTGGTGGCAGGGACACTCAAGGAACTCATAGGAGTAGAAAGCTGATCAGAGGTGGAACGGCTGCTACGAGCTGGTGGACGTGTTTTTGATAATACTCCATGATGTTTCATGTGACCCTAGAAGCAAAACATCAAACACAAATCAATTTATTATAGTTGATGTTGTTTTTTTTAAGTCAGGAACACCACTTAACTTTTAAAACGTGCTTTGAGTTAAGCAAGGTATTAAGCCAAACTAACAATGCGGTCTTTAATATTTTAGTAAATAGTGTATTACTATATAGTCATGAAAAGATGATTTTTGTACCTTCAGTCCGCTACGGCTTGCATACTCTTTTCCACATTCAGCGCAGCAATAGGTCTTCTTTTCTGGACGAGACATAGGTGACGGGAGTGTTGGAGTCAGGCTTATGGGTACAGAAGTATCAAGTGCTTCACTAATCTCCAACTTGTCTTCCGTTTCGTATGATCCGAAATTAAAGTGCTGCTGTGTTTCTTTAACAAAACAAGAAGCTCTTTGAGCACTGTTTACTTCACCACCAGGGTCTGCAGTCTCCAAAGCAGATGGTGTTTTTGAATCTTTGTCAGGCACATTCACATGGTCGTGCTTTGGTGTTCCAGGTTTAGAATAATGTTCTATCTCTGCTTTTATTAATTCAGGCGTCTGAGGCCTGGAGTCGGAATCCAGGATTTGTGGTGCATTAACATGAGAAATTTCTTGACTCTGGATTGGATCTGGTAAGACTTCAGAAGAGGTAGATGCCTCAGCCTCTCCACAATCCATTACCTCATCATTTGAAGACATAGTGGTTTTGGAAACATTGCATGCCATTGGTGATGAGGTAGACATAAAGACGTCGGCAGCGGACAGTTGTTGAACACCATCACTAACTGCAGTGCCCTGATCAGTTTCCTGGGGGTCTGACATGAGCATGCTACAAGGCTGCTCCCCACTGCTTGAAGGTGTGGTCAGTGTATTAGGGTGTAAGAGGGAGTCAAGCTTAGATTGTGAGACATGGTCTGGACTTGTAGATCCTGACATGCATTGATCTTTTGATTTCATATCATCAAAGACAGTGACAGTGGGAGATGCTGAAGTCGGATCTTGTATTAGAAGTTGGACTCTTGGGGGGATCGTTTTCAGCCAAAGGAGGTGTTTCACTTGTGCCCGGGTTAGTGGACTGGCTCTTAGATTGGGACATGGCTTTATTATTACACTCATCTGAAATCTCAGCTAAAGGATCTTCTGAACTATCTGGGGGTAGCTGCCCGCCAAGGTGCATACGAATGTGGTGTTGAAGCACAAGGGCATTAGTGAACTTGCGTTGGCACAATGGGCAGGAGTTTTGGACACGAGCATTGGCCGGTCGAGCGTGGTGAGTCGCTAGATGTGACCGCAGACTTCCTTTGGTAGAGAAAGACCGTCCACATAACTTACATGGGAATGGTCGCTCACCAAGGTGCGTAGCCTGGTGCAGACGCAACGCTCTGGGACAACTCATCACTCGCAGACAGACACCACATTGGTTGGTTACTAAATTACTAGTTAGACCTGTCACATTTAACATTGAGAGCTGCCCCCCTGCTATATTGCCAGATCCATTTGCATTCAATCCCAGAGCAGCAACCATGTCATGGGTAACCAGTGTTGACGATGTTGGGGATGCCATGACATATGTTGTTGATGTGCTAGCATTTGTGAAACAACTGTTGGTTGAACCTGAAGAGGTACCCGAACTGCTAGAGAACCCCCATGGAGATGAAGAATGAGGAGACACCTTCTCCAGTTTCTCCACCAGTCTTTGCAATTTGGATGTTTCAGATGTAGGTGTTGAAGTGGTTATAGATGAAGGAAGGGAACATTGTGCAGTGGTAGATGGACATGACGGTCTAGCTAAAGAGGAAGATGTGAAAGTAATTTGAGGATGACTGGATGAAGTAAGGTGGTGCAAGCTTGAATTTGAAGGTAATGGAGTGCGCAGAAAACCCAAGGCAGGATGATTAAAGATAGAGGAATGAACAGCAGGTGTAGAGAAAGAAGAGGAGCTGGATGGGAAAAGGAGCTTAGAGTGTTGGGCCAGTTGGGAGTAAGCTGCAGGAGAAAGGATAGGGACATGGGGAGGAGTGTTTTCATCACATTGCTGTTGCTTGGAACCCTTGAATCCCCCTGTGGGTGCAGAAGATGAAGACAATGAAGGGTTGGAGAAGAGTGAGGTAGCTAAAGCAGAGGATGCTGAAGAAGAGACACTGGAGGAACTGGCTGTTATAGAAGCTACAGCAGCTGCTGCTCTATTAAGTTGTAACAGAGATTGTGATATCAAAGCCAAATTCACACTAGGGGGAAGAGGTAAGGAAGAAGGGGTAGATCTTTCGGACACCCCTCCTGAAAAGGTAGTACTTGTGCCACTGACCTCAAGGTTATCAGTGCAAGGGTCTTCCTCAAACCTACTTTTTCTCTTCTTCTGAAAAGTGTTTCCACTTCCACCACTGCTCACTGTCTGTCCTATATCTGAACCTCCACTGCTCCCCAGTGCTACTCCAAAAATAGATGGTGGAAGCAATGAAAGTGATAGCTCTGGGTTTTGCTCCCGATGCCGTAGAAAATGCACTTTGAGGTTACCTCTAGTTGTAAAGCGGCTAAAGCATACTGGACACTGGAAGGGCCGTTCTCCTGTGTGTGAGCGTAGATGTATCTGCAGGGCAGAGTCACTGTTGAACATTTTGCCACAAAAGCGACAGACATGTTGAAAACGGGCAGAGTTGGAGCTGGATGCAGAGGAAGTATCTGCTCCAGAGAGGGACTGTTGGGTGTGTTGAACTGTAGATACTGATGAAGGAAGGGAGTTTAGTAAGGATAGACTACTTTGCCCAGTCACTGAGGCTGTATTTGGAGACTTTTCATGAAGATAGCGACTGGGCAGAGCTAAGGAGAGGGCGAGTGGGTATGTTGAGGGAGTCATGGGAGTGGAAGGAGTGGAGTGAGTTGAAGATTGAGGAGTAACTTTCAGAAAGCCATGAGCTCCAGCACTCCCACAAGCCCCTTCCACTGTACCTTTGTGAGGTTGTAGGATTTGAGACAAAGAACTGCTTGGTTTTGGGGCTTTGTTGGCTGCCTGAGAGGGAAGCAGGGAGGAGAAGCATGCCAGCAGAGGAGCCACAGATGTGGGCGGTTGACTTGCTGATGTTGGGGTTGTTGGGCTGGCTGCTCGTTTGTCGCCTTCGAGGCAGAGCTGGGGAAGAGTTGAGAGAGACTCTTGGGAAGGTGTATCTACGGTGTAGGAGGCATCACCCAGACGGAGCACCTGCCTACAGATCTCCTCCGTGATCTGCATCTGGTGGATCTGCCTTTGCTGCAACACTCGCAGTTCTTCAAGGATCAGGGCGATACTAAGCTGGGCGCGAGATGGAGCAGTGGAGGCGGATGTCACTCCTGGGCTGGGGCTGGGAGTAACAGGACTAGGGGGACCCTCAGGCACACGGCTGGGACTTCCAGGGTGAGGTGGGGGGCATAAGGAGGCACATGGTGATGATGAAGAGGAAGTTGTGGTGGCTGATAGCCCCAACTTGGGAGAGGCCATCTTTGAGTTGCAGAAAGTTTGTTTGAGTGAAGATGTGGAAGTGCAACCAGGAAGAAGCTGGGGTGCAGATGTTCTCAAAGTCTCTGGTGAAATGGAGCAATGTTGTTTTATGACAGGTCGACTTGTAGAGCAGGCCACTGAAAGACTTTCAGTAGGCAGTGAAAGACTGTAAGATCCTTCAAAAGGTAGACGGGAATTAGGAGGCAGCAATGATCTTTGAAGAGAGGAGGAGGAACACAAGGAAGAATCTGGGATAAATGAGGAATTCACTGCCAACTGGGTATCTAGAAAAATTAAAGAGAATTTAAACATAGTGAAAAATTAAATCATTATGAAAAATACAACAAATTATCAGATAAACTATTTCATATGGTTTGTATTTAATTGTGAACAAATTAACACATAATGATCATTACTTTTTGGAGGTTGGTAAAACATACTAAACATCAACCACTTGAGCTGCTCTTTTCTTACTTTGTCCTGTCTATCCTCATCAAGTGCACTCTCACTGCTGCTGTGGCCACACTGTATGCAGACTACACATGCTTGCACCCAAAAGTACACAGCGATTTCACAAGTGAAAATACACAGTTCCAACACAGAGGACCCCAACTCATTCCCAGGACAGCATGAGACAACATACCACAACCCCATTCTAAAAAATGCATTCGCAAAACTCAAAATTCTGTCATCTTCTTATTTTTAATCTGGATCTAATATTTTGACCCTTAGCACTCGAGTCAGATTTGTTTAGGCACACTGTACTTTGTGTGATCAGCTCAAAGACATAACCTTAAATAAGCTGGGCATTCCTGATATACTATAGTTAAGGGGCAGACGGAGGAAGAGAAGTGGGGTGTAAGGAAAACAAAGAGGCCCTGAAAAGACATCTGGCTGTCAATACATTGGCTAAAAGCAGAAATGTACTCAAACATTTCAAATCCGGTAACTTGAAAGGACAGACACTTGCACATACACATATTCACTGCTTCACAGGTATGCTGATGCTTCAGTGCCCAACCACAAAGCTCAAAAGGCCCAAAGGGTTTAAAGTTACATTAGTTTTAACACCAAATACCAGACTTGAAGACCTTTCCATTATTCATGTTTTTTTTACCAGTTATCTATCATGCTTTTATAATTGATTTCTGTGTGAGAGGGTTTGGCCTATGTCTTTGCACCTGACAGTGACTTCAGATATTCAGATCATATTCAACTTATGTCGCTTGGAAAAATAAGAACTATCTGCTTTAGGAAATTAAAATGAAAAACAAATTCTAATAAACATTGATTATTCTGAAACCAAAAGAAACATCATCCTAGAGTATACAATATGCTTTCTATAGAGTCTAATTCTCACCATTCTCAATCCGATTGGCACCAGAGGTCAGGCTCAAAAGCTGCTGGGGTTGTTTCTGTTTCCGACGGGACATGCCTCTGCAGGACTGGACCAACGCAGGGGCGCACTGGCCAGCACACAACCTTTATTTTGTCTTTCTGCACACCAAAAAGTAGGCACCTAAATTAATAAAAGTTTAAAAAAAATAAGTATATCTCTCAAAAAATTGATGTGATGCTCCAGGTCAGTTGCTTATGAAAAGGCGTGTCCACATTGGTGGCATTGTGGTGCAGAGACAGAAAAGTCGAGCATATTGAAGACTAAAGAGCCAGTTGACATGTGTGACAGTTTCTCTCAACAAGTCTCCCTTTTCACAAATCTCACCATTGGCTCTCCTTCCCTTTCCCTCTTTCATTACACGCACACACAGCTCACTTGTTCATCCTCTACTTTACATTCAAATGGCGAGTGAATGCTCCTTCTTTTCAGCCAAGTGTCCACTGCCTTTTTAAAGAAAACCCTTTTACAATGAACTTTATCACACAACAGCCATTCAGGTTTGTCATGTCATACGTAAAACGTGTTGCTTTGTGTGTAGCTTTGGCTGGAGGGTCAGCACAAGAGAGAATCTTGTGTGCACAAAAATACATTCGAAATCACAAGTCTTGTTGAACACAAATCTGGTTATTTGTGTCAACAACGCTGTGTGGACACCTATTATAAGCCTGCTGCCTCTGAGTGTAATCCCAGTAAACAGTGCGCCTAAATTCAGTGGAATTTGCAACAATGGCGTTGAAGGACCATAGCTAACATCACCCTCTCAGAGCCTCACTAACACATAAGGCCACTGACTGGATGCACAATGCCCCCTTTTTACCCACATCACGACTGCTTACCACGTGGAGCAAGGTGCTGTAAAAGGACACAGCTCAGAGTGAGGAAAAAAAATGTATGACATAAACATGTGATTAACAATAGAAATCTAGACCTCAAGCAGAAAAAGGGCAGTGTTGTGCCTTTTACAATAAATAACTCAATAGATTATCATACTAATTTTGTGTTAAAGACAATGAAAATGATTAACAAATGATGCGAGTTAAATGATGCTACTAGTGACCAGCCTGTTAAATTGTGTAACTTGGCCAGAATAATAAATAGTCTGGAAACGGACATATGATGGATTCGATCTAGTGGGTTGTTTCGCATGTTTTGTTTTTACCAATAAAACATCTCCTTGATAGAGTTATTGAAATTGGTAATACCAAATACAAAGTACATTAAATATACATTAATAATTAAAATAAATGTAAGCCATAGTGCAATAAGCGTAACTCTATTGTTTTGAAAAGACAAGAAAAACTCAACTCTAAAGCTAAAATTGTATCGTATTTCAAGTTAGTAGGCTATGTTGTTTTATTCGTATCTTTGTCGTGCCATTTTGTCAGTAGGCTACAGATGCCAACGACGTCTAGCTTTGGTTTTAGCTAAATACAGCAAAAACACAGCTGTAGGCGCGCTACTGTTACGCTACTGTACGGCGACCTGTTGCGCGCCAGGCGCGCGCCCACATCATAACAAGTTATGATTCATAAAATAATATGACTTCTCAAAAAACAATCCCGGATGTGCATTTCCCTCATAGACCGCTCGTCGTCGACACAACCCCTTAAACACAAACTGATAAGACTTACCATGTTGGAAATGAAGATATTTGGCAGCAATATTTGTGGCAAAAGTCAAAAAGCAGACGAGGTTGTGCTGGTGAGATCCGTCTCTCAGCCGGGACACTGGCGCAGCATTTCCCTGTTCACTCCCTGGGATGCGCAGTCGGACAGCCGCATTTTTTTGGTTCAATTATTTATCCCCGTCTCCAATGGCGGTTTTAAAACACTCTTGGGGCAAAGGGTTTTCATTTCTGGATGTTTTATTTCGTGTACACTCACGGGAAAGCGAGACAGCCTGTGCAGGAGCTATAAGCTAACCTTTCGGCAGCTATACGCATTAAGGGGGGGATTATTTTCCACCGCTGCCTCGTCTCTTTGTACTTGAGGGCCTGCTCTTGGTCGGCCTGTCTGTTTCCTCTGCGGTACCGTCTGTCTGTCTGTCTGTCCGGCTAGCTGTCTGTCTGCCTGTCTCTTATAATTAATGGCCCTTGCCGCCAGACGGTCCTCAGGGAAACAGTGGCCATGGTATTGGCTCTCAGTGTGCATCTCGCATAGGCAACCTCATACCTCCACGAGCTGCTTCAGTATACTCACAGTATTGTATACATGTTTGCAGTCTTAGTAGCTTTAGTAGGCTACACACTGACATTTTGTAGCAGGTTTATACTGGTAAAAGCCATATCAGAGACATTACATATATCATCTCATTAACTCTACAGGAGCAATTTATTATAACTGGCACAATTGTTCCATAATAAAGCCTACATGCAAGCTGTCTACAACAGTTTAATCATTGAAACAAGAAAAATGTAATATCCCTCTTTCATGTCATCAAACCAGTCCTGGACAGTTGCGTTTGAATTATGTCGAAACACAAAAAGGAAAACCAGCAGTGACATAGCCTGATATAGGCTAGTAGGCTTGCTTTAGGCTACAGTATTTATGTAACAGTAATGATTGAAATAATGTACTGTTCCCATACAGGGCTGCAAATCAAATCAATGTTCACAGTTCATGTCCTTCTTCAGGTGACATGGGTTTACACATTTTCTCTGGCCTTCAAATTTAATACCCTGCTCTCTTTCCACAGCTGTCTCTGGAGGGCACTGCCTTTCTCTTCCACAAGGGTTTCTACACTGAGTTGGAGTGAACAGTTTTTCTAAACTTCTGGATCAAGAGGTCACCTGTGCGTCCAGCAATCTTTAGTGTTTTACTGTAGGCTTTGCTAAAGGCTCAAGTAAAGTCATCCATTCCATGTAACTCTTGCCATCTCCTACTTTACAATTACAAATTATTAGTTTAATGAGATGGATAAAGTTCACTTTCTTACATACTTAATTCCCATGTCAGGATATATCAGATAAGACAGCCTCCCTAAGCAGCAGAAGATGAATAAATTAATGATGTTTTTTTTACCAAAGGTATGCTGATATGTTCAATTTGACACTAGTGCTTTCCAAATAATATAGCTTAATGAAACCCTCCCTGGAATAAAGGTCCTATCTAAGGTCATGTGATCTATGGCAGAAGCAAACACCATGAGGGAGGGATATCCTGCAGGATTAGCCTCCATTATAATCAGTCTACCGCTCATGGCCACAGTGTCACACGACCGGGACATCAACAGGTAACAGGATTTTCCTTTTTGTTCATATTAAGGAAAGAGTTGTAGGCTTTGATTGAACATTTTAGGGAGGTTCAAGTTAAGAGAAGGCATAGCACATGGAGGTGAGATAAAAATGGTCAAGGATGATCTCCTGATCTCTCAGCTATTAACCTGGTTCTGGGCCAAGTCAATCCATGCCAGGTCTATGTTACAACTCAGACAACCAGTTGGAAAATTTATTTTAACTTTAACAAGCATTTACTGGCAACTGTTCTTTTCTTGTTGGATTTTATCACAGTTCTCAAACAGGTCTTGGGATATCATTTAGGTCATAATGTATATCTGTTTCACTATAAATATATCTGTGTCTTATTCTTGTTTACTGTACATTTTCCAGTATTAATTTATAGAGCAAAGAAAGCAGGAGCACAGTGGTTAGTGGTTCTAACCTGTTGTCTGTTTGTTATCAAAATTTCTCTCTTCTGCTCTTTGCAATGAGCAGGGACCTCTAAAATCCTGGCTCACAATGGCATCAGTGGAAGATGACCTAACCTGTTCTGTGTGCCGGGACCTCTTTAGCCAATCTCATCCTTTGCCCTGCGGTCACAGTTTTTGCCCCTCATGTATCCGTGAAGCATGGGGCCAGTGCAAACGCTTCATCTGCCCTCAGTGCCAGGAGGAGCCAAGCGAGGTGCTGTGCGACTGCTGCCCTCCTGAGGCAGAAAAGGTGTCTGCGTCGTTAGCTGTGAAGACCTGCCTGAGGTGTGAGGTGTCTCTGTGCGCTGAACACCTACAGCCTCATCTGGAGAGGCCAGCATTCAGCAGACATCTGTTGGTAGATCCAGTGAGCGACCTCTCTCAGCGAAGGTGTCCAACTCATGCCGAGATATTCCGCTATTACTGCGCAGATGAGAGCATATATGTGTGTGGTGACTGTCTGCTGGATGGAGGCCACGCTGAGCACCAAGTGAAGGCCTTGAGACAGGTCGAGGAGGATCTCAAGGTGATGAATGCAATAAATATATCTATTTCCAGATCCCAGATATTACCATCTATTTCCAGCATATACATAAAATGCCTAAAGCATTTTAAGAACAATTAGTAATTAACTGTTAACTTGTTTTGTTTTAAGTCCCTAATTGTCCATCATTTTGCATTTTGTACTTAATTTCAGTAGCATTTTATCAAATGTGTGTGTAATACTTTTGCAAATATTGTAAGTTTCTCTGCGTCAACTATCAGGCCACATTGTGATAATAGTCCTAACATTACATTATAGGGCCCTACTCTACCAAGATCAATCTTGGTATTTTTTCTTACTGCCCTAATCTATGTCTTGCAGGTAACAAAAGCAAAGCATTGTTATACGTAATGCTTGTGCCATAATTATGTGTGATGTGTGTTTTTCACAGGCCATACTTAATACGCTGCTCCAAAAGGCAGAGGAAAAACTACAAAATGGTGAAAGAATCCTCAAAGAACACGAGAATATTGATAGCACTGTAATGGTGAGTAGTTACCACTCTAATGAATGTATTTAGGTCAGTATGTATCTTTACAGAAACAAAATATTAAATTGTTTGTTATGTGCAGAAGTCTCGAATGGAAGACGATGCTCAAGTGGAGCATATGGGCTCAGACCTTGAGGCCCAGGTAAAAACACTGGTCATGTCTCTGAGGGAACTGACCAAGAAACAGAGACAGCGGATCACTGACCAAGTCCACGAAGATTGCACCAAAGTGAGACAAGACATCAGCGATACGCTGAGCATCCAACACTACCTAGCCTCACTGCTGGCAGAGACAGACCCCTACCTGCTAATTTGGGTAGGACTCAGTGCTGATCAGACGGTCTTATGTTAGCCAATTAATCTTCTCAACAAGGGGTGTACCTTTGAGAAATGGATCACATTCTACTTCTGTGCACCCTGTGTCTTGCTAATTGTTTGTGTACTCTACATTGATATCACAGGCAGTATTGTTTTTACTTGATTAAAGCACAGTGTTACACTTTTTCTTAGCAAATAAAATAAACAGCAGATTGGATTGTTAACATGTTTTGATTAGTTATAACTTCCTCTGTTAGCTCTTTGTTTTAGCCAAGCACATACATATTTTTCAGTTTGTTTATTCACCAATGATTTTCTTAACTGTCCTCTGTCCACTTATTTAGGCCTTTCAGTCAGATGATACGAAGTGAGTCTTCACTTTACTCTTTGATGTTCTTGTGTTTGTAGTGTCCTTGTCCTTGAGTGCATTCATGTCTGTGGCTAGCCATGTCTCGATGTCAAAGACTAAATAGTAGCATGTAGTTCAGGATTAATGGGTATATGCCTTTTCTGAAATCTGAAGGCTACTGGCAGACCTGAACAGCCCACCTTTCAATCCTGATCCTGTCAGTTTGGACAGAAAGCCCATCCTGGAGGAAATAGAGAGCAAGTACAGAGAGTTCATCACTGCCACCCTGCGCTGCCTCAGCGAACTCAAGAGAGAGCTCTGTAAGTCCTGTTGGTGACCAAAATATTACTGTGTTATAAAGTGTTTAATAACATCACTTTGCTTTTGGTTGGAATATTAACACAAATACTCATAAAGAGTGCCTAAAGTGATAAATAAAATGTTAATACTGATTCCTGACTTTCAGTGACCAGTCCTTTAACTCTGGACATCAACACAGCTCATCCGCTTCTTTGTGTTGCTGATGACCTCCGCTCCATCACTAGGGTTAAAACCCGCCTCCCCTGTCCTGCTCACCCTGAGCGCTTTGACCACTGGCCTCAGGTCCTCACCATGCAGACCTTTGCCTCTGGGACCCACTACTGGGAGCTGGAGGCCGAGGGGTTCTGGGATATTGGGGTCTGCTACAAAAGTATTGGAAGGAAGGGGAAACAGGGTAATGCCTTTGGGAACAACAAGGTTTGTGTTTTCATCTAAATATATTATGACATTTACTCAAATGCTTCCTCATATTGTTGCATATGTTTTATTTGTTTTATCTTGATGCTAGAAAGTAAAACACAGTCAAATAATTAGCTTTAACATGGACAGTATTTGCTATGTTTTTGTCTCTATTTAATTTCCAGGTTTCTTGGAGCTTAACTCAGCAACACGACAGAAACTAGCTGCCTGGCACAACCGCAAGAAGACCCGCCTCACCTATCAAATGATAGGCAACCGAGTGGCTTTAGCAATGGACTACAATGCAGGCACCATCACCTTCTCTGAGGTGGGAGCCTTTGGAAATCTTTCCCACATACACACTTTCTCAGCTACACTGACTGAGCCAGTGTGTTTGGGCTTTGGACTGTACAAAGCTGAGCCTAACAGCTGCATATCTATCGTCAAACTTTGAGATGCCACCAAAGAGGGACCCAGATTTTCCTGCTTTGGAATTGAATGCCTCACTCTCTTCAATAAACAAAAAATGAAACCTCTGCAAATTAGTTTAAATTCAATGTAAACTTGTCCTAATGTAAAAGTAGAGGATTGACATTATTATGAGTAGCTTGTGATGGGAACGCAAACAAAGAAACTGGATATCAATTCTTTGCAGCCAAAGAATCATTTGAATTAAAAATGAAAATGAACTACCCAAATAAATAAGTTTCATATTAACTGTCTAATATGTTTCTGTCATGGGAATACAAGGAATGTCACAAACACATGATGACCAAAAAGGAGTATAATAGTACGTTTAACTTTGGTTACAGACAAAATAATGTCTAATTTCTGTCGATATGTAAAAGAAAAAAAAAATGGCGAGTGGGTGGATGAAGCGAGTGAGAAAGAAGCAAGCAGATAAGGGGTGGCTGCGAGATGAAGACACACTCACAAGGAGGTGAGAGAGTGAGACGGATCAGACGTGTGCTGGCTTTGTTGTGATCATTACTGTTTTGAAAGTGGAGCAAACAAGGACATTGGACAGAAGGAAGCATAAACCTGCTACTTGATCATTCTGTGGAAAGAGGTAATCACTTTTCTTATTATATGAAATATTGGTACTGAGCAGCACTGGAAAATAATATACACAGTTTAAAGTTTTAAATGTGTACAATTTACAATGTGTGTTCTATGGAAAAATATTGTTTAAAAAAAATACTTTTTAGGTTTAGTTACTGTGTATAATAGTGAGAGGGTGTGAGGGAATACATGTTGAGCGGGTTTGGGAGGGGTGAGGGGGTATGTGTAAAAAAAAATAAAAATAAAACAGATGGTCACTCAGTGGAGTTGTCCCCCATTCTCTGTCTCTGTTGGACTTCCTCCTGGGCCCTGCATCCTTCCCTTGACACTTATCCAGATCCTTACCTCATCTATTTTCCCCCAGTTTGTCTCATACCTGTTTAGTCTTTGCTCTTTTAGCTGATTGTCCTTCTCTCACTTTCTCTCTGCCCCCAGCTACGTCTCTTTGGCCTTCTTTTCAGCTCTTGTCAGTTTTATTTTTGCTGAAGAAATCCGTTGGAAGAGGCCTCTGCTTGTCACTGTCATCCTGACCCGTTCGACACAGTCAAGCGGCAAGTAGTAAACTTTAGAGATTTGGGATTTGTGGTGGACAAACGAGCAGACCGGAAAGGAGAAAACGAAAGGCTTTCATTGACAGCAATGGCCCCTGAACAATTCTGAATACTCCCTACAAGTGTTTTGGTTCTAGTCCGCTTCGGCTTTTACCACCCAAAGTTTCATTGATACCGTTTTATAATTTATTTTTCAGTTTCAGTTTAACCCCAAACAAAATTTGAAACTAACTTTAAACACACCAAAAACTGAATTTCTTGAAATATAGCATGTTTTTTTTTTTACTTTCAATTGTCCAGAGTAGTACCTAAATTTAACTGAACATCCCAGGATTGGTTATGTATCTCAAGACAGTCCTCTTTGACCTCTCTATACTGCTGGTTGTGCTTCTGCTGTGGGGACCTTTAGAGTCCAGGGGCCAGAATGACACGGAGCCCATCATCCTTGAGGGGAAATGTTTAGTTGTATGTGACTCCACTCCTTCGGCAGAGCAGGCCGGTAATGCCCTGGGCATGTCGGTGCGCTCCGGCTCGGGGCGGGTGGCCTTCTCTGCCAGTCGCCAGACAAACCACGAGCCCACGGATATGAGCAACCGCACAATGATCATCTACTTTGATAATGTGAGTGTTTAGGAAATGCTCTTCCAAAATTGTAGCAACAGAATTTGATTTTTAACAAAAAAAAAATGATTTAATGAGTGTCTCTTTGCAAATGGAGTTCTGTTAAATATGTAGCAATAAGCCACATAAACTTTGAAAATCTAAATGACTAAGAAATAACTATTTGATTCTAGGTAACCAAACAATAGAATAAGTACTGTATAATATATTGTGATTGTAACTATTGTAACTACGCTTCTCTCTAATATACTTTGTTATTCAGATTTTGGTGAATGTGGGCAATCACTTTGACCAAGAGAGCAGTATCTTCCTGGCACCAAGAAGAGGGGTCTACAGCTTCAACTTCCATGTTGTTAAGGCTTACAATAGACAAACTATTCAGGTTAGGCAACACAGTTACAATTTAGGCTCTTGTTGAAGTTGTGGAATAATCCTTCTAATGATCTTGTTTGTTGTCTTTTAGGTAAGCCTGATGGTGAATGGCTGGGCCATGATTTCTGCTTTTGCTGGGGACCAGGACGTGACCAGGGAAGCTGCCACCAATGCTGGCCTGGTAATAATGGAGAAAGGGGACAAAGCTTACCTCCGATTGGAGAGGGGCAACCTAATGGGAGGATGGAAATACTCTACCTTCTCTGGCTTCTTGGTGTTTCCCTTGTGAAGAAGAGCAGGCGGAGGTGTGGTTTACAGGAAATAAATGTAGAATCAGCTTGAAGAAAAGATCTTACTATACAGTGCATGAAAGCCAGTGTATTATGCAGGAAAACAGCAATGATTGTGCAAGTTAAACTTAATTGTCTCTTGTTTCAACTTAGACATAACTGATGGAATTGTATAAGAGATTGTTTAACCTTTACAAAAATATAATGTGCAATGTAGGCTTCTGTGTTTCAACTTCTGTATGTGAGAGACTCTGAGCTTTTGTTTCTTTAATCCACCATGTATGAAACACTGCTGTTCGCCACATGGCCTCCTGTTTATCTTAAGACCTTGCCAAGTTTGCTCTTGATTCTCCTGTGTTGTATGACTGTAACCCCTCAATATCCTATGCCAGAATGTCTATATTCTGCAACAAATGTTTATTTACAAAGAGATTTCTATTAAGTATCGATATTAAATTAAAATCTTCTAAATGTTAAGTATTCATTTTTTTAATCTTGCAACACAAGAAGAGCAAAGACCATGAAAACCCTGCTTAACGGCTTTCATCACTGTTTAGTTAGTCTTTCCTGCTCTCAGCCATGTGGAAATAAATGAGCTGATACAATAATATAATGACATATTAGGATATAATGATGAAGACAGTCTAATTTGCCTGCTTCTCACAATACTCTACTGAGTGCCATGGCAGATGTTTGTAAATATAGCTCTCACCAGCAGAGTTGGCGTTGGCGTGGCCCGAGCAGAGCAGCGTGTAAGTGGTGGATAGCGGATACTCCACGCAGAGTAGCAGACAGATGGAGGCTTTGGCGAGCAGACAGGCTCAACGCTGCAGGATTGCTATGGATAAAGTGTGTTGTACTGTCACATTAAGTCACTTGCGCATCATGACCCCACTTTCTCATTCTTTCTCTGAGTCTATGTCTGAAAACTCAAGTCATTTTAATTCTTAACATGGAGAGCTATGAGACATTTATTCACAACCATCCTGAAGAGATTTGTTGAATATAGCCTATAGGGCCTATATATAGGCAAGGCAAGTTTATTTATAGGCTATAGCACAATTCATACAAGTATAGCCTAATTCAAACCTAGCCTATAGAGGTTATGTTACTGTGGGGAAAAATATAGGCAAAATTTACTATTTAATTCAAAAATTGGGGGGAAAATCTTAAATCTCTTAAATCTTCTATTGTAGAGGTTACAGAGCCTATGAAAATCAAGGATGGAAAACCAACAAGAGAAAAATCAATGTACCAAATGTAGCCTCCCAAGATGCACTTTTTGTACTCTAAAGCCAAATGTGTAGGGCATAAGTTTAAGTAAAAAATTAAGCTATAGCTTAGAATTGAACTGTTTAAAGCCTAAAGCCAGAAACGCTAAATCAATGAACTAAGAACGAACCAGTTCAAAAGCTGGAATAAATCAAGTAATGAATGGGTGTCCACTAGAGGACACTAAAACACATAGCCTACAAGCTATATCAATGAAAATGGTTAATTATTGTTACATTCTATTAAGAATAAACCAATAAAATGCTAATATTGGATTCCCTTGATCTGAATAAAATAAAACACAAATATACACGACAATATTAATGTTTATTTAATGTGGGGCTTATTTTTGTGTTGGAGCTTGGGAGATAAAATTATGAAAAAGACGGCGGGTCATTCAGAAGACCACAAAGTTTATTCACACAACATTGTTTTCGCTGCATAAACAAATACACATTTTCCACATCGTAATGCTAGTTTTTTGTGTGAGGAGCACCTTGGAGTGTAAACGAGCTAAGCACAAGATCACTCAATCAAATGATCCAAGCTAGGCCGCATTTATTGCTTTCTCAACCAAACTTAGCATTTGTCCCACCCAGAAGACGCCATAAATTTTAGCGACAGCTATGTTAACCAATAAAACGTCCGTGTGTTGCCGGCTTGTAACCAAATCCACCAATCGTTGCCCGACGGACTATGAAGACACGCCCTCTACGTGGTCTCTGGCAAGAATGTTAGTTCCTGCTCTCCTCTGGCCGTTTCCTGTAATCATACAGTGTTGTGAGACGGAGAAAGCCATGTGTGTCGATGCAAAGGTAAATTTAGCACACCAAAATATTACTGTGAGCGTTAAGGGTGGTAGATTTGATAGTTATTTTCAGGTATTTTTGCCAAAAAATAGACGTAGGCCTACCGAAAGAGTATTGCGGCCTATCCCTAGTCTGAACGTAGACGGCAGTGGTTATTGTGGCACGCTGCTTTGGTTTGGTCCGGTTTGTTGATGAGGTTGAAGCAGTCCCGTAGACTCAATGGTCGGTAGGAAATGACAGGGAAGCAAACTAATCACTCTTAATCTACCATTTATGGTGTTTATGGACACCTATACGTTAAATTTGGTACACTGGCTTTTGTAACAGACACATCTTGGTGGCGGTACAAGCTAATGCTAACCTATGCGTTTGGGATAAAGACTGCAATACGAACAGAGCAAAGCATCCCATCTCACAGCATCAGTACCCACCTCACTGACTTCACAACTTACTCTTTCAATTCACTGGCTCGTCTTTACAGAGTTAACCTTTTGTACACTACTACTGAGGCGACTTTTCTCTAATCTTTAAACATTGCATTGGTACTGTTTTTTTGTTGAACATTGGGACATCACATAAGTAGTGACTTTAGACAGTATCTTATTAAAATATTTAAGTGCTCTCGACGAACATTTAATGTGTAGCGAGCTCATTTATTATAAAAACATATTTTTGTGTATTACCTCTGAAAATGTGAATTATAAGCACACAAAAAATCAGGTGGAAACATTGAGACCATGGTATCTGTTATTTTATTTTAAACTAATAACAAATTATTCTTAATGTTTTGTGTTTAATATTTTTTATCTCCAGTATTACAGTGTCTCTTTTTCAAAATCATATAGAACATATTAAATAGTTAATTACCTACACTTTTCTTATCTCTTCCAGTTTCCTTAATCAACGTGAAGAACTGGACCACTACCTTTTAGCTTCAGAGCGTTGTTGAGCCCATCTTCCTTTTGTGGAGGGGGCAAGATGGCAGATCCCATCATGGACCTCTTTGAGGATACACCCCTATTTAACTTGGACGCTATCTCGGATGACTCCTTTACTCAGGGATCCTCGGACCCTGTGGAGGAGGCCCTAAAGTTAGCATTGGGCCAGGTTGACCCACCGACAGAGCCTGAGCTCACTCCAGAGCTCACGGTCAACACTGGTCTTAGTATACCTGCAGCAGCACCTGTTATCCCAGACCCTGCTCCTATTCAAATGCCCACACCACAGCCTGTCCCAGTAGCAACTGCTCAGATGGTTTCTTTAGCGCCAGCTCCAGCTACTATTGAAACTGTTTCCATTGGCAGCAACACCAGTGGGGCCACTGGTAGCACTGTCCTGCTAAGCTCACCTCTGACTGTTTCCAGTGCCCCGGCGGTCACCACTGCCACCTCACAGCAGTTCACTCAGATAACTCACCAGCTTACTCCCCAGCAGCTTGCTGCCATCACACAACAGGCTGGTGGTAAAATAGTAATTCTCAAAGGTCCCCAGGGTCAAGCTCAGGTGCTGCAGACTGTGTCAGGAGCAACAGGCCAAACCAGTGGGAAGGTTATTCGAGTGTTGTCTGGCACGCCTCTCAAAGCTGGCATGTCTATTTTGCAGGGTGGAACTGTCTTGAATCAGACAAACCAAGGACAAACTCAAATCAAAGTGGGTACTGCAGGGGTTCAGAGGTTACTTCACTCTCCAAACGGGCCAGTCAAACAGGTGTTGTTAACCTCCATTCCCCAGCAGGTGCAGCAAACACAAGGCCAGTCAGTTCAAGTTCAGATTCCAGCAGCTGCCCAGATGTCCCAAGCCCAAACTCAAGTCCAGGTTCAACCCCCGACGCAGATCCAAGTCCAACACCAGCCCCAGACTGCGCAGATTCAGGTTCAGCCTCAGGTCCCAAACCAGGTGCAGCTCCAGCCAGCCATGCAGCCCCAAACACCGGTAAGTCACACTCAAAGATTGTAGCTCTGTCTGTGGTACCTGCTAATGGTGATAATGATTTTTAGGGAAGTGAAGCCAAGCGCATCACACTTGTTCTCCAGCAGCCATCTGCCCAGGCAGGTCAAGCTGTGACATCCCAGCAGCAGTCAGTCGCACAGGTTCAGGTAGCCCAAGGTGTGCAACAGCAGCAGCCCCAGACTCCAACTAGACTAGTGCTGGGTCAGCTTCCTGGAGGAAAACTGGTGCTACAGGGAAGCCAGCTAGCAGCCTTAACCCAGGCTCGTGCAGCTGGGCAGGCAGGACAACCGAAAGTTCTTACCATCCAACTGCAGGTGCAGCAGCAGCCCAACCAACAGGGAGGAGTCAAGGTAAAGGTTAACAGTCCTAATTAAACAATGTTTTTTTGATTTTCTTATTTAGTGTTCACCAAGTGTTCTTGGCTTATTACAAACATGCACATTTTACACGCTTTTTACAAAGGACTGTATTTATTTAGTTTTATTTTGCTGTTGAGGGCGTACCTTTCTTTCTTTTTTGAATGAATAGTACCAGCTGGTTTCAGGAGCTGGTAACACTGGTAGCCCACAAGTGTTGCAGATATCCCAGGGCCAGGGAGGACAGAGAGTCGCTGTGCCACTTAAAATGCTTCTACAGCCACAGGTATAGCTTCAAGATATGCTTTGTTTACCAAATTTATGCATAATTTAATTGAAATTGCAATATTTACATCTAAAAAAAAAAACTAGGCGAGCTCAGCATCCTCAGTGGGTGGCGCAGTTTCTGTGGTGAAGGTTATCAGCTCATCAACAGCAGGTACCTCTACTACAACCACAACTCCATCCCAAGCCATTCGCATTACTAAAGCAAGCGGCGAGCCTGCATCTGTGCGGCGAGTGGAGATCCTGTGTAAACAAGAGAAGGCCAATCGCATTGTGGCTGAAGCCATAGCACGGGCCAAAGCACGTGGTGAAAAGAACCTGCCCAGAGTCCTAAATCAAGATGAACTTCCAGCGACGCAAACGTCTCCAGAAATAGGCGGCACTGTGACTGTTGTTTCCACTACTAAGAAAAAGACCAGTGGAGGAGGGAGCAAGAAGAAAAGTCCTGTAGCCATCGGGGCAACACCCAAAATGGGAGCAGTGGCTGATAAAAAGGGCAAAGCAAAGACACCAGGAGGAACAATTACAGTGGTTGGAGGCACCGTAATGACTGTGGCTGGGAACAAAAGCAAGAGCAAGACAAAACCAAAGTAAGCAAAACACAGTGAGGTTAAAGGATGAGCTGAATGAGCTTTTCAG
This sequence comes from Perccottus glenii, assembly GCA_024416835.2. Classification (NCBI taxonomy): domain Eukaryota; kingdom Metazoa; phylum Chordata; class Actinopteri; order Gobiiformes; family Odontobutidae; genus Perccottus; species Perccottus glenii. The sequence continues at coordinate 18,434,665 of CM044557.2, read as the reverse complement.
AAATAAACTTTGTTATTCTCTCTTTTCCATGTAACCTTTTTCAGCACAATTACTCTAGTGGGAGCAAAGAAAAGAAAGCGTAATGCATCTTCAGACCACTCGGATGGAGAGCTAAGCCCTGCCTCACCTTCAGTGATGGAGGAGGACATGATCACGGTACAACCTTGACCCACTGTCAAACATCAGTTTACAAAACATGCAGTACAGACACCTTTTCCTTACCTTACTCACAACAGTGGTGTAATGTAGGCTATTGGTGTATAGAAAAAAAAGTATATTTGTCAGGAGTGTAAAATAGTTTATTCTGCCTAGAAGAGGCGCTCCAATCGTGTGGTAAAAAGGAAGAAGTACACAGAGGACCTGGACATTAAGATAACGGATGATGAAGATGAACAGGAAGATGTAGATGTAACTACAACTGCCGCAGCTGTGGCCTCCATCAGTGGCGTGACGGCAGCACCAATCACTCAAGAAATAGAACTGGATGGTGACGGATTGCCCAGCATGCAGTTCTTTGTGGTGAGAGTTTTCCTGTTAAAGTAAAGTGGGAGGAATTACGTGACTAGGTGTCAGTATAGCAAAATGGTAAATGTATATTATAAAATGTTTTTACAGGAAAATCCAAGTGAGGAAGATGCCGCTATTGTAGACAAGATTTTATCTGTGAGGTTAGCAAAAAAAGAGGTAGGTTTCATTGTTTCTCATGTATTTATTTATTTTGCATTGTATCACATTTTCTCCTTACTCAAATCCTGTTATACTCTTACAGGTGTCTCCAGGCCTGTACACTAATGCTGAAGAATTCTTTGTAAAATATAAAAATTAGTAAGTCTGCTTATGTCAATTACCTATTTAAATTGTGGCATTTCATTAGTGAGGCTTTTACATAAGCAGTATTGTTCTATTGTTCACAGTTCATATTTGCATTGTGAGTGGGCCACTATGGACCAGCTGGAGAAAGACAAAAGGATACATCAAAAGATTAAGAGGTTTCGGACAAAACACGCACAAATGAGGAACATTTTCCAAGAGGTACTTAGGCTCAAAGATGATGGGTGTTCAATAACTTAGCTTGTATTTTTTGATCAACAACAAGAGTTATTGTCTTTACTTATAGGAGGAGGAGCCTTTTAATCCAGACTATGTGGAGGCGGACAGAATACTGGATGTATCCCACAGTGTGGACAAGGACAATGGCGAGGTGAGGAACACACTCCTTTTTATTACAAAGTTAGTTTTTCCAGAAGCAAGTTACTTTCTTTGGTGCCACGTTTTTAGTCTTTAATGATTTACTTAGTAATGAGACCCTTTCCTGTTTTTCATGTGTCCACCAGCCCGTTGTTTACTATTTGGTGAAGTGGTGCTCTCTTCCCTATGAGGATGCTACATGGGAGCTAAAAGAAGATGTGGATGAGGGTAAAGTGGAGGAATTCAACAAACTTCAAAACAAACAACCTCGCCTGAAAAGAGTGGTTAGTGTACTAACAGTTTAAGCAGGCCTGCATAACTTTAAGCCTGTAGCACTGCGTAACCTTTAGCCCAAACATAGTGTCAGACACAGAAACCTCCAATGTAACTGTCCTGTCGCTGGGATGTGGTCTCAAACTTGCAGCTTGGATAGTCTCCTTGAAAACAGACGGTGTCTATTAAATGGTGCTGCTCTCGTAACAACACAGTCTTTAGAGGGATCTGCCCCCCCCCTCCCCACTACAGGCTAAAAGTTGCGCAGGGTTGTTTTAAACCTCTTTTTTAAATCTAAAAAGTTTACAAAGCGAGACATGCTTTCTTTTTTTTTTTATCAGGTAAGACCCTCTGCCAGTTCATGGAAGAAACTGGAAGATACGAGAGAATACAAAAATGGAAACATTCTCAGAGAGTATCAGCTTGAAGGAGTCAATTGGTTGCTCTTCAATTGGTACAACAGGTATTTACCTTCACTTAGATCTAATTCCGCGTGAAACATGTTTAGACGGTAGGTAAAGCAGCAGACCAGCCTCTTAACCTTGTGTAACACAATGTCATAATCTTAATATGTCCTGCACCATGTTTTTCAGACAAAACTGCATCTTGGCAGATGAGATGGGTCTTGGAAAAACTATCCAGTCCATTGCACTGCTGTCTGAGATTTATGCTACCGGTATCCAAGGGCCCTATCTTGTCATTGCTCCTCTCTCGACTATTACCAACTGGGAAAGGGAGTTCTCCACATGGACCCAAATGAATGCTATTGTGTATCATGGAAGCCTGGCCAGTAGACAGATGATCCAGCAGTATGAGATGTACTGCAAGGATGACAAGGTAGAGTAATTGTTAAAATGAACTGTCACTTGATTTATTATGTTACAAATATTCAACATGACTTATTTGTGTCTGCAGGAGCATTTGATTCCTGGTGCATACAGGTTTGATGCCCTCATCACAACATTTGAGATGGTGTTGTCCGATTGTCCAGAGCTGAGGGAGATATCTTGGCGTTGTGTTATTATTGATGAAGCTCATCGCCTTAAGAATCGCAACTGCAAGCTATTGGACAGCTTGAAAATGCTTGACCTGGTGAGTAAATAATAACTAAAAATGATATAGGCCATTTTTTCTTCTAACAAATTAATTACAATATTGCATTGACTTCTATTTTATACATATTTTATGTATTTTGTCTCTTTAGGAACACAAGGTTTTATTGACTGGCACGCCTCTTCAAAACACTGTGGAGGAACTGTTCAGTCTTCTTCACTTCCTCGAGCCTGCACAGTTCCCATCGGAGATTGAGTTCCTCAGAGAATTTGGTGATCTCAAAACAGAGGAACAGGTATATAATATACACACTTTGGCACATCTTTGGCCTATTTCACAAAACACTTACTTTGAGTATAAACCTGAGCTCAAGTTCATGCACCTAAGAGATTCCTGTTTCATAAAAAAGGATGGAGGTTAGCTTAACCTACTCTAAGTCTAGCTGAGTTCAGCTAATAGTTAGAAAGCCATAATCAGTGGCGCAAAAAAGAAAGGATTTACCATGCCATTGATGATCAAATTAAGGCCACCTAGTTAAAATAAAAGTCATTTGACCTAGGTTTACCTAAAAAAGAATGCTTAGCTTCAAAATAATTACTTATTTATAGCAGTGTGTGTGTATTAATTGTTTATTCTCATTTTCCTGTGAATCTTATCTATTGAGTGAGTGTAACTTTCAGTTACAGTCTAACTCTAGAAATTTTAAATATAAATAAAAGTGTGAAAGTGACTGTAAAACTCTTATCAAAGGGTTTAAATTGAATATACACTGTACAGAGACAGACTCGGTGTAATGAATAAATACTAAGTTTGGACTAACCCTGCTTTGAAATGGAGCTCAGGTTGTTCATACATCAATAAAAGGTTTTTAATCACCTAAATGCACATGTTACAAAGCTTCCCTTTTACTTGTTCAGGTTCAGAAGTTACAGGCCATCTTAAAACCAATGATGTTGCGAAGGCTGAAGGAGGATGTTGAAAAGAATTTGGCACCCAAACAGGAGACCATCATTGAGGTAGGTGTAAGCTATTACTAGAAAAAATATTCTTCTTCTTGAATAATTGTAGACAATAATTACATTACTTAACCGGGTTAGCCAAACTGCAACTTTGGTATAAAGGAGAACAACAATGTTTTATTTTCAGGTTGAGTTGACAGATGTCCAGAAGAAATACTATCGGGCCATCCTGGAGAGAAACTTTAGTTTTCTCAGCTTAGGAGCAAGCAGTAACAGCAATGTCCCCAATCTGCTCAACACAATGATGGAGCTTCGCAAGTGCTGCAACCATCCCTACCTCATCAATGGTTTGTATTGGTGTACATCCTTGATGCAGTATACCTTTTTATATACACTTAAACAGTGCAGAGTAAAATCTTCTTCCTAAAAGCCACAGTACTAATATGCCACTATAATTAACTTCCAACATTCAGGTGCAGAGGAGAAGATAGTAGCTGAGTTGCGAGAAGTGTATGACCCCACAGCCCCAGACTTCCATTTGCAAGCCCTAATTCGTTCAGCCGGCAAGCTGGTGCTACTTGACAAGCTGCTGCCACGCCTTAAGGCTGGTGGCCACAAAGTGCTCATCTTCTCCCAGATGGTGCGCTGCCTCGACATCTTAGAGGACTACCTCATCAACAAAAGGTGACGTTTACTTGTTAAGTGTCAGCAAAGTAACTGGGTTACACTGTTTAGTTAATGGAATAAGTTCACTGATGGCCTTTTTTCCAGATATCTTTATGAGCGCATTGATGGTAGAGTACGTGGAAACCTGCGTCAGGCTGCCATTGATCGCTTTAGCAAGCCTGACTCGGACCGTTTTGTCTTCCTGCTGTGTACCCGCGCTGGTGGCCTGGGTATTAACCTCACTGCTGCTGACACCTGTGTTATATTTGACTCTGACTGGAACCCCCAGAATGATCTGCAGGTAATACATCCACACATGCTATGTAGAATTTGTGTGTACATCTTTATATTGGTATAAGTATGTAAATATTTAATTTTCTTTCACAGGCCCAAGCCCGATGTCATCGAATTGGCCAGTCCAAGGCAGTCAAAGTTTATCGCCTTATCACTAGGAACTCTTATGAGAGGGAGATGCTGGATAAAGCCAGTCTGAAGCTAGGCCTAGACCGTGCTGTCCTGCAGAGCATGAGTGGCAACAAAGACAGCAGTGTTAATGGGGTATGGTGTTACTCTTTCATTTGGATCTATTGCTTTCCTTTGCTTTGCCTCTAAATATCTAAATTTAGAGTTTAACAGATGTTAAAAAAGTATCTTGGTCAACAGATCCAACAGTTCTCTAAAAAGGAAATTGAGGATCTTTTGAGAAAAGGAGCCTATGCTGCTATCATGGATGAAAGTGATGAAGGTAGTCGCTTCTGTGAGGAAGACATTGACCAGATCCTTCAGCGCAGAGCCACCACCATCACCATTGAGAGCGAGGGCAAGGGCTCCACATTTTCCAAGGCCAGCTTTGTTGCTTCAGAAAACCGCACTGACATTGCTCTTGATGACCCTGAGTTCTGGCAGAAGTGGGCAAAGAAAGCAGATATAGACATGGACACCATGAATCGAAAGGTGTCTTTTTAAATTTTATTTAATTAAGCATGTATTGGTATAATATTTTTTCAAAATTGCTAATGTTTGCATTTTTTTTTTTTAAATCCTGCTTTGCTCATAGAACACCCTTGTGATCGATACTCCACGAGTGCGCAAGCAGACTCGACAGTACTCCAGCTTACGGGGTGAGGGCGATATGTCAGATCTGGACAGTGATGATGAGTATCCACCTGCCAATTCCAGGCAGTCGCGGGCATCGAGACGTGCGGAACGTCACAGTGGAAGTGGTTATGGCCGCACAGACTGTTTCCGGGTGGAGAAACATCTATTAGTCTATGGGTACACTAAATAAGTGACTAAAAAATAATTTTAATTTAATTTTATTTAATTTTTGCTTTTTAATGTGAACATTTTCCTAATTATTAGTTGGGGTCGCTGGAGAGACATCCTGTCCCATGCCAGATGTAAAAGGCGGCTGAGTGAACGTGATGTGGAAACAATCTGCCGTGTGATCCTAGTGTTTTGTCTACTCCACTACCGTGGAGATGAAAACATCAAAAGTTTTATCTGGGAGCTTATTACACCGCCAGAGAATGGACGTGAACCCCAAACGTTACTCAACCATTCAGGTAGGATTTTCTATTATTTGAACTTTATTTGATAACATAAGGGTTGCAGTAAGAGAATAAAATTGTATTTCATGTAATGATGTTCCTTCCTAGGCCTGTCCATTCCTGTTCCCAGAGGACGGAAAGGGAAGAGGGTAAAGGCCCAGAGTACCTTTGATGTTCAGAAAGTGGAGTGGATCCGCAAGTACAACCCTGACACCTTACTGTTGGATGACAGCTACCGCAAACACCTCAAGCATCAGTGCAACAAGTCAGTAAAGCTTTAGCAGTTGCATTATCTGATGCTTTACAGTGATGTAGATTTTTCAACAACAAAACCATGTTGTTTTTTGCAGGGTGTTGCTGAGGGTGCGTATGCTTTATTACCTAAAACAAGAAGTGATCGGGGAACATGCTGACTCTGTCCTAAAAGGGGCGGACATCAGGTATGTATTGCAATTTATGAAAAAAAACTACACAATTAAATTGGTTCTAACTTACATGATTGTATTTTCAGAGATTTAGATATCTGGATGCCTGAGATGGAGCAACAAGAGGTGCCTGCCGCATGGTGGGATTCTGAGGGAGACCGCTCGCTACTTGCTGGTGTATTCAAACATGGTCAGTTGTCATTACTAGAGCTAAAATACACATTTGGCTCCTAGTTGTTTTCCAAAATTTTACATTTAACTTTGGGTTGCCAGGTTATGAGATGTATACCACCATGCGAGCGGATCCTTGCCTCTGCTTCTTGGAGAGAGTAGGCCGTCCTGATGACAAGGCCATTGATGCAGAACAACACACTGGTGATGTAGAGCTTGGAGACGAGTGAGTGAAACTAATGCTGGCCATACTTTATTTGTTGTTTTCACACTATATTGCAGCACTCAATGCTAATAATTTTTTAGGTTTTAAATAAATTATTAAATATTCCATAATCTTAATAGCACAATAGTATTGTATAAATAAAAGTGTTTAAGGGCTCACCATCTGGGGGCTTTATATGAATTGCAGTGCTGACTATGACAAGTATTCAGAAGATCCTGAGTTTAAGCCTGCGTCAAGACTCGCCAAAGATCTTTATGAGGAGGTACGTAAACTTTCAGCATGTTTTGTTTACACAATACACGTTTAACTGACTCAGTACAATTTAACATACTGAGTCACATGATCCTGTAGCAAATGTAACTATTGTGTTGGTACAACAAAGTCTGCATTTTAAATATTCATACATGTTGGACAGACCCTAATCTCGATAAATCATCAACTGATGGTAGTCAATAAGTCTATCCTCTTGTACATACCGGTACAGTTGACTTAGACCTGCACATACTTTAGGGTGTATGTTTGACTCATAGTATTTTCTTTTACCCAGCCTGACTCTATGAACGTAGAGGATGAGATTTCAGTGGAAGACAAAGCAGGTCCAGTCATCACAGAGACAGTATCCAGTCAGAGTGGCCCATGTGAATGGCCTTCCAGTTCATCACTAACTGCACGATTACGACGGCTGATCACAGCTTACCAGCGCAGCTACAGGCAGGAGCAGCTAAAGATTGAAGCTGAGGCCAAGGGGGACCGCAGGCGGAGGAGGTGTGAGCAGGCAAGCAAGCTGAAGGAGATAGCCCGGCAAGAGCGCCAACAGAGGTACACTGTTTTAGTGCCTTTTTAAATGCATTTTTTTAGGTAAAAAATATAAAGACAAAAAGTCAAAACAACCTTTTGTTTTCATTTTTCAGATGGACACGTAGGGAGGAATGTGATTTCTACCGTGTGGTGTCTACTTTTGGTGTAGAGAAGATGAAAAAGGAACCAGGTTTTTCAGACATAAGAGATGCAGAGTTTGACTGGACCCGCTTCCGTACTTTTGCACGTTTGGACAAAAAAACCGATGAGAGTCTGAGTCGATATTTTCGATCATTTGTTGTGATGTGCCGGAAGGTCTGCCATCTGCATCCCAATCGTGTAGAAGGTAACAACATTTAAACAACTTGAAGATGGGACATCTAAAAAATAAATGTCAATTTTTCTCATTTATTTAATCAAACTTTTAGTAGACTCTTGAAGAAAGTAATAAAATACTGTATAAATGATGCATTTAATGATAATATAATATATAATCATCTTTACTTTTATCCTTACTTATAGATCCGTTGGAGCCCTCTCAGGCTGTAGCTCCTATTACTGAGGAGCGTGCTTCCCGCACCCTTTACCGTATTAGCCTTCTGCGCCGCCTCCGTGAGCGAGTCCTGCCCCACCCCTCCCTGGAGGAACGCCTGGCAATGGCCTCTCCCAGCCCTGAGCTGCCAGCATGGTGGAGCACACCGGATCACGACCGGCAACTGATGCTGGGTGCTTCGATACATGGTGTCAGCCGTACAGAGCTCTCCATCTATTCAGACCCACAGTTCACTTTTAGTCAAGCTCGAGAAGAGTTCATCCAAAATCAGCAAGCCCCACCCCCTCCTCCCCAGCCTCACACCCTGCTGCCTCTCAGTCAACTAAAGTCTGAGGAAAATCCAGCTACTGTGAAGGAAGATGGGCTTGAGGTGCACAATCAGCTGCTTGGAGGTGAACTCACCACAGACATGACAAGTACACCTTTGAGTCACGCTGGAAAGCCTGGAGACCAGGTTTGGAGCTACAAAAGAAGCAAAGTAAAGGCAAGCAGAGCAGCGGGTGGGAGGAAGGAAGAGGGAGGCTCAGATTCAGACTCTGACTCTGACTCGGGCTCATCATCTTCTGATCGGTCAGGCAGCAGTGATGACAGTGGAGACAGTGATGATGAGGTTGAAAGAGGTAAGACTAGTTGATTGCTTTCTAATAAAAGGATCATTTCATTTTTATTATGCATGTACATAATATACTTTATTATTTTAGCGGGCATAAAAATGTGTGATGCTGATGAAGACAATAGTTTACTGTCGATGACTACATCTCAAGACGGCAATCCACCTCCAGTCAGAGTTGAGTGGCCCAAGGTAATAGTGACTTCTTGTCACTAGAGTAGTAGTGCCTTTATAAACCCATAATATCATTTTATTTCTTTACTCCAGGACCGTGTGTTAATCAACCGACTGGAAAATTTGTGTACGCTGGTACTGACGGGCCAGTGGCCCTCAGGGCGGCGGTATGTGCCAGAGACTCAGCTTACCCCAAGCTCAGAGTTTACAGGTGATGAAATGTCCTACACAAGGTTGATCCGTAAACCCATGCCTGGTGGAACAAGTACTGAGGGTGAGGATGGAGAATTCACAGTAAAACTCCTTAAGGTGAGAAAACATAGGAAGAGGTTGGATTGGATCAAGTCAGATGTTACTTAAAAATTGGTTTTACATTTTGTATATAAACAAATGATGACTGGTAGAAACGCTTTGAGACTTCTGTTTTTTACCCTGCCAGGAGGAGGGCTTGAAGCTAACTTTCTCTAAGCAGGCCTTGATGCCCAATGGTTCAGGTGGAGAGAGCAGTCGCAAGAAGCGTAAGGACCTAGAGGTACGAATCAGGCAAATGAGCAAAAATGAAAGAGGGAAAAACTGAATCCAACCAATTCAAAAAAACAGTGTTGTGTGTATGCCACTTGATCTGCTGGACATCCTAATTCTATTGTGAACGCCTTGTTGCATTTATCTATATTTTAGTTTTTAGACCCAGATGGAATTCATGATCCACTGGAGCGTACTCCTCGACGTAGAGACCCTCCCACATGGCTAAAGGAGAACCCAGATTATGAAGTAGAGGGAGACATGCTGGAGGTAAATTTTGTGACCCTGGCATTTTTAATTGTATTATATGAGGCCTTAAGTTTCATTGTTTTATGAAAACTAAGCAGGAAATGTTGATATAGTACTTTGACCTTGCGCTTACATCTTTTATATGCCATTTCCTCAGCTTCTTGTGAATAGGAGCAAACGGAAAAGAAGGCGGAGGGCAGATAAAGTTTTGACAGGCACGGAAAAAGTCAGGCTCATTAACATGAGGACAGGAAAAAAGGTGAGCCATATTCTCATTGATTTTCTTGATGATTAGACTTTGGCACATAGATTTTAATGGTGTGTTTCCATCAGGTTTTGTAGTAAAAACTTTAGCATGTTGTAGTGTATCTTATGCCAGATGTTATCCTGCCTGATGATAATCTTACTTTATTCTATTTTTCTAAATATTTGATGTCAATACATTATTTAGCAAAAGTTTTGACAATTAAATGTTTTACTGCAGGTTGGAACAGCTTTCTGTCCGATGATACAAGATTTGAGGGAATACCTTGAGGAAAACACTGATAACGCTGTAGCACCCGAGTGGTCTGAAACTGTGCGCAAGTCTGTAAGTTGTCTTGATCTTAGTGTATTTGTATTCTTTTGTATTCTAGTTTGTTCAAATCTATAGCCCCTTTTTTAACAACAAATCGTGTCACTATAAATTTCTCCCCTTCAAAGGGTTTGCTGCCTGAACATCTCTTCCATCGACTTCTAAATGAGCATTCAGAAATTCCCAAGAAAAACAAACGACGGCATCATCACCACCACCACCACCACCATCATCATCATCACACTCCAGAGCCAGCCCCTGAGGACCCCAGCCTGGATGGAGTAGAAGAGGAGACTCTGGTGTCAGATGGGGCCTACATGATGGATGAGGAGGACCTGGAGACTTCACATCATTTCCTCACCAGTCCAGACTTTGATGTGAAAATGGAAGGTGGCGACAGCCTTTCCCAAGGTGACTATGACAGCTCGGATCAAGAAGCGATTTTGGACGATGTGATCTTGGCACAGAAGGACACTGAAACCTCATCTAGTTCAGAGGATTGACTGAACCCAACATCCTGAACAAATCAAACTCAGTCCTCTCTTGAAAATGAATCATGTTATTCCTCATTTATTTTTACTGTGTATCAAATAATGGATGAATGTTTTTTGTTGCTACTTTTATTCATTTATTTTATGTAGGATTTTTTTTTCCCCCCATCAACTTTTTATTGCACCCATCTGTTTTTCATTTTCTTCTGAATTTATTCATCTTTTCTATCTCATCCTTCACTCAAACCTCTGACAAAATGTCGAAAAGCTGAGCTTTTTATTTCATGACTCCGTTCACCTCCACCAAATCTAGAAATTCCTATCACATTCCCAGCCGTGACCAAAAGAGGACACCTGCTGTACCAATACCCTTTTCTTATCTTCAGACCTCAATGCTGGTTCTCTACAGCTACATGAAAACTGGACTGTGCAGAACCTGAACCCATATCCCACAATCCTCTGCTCTCATTTGGCCTCATCTGTTTCTAAATGAGTCTGAACTGAGAGGGGAGTGTGGATGTACTGTTAGTGTTTTCATGTGGGAGGGTTTGGGTGGGGGGTAAAGAGGGAAAATGAAATATTAGTTACTGAAGCAGTACTGAAAGGATGGATGTATTGTACAATGTAGAGCTGGTCAGTTGTGTACTATGGTGCAATGATGACCGCAATGAGTTACTATTCTTGTTTTATGACCTGACTGTATCTGTGAAGAATAACAGCAATCTACAATGAACACTGTTTGGTGTGTGTTTTGTGACTAAGAAGAGGAATAAGCAAAATATACTAATTTTTTTGATCAAGCACCTGTGCAACATTCAGTTTGTATACATTGTTATCGATGTTGATATTTAGATAGATATTTATAGGAAAAACACTACCAATAAAAAGAATAGGCTTGATTGTGAAAGACATTTTATTTCTTTTTAGGACAGTGTTCAATATTCATTAAGCCGAAGCAGAGATTCTTGTACCAGACCAGATGCTTAACAGCTAAATACCATCTGTAGTCCAATATTGTACATGTTTTTGGTGGTAGGAGAAACTGGACTGTCAGGGATTTTCATTCGGCCCATCTTAACAAACCAGACACAGGGAGAACATACAAACTCCACACAGAAAGGCTCTGCCCTGGATGGGAATTGAACCCAGGACCTTCTTGTGAGGCACAAGTGCTGTGCCACTGTGCTGCACAGTAAAGGTGAGATTAAGGTTTATTTTTTTAATAAAACTTTAACATACATAAATAATTGTTGCACTGGGCAAATATAACAGTGGTTCAGGAATTTGGTATCGACACATGCAGAAAGTGTTTATAGACCATTGAAAACTTGTGAGCTTCCTTATGAAATGTGAGTTATTAAGGATAATGAAAATAATCCAGAAGTAAATGGCATATGGCTCAATTCTGGATAAAATACATCATTCTAAAAATGCACACTATAATATACAAATTGCAAGTAAATCTGTTTACAGACACACAACATAATCAAAAACTGATACAAAACCAAATGTCTGCCAAGTAAAAGTGACCCAGGGGACTAAATGCTATTTTTGATGTATCAGTTTGACATTGCCAAAGCAAAGGCAGCCCAAGGGTCAGATTGCGAGCAGACTCGGTCTTAAATCACACTAGCGCCCTCATGCGTGCTGGCGATTAACTTACATGTGAATTCAACTAGCTTAGACCCCTGGGGAGACAAAACGCGCTGCTTTGGCAACAAGTGATAATTTTTACTGTCTTTAACTGAGGCTACAACTACGTCTTACATTCCTCCCCGTTCTTTATAACCAATGTAGCTATCTTCGATTAAACATCACTTGCTTAACCCTAAAGGCATGCTAACCTGATGCTAACCGGTAGCTAAGCTAATTGGCATGCTAACGGTTACTGGACTTTGTTAAAAGACTCAATTTAATCAACACACGATATCAAATAGGGTTCGTGTGCTATACTGGTGCTGTTTCAATAAATCCGCCTTTTCTTTTTAAAATGGACCTTAATTTTTATTCTGACCTCTCGGAAGGATGTGCCCAAAATGTGGAATTCAGAGTTTTTAAACACTCCAGCTTTCAGTGGATACTCAGAAAATAAGGTAATTAAAATCCGCGTTTAAATGGCTAATGAATGCAGACAATGAATGGTACATTTAATGTTTTCTGCAGTTTGAGAGCAGCGACAGTTATCTTACAATTAGTGGAGCTGGTCACCCCTTTCTCTCAGCTGAAGTGAGTATTTGACTTCATTGTAATATTTACATTTACATTTACATTTATTCATTTAGCTGACGCTTTTATCCAAAGCGACTTACATTACATTACCAGTGTTACAGTCACTGGAGGCAAGGTGGGTTAAGTGTCTTGCCCAAGGACACAACGACAGTATGAACTGTGGGGAGAGTGGGAATCGAACCGCCTACCTTCCGGTTGAAAGACAACCGCTCTACCCACTGAGCTACTGCCACCTGTAATATAATGACAATAGACTATACTTTTGCTCATGGTCATAACAAATATGCCACTGCATTGTTGAAAAGTGACCTACATAAATTCTACAGACAGACTCTGAGTCCTGACACTGTTATTGTATTTGTGGTCCAGTCTATGAACTTCACTTTCTTCATGTCCTCATAGCACACCTTTCATACACCCAGTCTGGGGGATGAAGTTTTTGAGATACCTCCGATTTCCCTTGACCCTGATTCAGCTCTGAACATCAGTGATCCAGTGTCTCACTTTGAGCCGTCTGGGTCCCGCAACCTTGTGAGCAACATGGTAGTGGAGGCCAATGACCCTTCATTTGCTTCCACCTTTTTTAACTCTGGGTCCCAAGGCATGCTACAGCGAAACCATGGGACTGTTGGACAGGCTGGAGGGGGTGTCCTGCTGAGCTCTTCTGCCCTGGTAAAACTATACAAATATTGTTTTATAGACTTGTTTTTCTGTTGAAAAGTACAGTCTGTGCAGTATATGTCTTATTTATATCTGTAGGAACTGGGAAATTTGAGAAGCTCACATTTTAGCAGTTCCTCTCCTATGACTATTGATGTTCAGCTTGGAGACATTGGTCAAGGTCTTTTGGGAAGCAGTCAGCTGAGTACTATTAACCCATCAGAGCTGGCGCTGGGCCTGGGAGATCTGGGAGAGAAACCGGAGATGGTACTGTCCGCAACACCTTCACCTGCAAGCTCCCTACAAGATGAGGACATGGATGACTTTAAGGTGAGGTATGAGCAGTAGGAACACCTTTTTAAAGGAGTGAAACTAACACAATGCTTTTCTTCTTTTCTGTTCAGAGGAGCGTTCTCGTAGATTCTCCTTTGTCTCTCTCCTCGTCTACTGCCATTTCCCACATGTCCTCGCACCAGGTCAATTCTGCTACCAGGAGAGGAGGGGGGAAACCTCCCACTCTGGCCTCGCCCACAACTACAGCAAAGAATCGAAGGAAAAAGAAAGACCCAAATGAGCCACAAAAGCCAGTTTCAGCATATGCTCTGTTCTTCAGAGATACACAGGCTGCCATTAAGGGACAAAATCCCAACGCATCTTTTGGGGAAGTGTCAAAGATTGTGGCTTCAATGTGGGACAGTCTGGCTGAGGAGCAGAAACAGGTAGGACACCCAAGTAAGACAATGATACTAGACCGTAGATTATTAGTTACAGAAAATTGATGCTGTGTTGGTAGCGTTGAACAAAGTATTTCCAACTATTACTAAACCAAAGGATATTTATCAAAGTTAGACTAGAGTTTGGCTCGAAATAAACAATTAAATCTGTTTATGCCAAATTTTAAGTCTATAAACGAATAAAAAATAGAAACATGCACGTGTGATCATAAAACCTTTTGCATCATTTGTCTGCAATTATATTTTCTAGGTGTATAAGAGAAAGACAGAGGCAGCCAAAAAGGGTTATCTGAAAGCCTTGGCAGCGTACAAAGCAAACCAACTCACACAGGTGAGGCCTACTTTATTATTGTATGTTTTTAAAGCAATAAAACAATTTTCAAAATACTATATCTATGTTTCTTCCCCTCAGTCTACCTCTGAAGAGATGGAGACAGACTCGTCACCACCTCGAGCAGTGGTCAACCACATTTCTACAGCCTTTACTGTACAACCAGGAAGTGATAGGCTGGAAGAGAACAGCATTCACCAGCAACAGAGCTTCCAACATCATACTAGATGTCCCAGAAATGGCCACACGCTCCAGTACAGGGGTGAACAAAACCCCTGCCACAGCTGCAGTGCCCCAGTCCCAGACCGTTACTAAGATTATAATCCCTAAACACATGCTGCAAGCAGGAGCCCAGGTGGTGACAGTTTTGCAAGGTGGGGTCCGTACTTTGCAGCCTACAACACTCTTGGTCTCTGGGGCCACACGGCAGCCTCCTCCATTGCAGCAGATGCAAAATGCTCCACCACCTCCACGGCTACAGCAGATGGCACCTGCACCACCCCCGTTACTGGCTAAACCGTCTGCACCAGGTTTGCCCGTGACCATCTCTGCCACACCTCCACCTCCTCTACAGATTAAAATAGTGCCAGCCTCCCTACAGCCCACTACATCACCAGCCGACACCAAGTCTGCCCAGTCTGCGGCTGTTGTGGCACTACAGGTGGTGAGCTCTGCTGATGAGCCAGGCAATCTCGAAGATGATGATGTTACAGAAGTGCTGCCTTCAGAAGAGGTACATAATAGCATTTCATTTATAGTTTTAATATTACTTACAGTTGGTGTAGTTTACACAAGTATAAGTAAGTCTAAGTATTCTGGGTTTTTAATATTATTTGTAATATTACAATAATGAGTGATACTAAAAAAGTTATTACTATGAAAGTATTGATATGAGGAAAAACATTAAAATGGTAATCATGGTAAATAGTAGTATTGCAAAAAAATACTAGTGTAGTTCTAGATGTTTTGAGAGTGTAAGCAAACTTTAGTCATGTGTCTGACAAACCACAAACTCTAAACGGTTACCATTTTATTTATTTGTTTTGACAATCAACAAAAATGTTAACATACTAACAAGATTTCTTTCAATATGTTCAGGAGGAGATGGAGGTTACCTCTGATGTAAAGACGGTCTGTCTGAGGGCTGGCTGTAACAAACCTGCTATAGAAAGTAAAGACTGGGACAAAGAATACTGCAGCAACGAATGTGTTGCCACTCATTGCAGGTTTGTAGGTAGATACTTATTTGAAATATGAGAAATTGTATTTACTAAGCCATTAACCTCTAAAAAATAAAATCACTTGTTTTTCAGAGATGTATTCAAGGCGTGGTGCTCTATCAGGAATCAATCTGTGACTACAGTAAAGTAAAGGACAACTTCTACATGGGAGCCACCATCAGTCACTTGTGTTGACAGTAGTTACAGGATAACATGAGGGTCAAAGGTCTCTCACTAATCTGTTAACCTCTGGTAGTTTTGGAAAATGGCACTGAACTGAAACAGAATGTTAATGCTTAAAGCCCATCCACAAGGCCAGCATTTAGGTAGACACTCGGAAGACTTTAAGGCAGCTAGACAACACAGCAGAAGTGTTTACAGTCAAGAACCTGCATACTGTATTAGGCTTAGACATACTGCAGTATTTTCTGTTTTTTGAAACCTGTGAATTTGAACAATTCAGCTTTCCTCAAAATGAGTACAAATACATTTCACATTTGTTTAAAATGTACTATGTACTATAACTGCTTTTTTCAAGATTTGTCCATGTGTTACTTTAAATATGCGTGTAGTTTATATTGCTGTAAACATACATTTTGTACTGAGGCTGGTATTTCTTTTATACAATATATGGTTCAAGCCATTTTCTTGCTTTCTAAATAAATGAGGCCTAGCTCCTCATGCTAGCCTTAATGTTTATTCTCATTTATTCATTTATTTTACTTTGCACCTTTTAGAGGTTTTCTAATATAATCTGAAGATTTACACTATTTAAAAAAAAAAACCTTGCCACTAGATCTGTCTTTTTGCTGGAATTCAATTGAAATGGCTTTTGAGGACTTTTGAACTAGAGCTGTATGTGGCACTTGCACCTAGTTAGTACATTACCTGTGGACTGGAGCCATAGAGCCTTGTACCAGAGCCTTATACCAGCTATGAAGAAGTGTAACATAAAACTGTAGGTCAAAAATCCTGGATTACCTTAAAGCCTTTATTCTGGTTTATAGAATAAGTGTTTATTAAGTGAAAGTGTTTATTCTAACTATGTCATAAAGCAGGACTTTCTATCACTGTGAAGGCTTTGAGGATTGAGGCTCTGCTAGAAAGATCTGCACGATATAGTCCAAATCCCAGGCACACTGGCTCAGTCAGTTTAGCCCTAAACTCATGCAGCTTGGTGACTGCATTGTCTAAGGTGCTGAATGTGATTGTACCTTCAATAAAGTTAACCATTACTGCTATCTGGTTGGTTTTTAGTTTTTCAAAAAGAAGAGTTTTTTCCTTGTTATGGAAGACAAATAGCTTTCCTTTGTCATTGTGAGTGAGGCTCCAAGAAATTGCATTGTTTCCAAAAGAGCTGGTTTCCTTCTGCTTGCGCTGGATGCTCCTGAAAGCTACGGCTATCTCCCAGTAGCCATCAACCTCCACCTCCCAGATGTGGGTACCGGAGGTGAAGCACTCGGATGAAAGCACCTGAGGGACTTCAGTGAAACGGTGCCTATTGTTGGGGTGCTCAATCTTGTTTTTCACTCGCTGCACTGTCTGGAGGTCCTCAGACACTTTGAGGAATGGACTGACGCTGTCCAGGTCCAACATAAGATTTTCTAAAAGACAATGGATTTAATTGTGCACTTCATCAACAAAAACAAACTCTCTACCTGTCCTACCTTCATGATGTGACTGTACAGGTGTTTGCCATCTACACGAATGGTGTTGGTCAAGTTTAAGATCTGTGCAGTAAAGAAAATAATAAAACAAAAATATACTTTTATCAAATGTGGAAGGACTAGTGAAATATTAAGTCATATTAAGCAAGATGATTACCTGCAATTTTTGAATACATGTGCTGCACGTGCTTTTCCTGCTTTTCCCACTTCTCAGTTAGTCTCTGGTTTTCTGCAGAGTAGTTGTAGGCTGTTTGTCAAACAAGACAAACAAAAGAAAGAATTAAACATCTGGTTTAAAACTGGGGCACACAACAATGGTTAGAAAAAGCTTACCATAATAGAGTACTATGAACCATAAACAGAGCAGCACCACCGTGACGCTATTAAAACAGGAATCAAGGGAGTTCATTCTCTTTCTCTGTCAAAAAGAAGGAAAGATAACGTGTGTGAGGTGTGAGTGAGGTGGCTGTTATTAATTCCTGGCCAAATGAAACTCACTTCACGATGGATTTCATCTTGAAGAAGTCTCACAGATTTGGTAGACTCAGTAATTTTTTCCTGAAGCACTTTAAGTTGTTCATTCATGTACTCCTGTTAAATCGACACATACAGCACAAAGAGTCAATAAGCTGTAACTACTATTATTTTTACTGTCTTTAAGTAACCAGAAAATCCAGTTCCTTATGGGAAATATTTATCCCAGTCGTTCTGTCTGTTTACAACAATTCTCTGCCATCACTTTGGTATAAATAGTAGGCTACTCACAGTGAGCTGTTTCTTCATGGCATTACATGTCCGAGTAGCCATGTCTTTCTGCTTGGTTTTCAGGGAGCACAGGTTGCAGATGTAGCGTTTGGTGGTTTGGCAGTAGTAGCGGAGCACTTCATCCTCGTGCTGGGGGCATTTCCTTTCCTCCAGGTCGTTGAGTGGTTGAACCAGAGGGTGTCCTGTGTACACCGGCAGCTCCTGGTGTGCTTTAACATGCGTTTTGCACAGTGACACCTCACACTTTAGGCAGGTTTTAACAGCCAGTTGTGTTTTTTCTGGGCAACAATCGCAGTATACATCTTTCTCCTTCTGTTTATTTAACACAAGGTAACGTGGAGTGAGAAGAACGTTGAATGTTGCTTTGTGACTATTAACAACCAGTGGCTGATATCACTTACCACAATCCTGCTCCTGTATTCCTCAGCAATACTGAACAGAGTGTAGTTCTTCTGTACATTGATGACCTGTCCAAAGTGAGCCCTGCAGTTTGGACAACGAAAGGGGTTTTCTGAAGTGTGATCGATCATATTCTCAACACACTGCAGGCACAAACTGTGTCCACAGGGCAGCTGCTGGGGATCCTTGAAGATGTCCCGACACACAGGACATGTGAGCAGTTCTGCAAACTGCAGCGTCTCATTTTCATCTGTGTTTGCCATGTTTTTTCCAGGATCGCGTCTTTGACAGAGCAGACAAGAAAGAATTAAACGCACTGACTAGCTTTTTTTTACACTAAAATGAGCTGACAGAAGATTATTATAGAAACATACCATTTAATCTGCCATTAAAGTTGTAGTAGGAGCCTCTCGTTTCTCTACTTTTTATCTGTGTGCTTTGCTTTCCCGTAAACTGACACAAACCGAAAGCACAGTTTAAATGTGACACTTCCTGGTGGGCGGAGTCTTAAAGGAGTGTCGAGAACGTTATCGAGACGTTTCTAATATAAACTAAAGAAAATTCTACATTTAATGGAATTACGACATACGCATTTAAAATGAATGTAATGTGTTAAATAAGTTTAGTCTGAGCATTAGGAAAAGTCCTATTACAAGTACCTATTATTAGTCTACATTACTGAATATGTTCCTGCCAGTGCCAGGATTTCTCCATGGGTGTTAGGAGAAAACCTTTGCCATAGAAACTTCTAAAGTTCATTATCTTATGGTTAATTGCAATGATTTTTTTTTATATCTTTGATTAGACTCTAGACTCTAAGTTGTGGCTTAATCATTTTCTAGGTGTAAGCATTAGGACACCTAACATAACTCCTAACTGAATCCTACAATCCTATTTTATGAGATGATTCCTGAACTGAGGGTTCTTGTAAGGTACTCATATAAAACCATAAAAAAAAAAGTTATAGAAGGGGAATCTTCACTTGTCTTGGACCAGATAAACTTGTTTCTGTGCCGGACTGTAGACTACACAACACTGTTGCAGCTATGACAACATGGACTTTATATCATTGTTTTTGTTTGCATAAAACCTTGAGTTCAATGTAGCGTGAGAGGACGAGGTTGAAATTTTATCTTTGGACAATACCTATTGTATTGTATGGCTTTTAATGGTCATCTTATCAAACAATTACAAAAAATAAAAACATAAAACCAAACTAGTGCATTTTGTTTCAGCTTTGACAAGCATTTCTTTATTACCTTTTACTGCCATCAACTGTACAACAAATCGAAATGTGTGACATATAAAGAAGCACAAGGACTTTATAGGACATTAATTTTTTCACTATTATAAACTGCATGCTATAAAATTGTCTAAAAAGAGGTTACATGTTTATAAAAACAAACATGGAATAATATGTTCTTTATAAACAAAACAAATTAATTTTGCACATTAAAGCCATTAAAAAAAACCAGACAATTACTACTTATGACATGAGTATAAAAGTATTTTTGTAAGTATAAACACAATACTACTAGTACTAAGGTTTCAGTAAATAGAGCCTAACTAAATTACAAATATTTGAAAAGGTCCCAATAAACAAGCTTTTTAAGAGACAATTTCTAAAAGGAAATGGTTACACAGTTGTTTTTTGTTGTTGTAATGCTAGTGTGAAGTAATTTAAATAAAGATAAAAACTCTGTAGTAAAAATAGACTAATTATCTTGTGTGTAAACGTCATCTTATGTATAAATACATATTAATGCCAGTAATTAACCAGTGTTTCGGTTTCAATGACACTTTTCTAATTGCAACAATCCTTAAGATTGTTCCACAAAGTAGTACAGCTTTACTGATCTGAGGTAGAAAAACGGCTGCAACCAGCAAACAGCCACTAAGTCTGTAGCGTCACAACTACAATCCAGCTATCGTCCTGAACGAAGGGACAAAGAACCCACACTGCTCCTGTGTGTGTTTCTCTAGATTCTTCTGAATCCTGAAGGTCTTTCCACACGTGGAGCAGTTGAAAGGCTTTTCTCCAGTGTGAAACCTGAGGTGTGCTTTCAGATTCTCTCTGAGACGGAAACACTTGCCGCACTGTGTGCAGGTGTGGGGCCGCTCTCCTGTGTGGAACCTCAGGTGACGCCGCAGGCTTTTTCTCAGGGCAAATGTCTTTGAGCAAACTGAACAACAGTAGGGCTTTTCTCCTGTGTGGAAACGCTCGTGACGCCGGAGAATCTTCCTGTGCTTAAATTTTTTCCCACAAATGCTGCAGACATAGCCTTTACGGGAGTGAGTGACAATCTTCTGAAGCCGCCACACATCCTTTTCGCACTGAGTGAAGCAGCAAAGGCGATGGCCTGTGTGAAGACCTTGGTGGCGCCGTAGATCTTTGGGCAGAGGCCAGCCTCTTTTGCAGTTTACAACACCATCCTCAGATTTTAGGGGGGCCTCAGGCACTGTTAGCAGGTTGACCAGTTGTACAGCACAAGGCTTAAGTAACTTTACGTCAAGAGAGTTCAGCTTCAACAGCAGCGGGTTCTTGGGACACACACCTGCCTGGGCAGGAGTGATGGTGCCATCAGATGGAGACGGGCTGTAGGCTTTGCCCTTTGCTGTGCTCACACTGGCTTGCTGAGGCTCAGTGTGTACAGATTGCTCTGTGCTCTCAGGTCTTGCAATTGCAGGCTGTGGCTTGAGGATTAATGGGCAAACAAACTTTATCTGGTCCAGTACGACAACAGCATGACTGCTGTTCTGCTGGATTATGGGCAGCTTCTGTTTAGCTGAAGATTGATGTGCACTTTCAAGACTTGTGTCTATAGTTACAGAAAAAAAGACAAGATATATGTTGAATGAAATCTTTAGGTTAACCATTTTAAACAACAGATTTAATAGAGTTAAGGAATGAGATCCTAGATGATATTCTCCAAGGGGGATTATGAGACAAACTTTGGACACCTGCACAACAAAAATAGAAGCATACTAACAATATTATTAGATATAGACCAGAGACATGAAACACTGAATGGCTAGTAATCCTGTCATATTATGTACAGATTTTGGGTAGGAATTGAATAAGTTTTAAACCATTTAAAAATTAACAGTAACTTGTAAAGCAAAATTAGTAAAATACAGTACAACTACAACTTCTAATATACCATAACTAGTAAAATGTATGGTAATAGTTATGAGAAATATACACATGTACTGTAGGTGTTTGGTTGCAGTAGCTTTATCTGTTCTTATCCGTCCAAATAGCATAGTTAGTAGTTTTTTAGAGTGTGGGACCTCTCATAAGGCACAGCACACAGCCATCACTTTCATTACCATCCCTGCTTTTACTAGCACATCCGCGCTGACTATGTTTACCCCTGCCTCTCCCTCGTCTACTGGGTAAAGTGTCGGAGTGACAAGTATTTCTTCCACACGGCTGTCTCTTGAAGCCACATTATTCTTGACCTCCCTGTTACTACCGTGGCCTGAGAGAGTCCGCCCGCCCCGGCCTCTATCACCTGTGCTGGGTAAAGTAGCATGTGCTACAAACCACTTTCCAACCTCCCTGTCTCTATCTGCGACCTGAGCGACTAGTTTCCTCCATGTTTTTTTCATCACAGGTGTATTTTTTATTTGTCATTTTTGCAATTGCCTGCTAGCATGTAGAGAATGAGTCTTTCACTGAGCTGGTCATAACAATCCCACTGAGATGAGTTTGAGGTCTTCTTCTACAAAATATTTGAATGGCAACACATTGTAATAGTGGGCTAGAAACAAAGTACAGGGTGTCTGACATCTAGTGGAAGGGAGTGGAAACATAATTTAAGCACATAAATCGAAAGTAGTGGCGTTTGGCGCTTAGAGGGTTAACATACCCTTTGATTCACAGTGATGCTCTTCTTTCACGTGCAAAACAGCATCATCCTGGGAATGACTGGGTGCTGGATTTTCTAGTTCCACGAAAGTTTGCTCCACCGTGTCCACAGTCTCTGCTACATTCTAACAACAGTAAGAAAACAGGTTGATCCACTCAATCATCTTAGAGAAGACAGGACTTGCTCCCACAGAAGGAACTGGTGAACTGGAACTTCACTTGAACAGGTAAAGTACAAAAAGTAAAAGGTGTGTAATGTGCATGCACTAGAATAAAAAGAAAGTATATAAAATCTCAGCAGCTTTTTAAAAATGGAAGAAAATATGGTTAAAACAAAAAGCTATCCATATGCATATAAATAAGGAGAAAAAAATATATACAGTGGGGATCGAAAGTTTGGGCACCCCAGGTTAAAAATTTTATTAATGTGCATAAAGACGCCAAGAAAAGATGGAAAAATCTCCAAAAGGCATCAAATGACAGATTAGACATTCTTATAATAATAAAAAAAAAGTTAGATTTTATTTCCATCATTTACACTTTCAAAATAACAGAAAACAAAAAATGGTGTCTGCAAAAGTTTGGGCACCCTGCAGAGTTAATACCTTGTACTGCCCCCTTTGGCAAGCTAGGATCTGACAGTGTCATGGATTGTTCTCAATCATCGTCTGGATAGACCAGGTGATGTCAATCTCAAAGGTTTTAAATGCCCAGACTCATCTGACCTTGCCCCAACAATCAGCACCATGGGTTCTTCTAAGCAGTTGTCTAGAAAACTGAAACTAGTTGACGCTCACAAAGCAGGAGAAGGCTATAAAAAGATAGCAAAGTGTTTTCAGATGCCAATATCCTCTGTTCGTAATGTAATTAAGAAATGGCAGTCATCAGGAACAGTGAAAGTTAAAGCAAGATCTGGAAGACCAAGAAAAATATCAGACAGAACGGCTCGCAGGATTGTGAGAAAAGTCAAAACCCACGTTTGACTGCACGATCCCTCCAGAAAGATCTGGCAGACACTGGAGTTGTGGTACACTATTCCACTATAAAGAGATACTTGTACAAATATGGACTTCATGGAAGAGTCATCAGAAGAAAACCTCTTCTACGTCCTCAACACAAAAAGCATTTGCAAATGAACATATAGACAAGCCTGATGCATTTTGGAAACAAGTTCTGTGGACTGATGAGTTAAAATATAACTTTTTGGCCGGAATGAGCAAAGGTATGTTTGGAGAAGAAAGGGCACAGAATTGAATGAAAAGAACCTCTGTCCAACTGTTAAGCATGGGGGTAGATCGATCATGTTTTAGGGTTGTATTGCAGCCAGTGGCACAGGAAACATTTCACGAGTAGAAGGAAAAATGGATTCAATAAAATTTCAGCAAATTTTGGATGCTGTGAAAAAGCTGAAGTTAAAGAGAGGATGGCTTCTACAAATGGATAATGATCCTAAACACACCTCCTAAACCACATCAAGAGGCATAAACTAAAGGTTTTGCCATGGCCTTCTCCTGACCTCAACATAATTGAAAATCTATAGACCGACCTTAAAAGAGCAGTGCGTGACAGACAGCCCAGAAATCTCAAAGAACTGGAAGACTTTTGTAAGGAAGAATGGGCAAAGATACCTCAAACAAGAATTGAAAGGCTAGTTACAAAAAGTGTTTACAAGCTGTGATACTTGCCAAAGGGGGCAGTACAAGGTATTAACTCTGCAGGGTGCCCAAACTTTTGCAGACACCATTTTTTTGTTTTCTGTTATTTTGAAAGTGTAAATGATGAAAATAAAATCTAACTTTTTTTGACTTATAAGGATGTCTAATCTGTCATTTGATGTCTTTTGGAGATTTTTCCATCTTCTCTTGGCGTCTTTATGCACATTAATAATTTTTTTTACCTGGGGTGCCCAAACTTTCGATCCCCACTGTATCTTTCACCACTCCAAGCAGGATTGGAGGACAAAATAATTTAAGTAATGATTAGCTGTGCACATAGTTCCCTTCATTAT